>VDFB02047230.1:319339283-319918311 GCA_007258455.2 Sequoia sempervirens | reverse complement strand
TTGCTGCACCCTTCGGGCCCACACTAGCTCATCACCATCAAACCTTACACAAACCTCAGTCCAACCCGACGGTGGGACCAGCTCCTGGGCCCGCCACCCTGAGCCTCCGTCGGCTGATTGCCGAAGAATTGAACAAACTTAAAATCTCAAAATCCAACCTCCATCTAGGCTTCCCAAGCCCACTCCCGCAGGACTCCGTCCCCTGGACTCTACATCACCTCCACCATTCCCAAACGGCGAGGAAAATGCACCTTTTTTCCCTCTAGGGTCTGTTTTTCATTTTTCCATCCAAAGTTCAAGATCAAATGAACTGTGTCATCATATCACTGGGTCCTACTCCACGGGGTTCCATCTGTGGGTTGTCATGGATTCTTTGTTGTTTAAAACGACCGTCTGGTTACATCTCCCCGCCTCCTGGGTCTCGACCCTCCGATTGCCGTGACAACCTTGTAGAAGTTGATCTCTGGCATCCTTGGCTTCACCGAGTTCCACCCACTAGGATTTCGTCAAGTCTCACCCGATTCAAAAGGGAAAAACAGGCCTGTCTTCTCGACTTCCAGGTTCTGCCCCCTTGTTTTCTGGGAAACTTAGAAAAGAAGCTTGGAAGCCAAACTCGGTGTTGGGTCTGGTTCGCTGGGCCGCTCCTATCGGGTTTCTGTGCCACCACAGCTGTTCTGAATGACGAAACCTTGATGGCTTCCCTCCCCTCTAGGCCTGGACACCTCAAAGTAGAAAATGAAGATTGACTGTCCTGTGAGCTCCTAGGTCCCAGACCCTAGAATTTTGACCCCAGAACTCTATTTCTCCCTGGTTGTTTCAAACAACAAATCCCTAACAACTTTCCAGCATTGAATCTCTGGGAGCTCCAAAATTAATCAAAATAACCTCAAATTTGAAAACCAATGTGGACTCACTTTCCCAAATTTGACCCTCTTCAACATGATCCATTCAAACCATCAAAATATAAAGATGGGAGAAATCACCCATATTTCCCTACACTGTTCACCCTTCAAAATAGTGTTCCTACTAGGGAAGTGTGGCCCCCAAGGCCCAGGTTGTCCAAAATCCCTCCAGAAAATGACTAACGACATTGGGAAGTAGAGATTTGATTTCATTAATCATATGTTGTCTAATTAGATTTCATCTACGGTATTTCAACTAGCGTTAATGCTTTCATAGTTTGTTGTGCTCATTATGTCTCTATTTGCAGGATATATGGAATTAGGTGTAGGACCCTCGGGGGTAGCTGCAGAAAAGGAAAAAGGAAAGAAAGCAGGCAAGACTCCTCATGAAAAAGAGGAAAAAGACCAAATGAAGTACCAGTTCTAGGGTGAGTCCCTACATTCAAAAATCATCACAGATTGGAAAGAAATCATAGACACCAATATCAATCATGTCGATATTGATGAAATTAAGCAAAGGGTCAGGATCCATCCCAAGAATGATATTGCAAGGTTAATCAAACAAAGTGGAATTGCAAAAGCTGCAGGCTTCCCTCCATCCTTTGTAGCCCCCGAATTGGTCATGGCTTGTCGGCAAGCCTATTAGCCACAGACACGAACCATTGTTGATAGGGATGGGAACATCCTTGCTGATATGTCAGCTAAGGCAATTAATAAAAATTTTGACGTTCCCGCCTTTGGGGAAATGGAGATTCCCACCATAGAATAATGTAAAGCAACATGGGATGAAGACCCAATGGGCTACAAGAAACTAATAAACCAATACTAGCTTAAAGAGAAAAGGGGCAGTGCCGCAAAGGTTCATCTAGAACTCTTTCGCAACAACTTCTATGAGGACTACCATTATTTGGTCACCATGTTGAGAAGGGTGATGGGTCTCCCCACTGTGGCCTACTTTTATAAATGGATGGTGTATTTCATAGAGTAGATCCTCTGAGGAGATGAGGACGTCACAACAAAAGCTTCATTTTACTAGGGAGGCATAATAAGCGATTACTTCGATGAGTAGTTTATGAATTTCAAGAAAACCTCCAAGTTCTATATGATGTCCTATCGCATGTACTCACTGGCCGAGCAAAGGTAGTATAGTGGATTATTTGTTGCACTTGATGAGGAGTCAGGGCGAAGAATGAAGGTCTATGATAGAACCCCCAGCTCGAGTTCAAGAAATTCAAGGAGTATTGCAGGGTGAACGACGCCTTCATCAGCCATATCATCAGGTTGCTTGGAGGGGATTTTGAGAGAAGGGTCTCTCACAGTGCCCAGGTGTTTTTAAAGCAATACACCTTCTAATTCATACAATACTGCAAATTTACATATATTTGTGCCTAGGGTTTCATAGAAAGGTCGAATAAGCTAGCTTGGTACCCTAATGACTAGATAAGATTATTAGAGCTCTCCCAGTAGTTGTAGCACATACATTCAGTCCTCGATAGTAGACATTTGGCAGGGTTCACTTATCCCTTAGCCTTCAGCCAAGGAATGAACAAATTACAAAGTTCCTATTGTGCTGGGAATTCTGAGAAGGAATTGACGGAGTACCATTTCCGCCTACATACTGCTCGCCCACGAGTAGACCCACATGGGCATGTGAGGAAGGCACTAGGACTAGGGTACGCTCATTTACATCACGTTGAAGATTTCTGGGTAGATTTCCAAGATGCCAAGGAGGTGCATGCAAGACATTACATGCGGATGACTTCATACTTTGTAAGAAGGGTGCAACTATTTCCCATACCAGATTAGGTCAAAGAAGATGAAAGCACCATAATCGACCCCAGATAAAATGCAGTCGCTAACCTACCGCTGCCAATGATAGATTGGGATGAATAGGAATTCGATGACCTTGATATTGTAACCAAGCCAATTGCGGCTCTTACCCAAGAATGGGTTAAGGGACAAGTGGCCCGATTAAAGAAGCAAGGGGTTTTCCTGACATATGAGGGGATCAAGAGCAAGCCTAGTGCCACAGAAGATGTTGCTACGATGACTTCAACATGAGGGACATCCAAGTCTCCTCCGCTTACAAGATCAAAGAAGAGGAAGGGGATTGAGGCAGAACAGTTTCCAAATACCAAGGTTTATTCAAGAAAAGATTCAGGAGGCTTACTCTCTAAGAGGCCCAAATGGATGGGAAGCACCGTGGAGTAGCCAACAATACAAGAAGGTCCCCTTTAGGAGGGCGAGGAAGGGAAAACAAATTAGCCAAGACCTCCTCCAACTCTCCTTGTCTCTGCCACCCTTCCATCTATTTCCCAGGCCATGGTCGCCACATGCTCACCTGCGGTGGACATCTCAGTCCATCTCGCCTCCTCTCCCCTTTCCGGGCCCATAATAGTGATTGACTCTTCCTCCGTCGCAACTACTTCACTTTCCTCTGCCACCATGTCACCTACTACATCGCCCCCATTGGAAAAATTTCCCCTTTGAGATCTCTTAGGTCTTTTTGGATCCCACCATCCAAGCTGCCTTAGTGTAGGTCCTCACCAGTGCTACACCACCACAACCTCCAATGATACCACCACCAATCGAGGCCACTATGTTTATTTCTAAAAAATGGGAGAGGCAAGAGAAAGAAGCTTCAAAGGCAGTGGAGGAGGAAGCCAATGAGTACCATGAAAACCCAAAGTATGAACATCGTTAGATTGACCAGGTGGTTCATGAAGAAGAAGAAATAGGGTCTTCTGAAAGTGGTGATGAAGAGGAGGATACAGGTGGTAGAGCCATTAGACAAACATTCGATGATGATTTCAAAGAGGAAATGGCCAGACAATTGAAGCACGATGAAGAAGAGGCACAAAGGCTACCTTCCAAAGGAGGAGGGCAAGAAGGTGGCAGGGAGATAGAAGATGTGGAACTCCCTATAGGGGAACAACAGGAGGATGTGCCACCTCCTTATGAAGAAGGAAATGTAGAGGAAAACAAGACTGAGGGGCATGTGCACAAAGATGAACAAATTGAAGAAAGGAAAGAGAAAGGTATTGAGATAGAAGAAAGTCCCCGGGGGTGATTTCCTACTAAACCTACCATTAAATGCCTCATGTTCATCCAAGACTCTAATGAGGAAGAAGGAGACAACACTAAAATAGAAGAAAAGGCTCCCTCAGGTGAACAAACAAAGATCCAAATAAAGAAAGGCAAGGGTGATCGTGAATCGCCCAAGGGAAAATCCGCTATGCCCGAATGGTTGGAGAAGCTACTTGAAGAGAAGACTCCTACCCCAAAGGATCCTAGAGCAATACTAGAGGCTATCCTATCCCAAGTGTAGATCACAACCAGGAAGGAGAAGAAAGCCAAAATCCGATCCAAGGTAATGATGGATGCTTCTGGGTCTCGAACTGTACAAGTAGCAATGTTGGTGGTAGGCCAAGAAGGAGTAAGCTCTAATATATCCACCATTGATTTGGGAACTGCTACTAGAGAGCAAAAAGTAGAGCACTTCAAGGAGTCTGTGGCTACGATGGTGCATCTAATAGAATAGGATAAAGTCTTAAAAGATGAGCTTAAAGCATAGGTAGCCAACTTGAAAGCTTACATCCAACAATGGTCTTCAGCTGAGGAAATTCCTACCACATCCGTGACTCCACCCCAACTGTTGTCCAAGGAACAAATTGACAAACATGAAGAAAGAAAGAACCTGGAAAAAACTATAGAAAACTAGTTCCAACAGGTTCTATATGTTGAAAATATGGGTATTAGTCAGGTTGTGTGAATAGCCAACAAGTTCCTAGACTTACAACAGTCCCTGGAAGGCACAAAGAAACTTTGCACCAACTTCCCTGTGACATATAGGTCCACCTATCCAAAGATTGAGGCTATCCTCCAGTTACAAAAATCCACATAGGAAAATGAGCTCGCACTCAAAAGGGACAATCATTGGCTAGTGGATGTGTGGAAGCAGGAATTTGATAATAGGAAAGAAAGGCTGGAGCAGGTAATTGATAAAGTGGATCCAGATATTGAATGGGTCAAATAAATTGGGGTGGATTATCCCTGATATTTGAGGTTGATGACGAGATATGAAGTACCCGCGGTGCAAATAGATCTAGAGAAAATAAAGCCCCATTTCCATAAAAAGATGGAGGATGGGATGTCAGATGAGATAACCATGGATTTCATGAGTTTTTTCACCCGTGCCTTTGCCCAGTCAAAGTTGTTCAGAGACCACACCGCTAAATATGATGAAGATTGGAAAAGGATTGAAGACAACTCCAAGGAATGCAGTTATCAAGTGTTGCAGTCTGAGATCATGGAGGTTGACAAACTCCAACCGGTAATCTTGAAATTCATGCAGTATGCAGCTTTGAAGAAGCAGGAAGGCAACCCTATTGTCAGTGAAGAACTTCTAAAGGAATAGCTATAGCAAAAAGAGAAATCAGCAAAAGACAAAGTGCTACAGTGCTGTCACTAGAGGACAAAATAGGGATGAAGACAAGATTGTATTTTAAATTATAATATATTGGGGGGTAGGTAGAACCCTAGTTTTTAGTGAGTCTTGGCCACACAATGAGATTAGATCTTGGCCATTCATTCTAATTTTTGGGAACTATAAATAGGGGGTCTCCTCTCATTTTCAAAGAGAGTTGAGTTGTTGTAAGGACATATTGCAGAAATTTCTAGTGAAAATACATTGACTTGGTGCATTTTCTGAGTTCCTCACATGTTTCATGATTCAATCTCCCTTGTTAGATGCTTTATTTAGATTTGCATTGTTGTTCTAGCTAGATTTAAATTTCTTGAATAGATTTTAGTAATGCTATTCTGTGATTATAGAAATTTATGCTATGTAGATGCCTTCCTAGTCCATACTTTTTGTTGTTTGCTGCTGGTAAATGGCTGCGTAAAGTTAGTCTGGGCTTGAATTCAAAGCTGCTCCTCACTTTATCTTTGATCATGCATGTATATGGTGAATTAATACTAAAATATTTGTAGACCTTAGAAGATAGCACAAATTTCATGAGACTGTGAATTTTCTGGTTAAGTGAAATTCCATTTGAAGGAAGCTATCCATGGCAGGAACTCCATGATTAGTTTTCACAAGTAGTTGCAGATCCAGGAACCTTCCCTCTTCCCTGCTCTTTTTACTTTTTTTTTAGAAATAGCCTGTGCTAAGGTTCATTGCACATTGTAAAGCCAAAACTTAAGGAAAACATTGAAGTTTTAGATTGTTGCCTAAACCTACAGCAAAATGCACGTTGACTCCCATCTCAAAAACTTAAAATTTTAAGATCCACTCTGCATCCAGCTATGTAACTCTGCCTTGTGATTACCAGTAAGATCACATCAAACATCAACTAAGGATTTCCATGCAAGTCATGACCTGACACTCGAGAGACCTTGGGGATATTTTCAGCAAGTTGTTGTTAGAGATTTCCTTTCAAGAGAGGTAGTGCACGTGTGTACTTCATGTGTTGAGAAAGTGTGCAAAACACCCATCAACATATGGTATGTTGGACTTCCTGGTAGAAAATGGACACAATAGTCTAAAATTCTTCACAGTTTGACTCAAAATGCTAATTAGTGTTATGAAGCCTACACTACCCTGAAAGAGCTACCTTAGCCAGGTAAACTCCACTAGATTTTTTTTGATTGTTTGGTTGATCCAGAGATGTTAAGGTTCCTCCATTATTCTGACGTGGTGGTTTCCCTCTATCAAATGTTGGTCCTAAGTGTTGATCTTTAGAATACTTTCCCCTATCGAGATTCTACCCTTGATCTTGATCATAATTGGATTGAGTTCCCCTTTAGATGGCCTGAGGTTGATTATTTTGGTTCCTTAGGTAGGTGACTTCGGTGGCCAACTTCTCAACTAGCTCTGTGAGTGCATCCAACCTCTCCTTGTCTGCATTGTTTGATGGAGGAACAATACTAGCTAAATTCTGCATATAATTAGTATGGAACCCATGGTTCAAGGATTGATTAAATATCTCAGAGCTCTACAAGTAACTAGGTATATTAGCTTGCTGATGAAAGAATGTAGGTTGGTTCATATTTGGATGGTAATTTGACATGGGTGAAGCTTGATTCAAGGGATGAACGGGTAATTGAGGGACCAGACCCAACATAGGTGTTTGGTTAGGTAATGGTAAGGGTCTAGACAAGTGTTGTCTCAAGTTTGTACTCACTTTAATAGCCACATCATAAGCTTCAAGTAAGCTGGAAGGAGGGTTTGCTCTCCATTTTACAAAGGTAGATTTTAAACTACCCAAAGCCTCATAATAAACTTTTCTAGCAGCAACATTAGATGAAGATGGACTTGATGAAGGTGAGGATGATGGAGATGATGGAAGTGGCTGGGTTGATGATGGTTAACCCCTTCTTCTGGTCCTTCTTGACCTAGTAGGAGCTTGCAACTCTTGAAAATCATGTTCCCCTGGAGTAGATCTAGTTCTTCTGAATCTTTCAAGAGAAATGGAAGACATAAATCGATTCAACTTGCTTATCTAGACCTCCTTCTAGCGCCAATCTATTGATGGTGTTTTCTGCACAACAACTCAGACATAATATAATATCCTATCTCTTTTGAAAGTTAAATCCCTATTAGCAAGCCTCAAGAGATAACCCCAAGGTCTCTAATGTAAGGTCTTGACAATGCATAAACAACTTAGTGATAAATGTGAAAATGTTGGTAACCACAATGGGAGCCTACTACAAGCCATTACTAAATCTTAAGCTCATCAGATTTTGCAATATGGTGATACTTGAAATCCTAAATCTAACTTTGCAAAGCAACTCACAATCGACCAGCTGTAAAAAGTATGGACTAGGGATCACTACAAACACTTCAAGTATCAAACCATAAACACCATTGAATCATATCTAATTCTAAATCTAACATATATCAAATAACCTTGAGCAATTTCAAAAGATAGAACAACAAGGACCATGCAAGATAAATCAACACAAGAGAGATCACCAAAGCACAATGTCTTCAATTGTATTGAATAATCCAATAACAACAACAATTCTAGTATTCTATGTCACAACACTTGCTCCAAAATAAGACTAAACCCTAGCTCTAACTCTTTTCTTCACTACCCTACCCACTTCTAAACCTAATTCTTCTACTCTAATCCCCTTTTCAAATGAGAAGGCACTGGCCTTTTCTAAGAAATTACATTTTGAACCAATGACCAGGATTTAATTCATCCCATGGTTACAATTGCACTTCTAGAAGCATCAAGCCATTACGTTAGGGTTTTACACCTTCGATACATCATCAACCAATAGGGTACATCCAGTTACATCTTTGAGAAATGAGAAAACAAAATTCTGCCAGCTGGACTTTATAGAAAATTCTGATTGGCAAGATAAAACAACTTCACATGTCATGCTTATTTAAGTTACATCTCCAGTTGGCACACAACTAGGCACAAATCTTGATGTGAGCATCATTATTTAATATTGAAGTTGAGATTAAATTGCAATATAGGTCCATTTGAACAGTTTATCCTTCTACACATTTCCATATGTAGGCGCACATTCAATTTCTTAAATAAAAATTTAAAATCCTTCTGGTAGCCTGTTAGGCACACATCCATATGAGGGGAATCCTGGGGTAATTCAAAAAATCCTTGTTTGGCACACTTTCTTATGTAGGTGTTAGGGGAATTTAGTTTTCTTCTCCAAGCTTCATCCTCTGCATTCTTCAAATTGTACCCCTGGGCCATTATTATACAAACTTATAAGATGGTTGTCATTAATCATACCCACTCATAGAATTAGACCCAACCAAATTTAGGAATAAATAATTTTATCCTCTAAGATACTAATGCAATTTTACTACTCTTTCTTAGAAAAGGAGGAAAAAAGGGACAAGACACCCCCTTTAGATCTTATCATGGATCTTATCTGTAATATGCGAAGTAGACTTGCAAACTGGAAAACTTCTAATAATTCCGTCCTCTATCACTCATCACAATTTCTTTATTTCTTCCCATTTAAAGTAAATATCCTCCACATGGCTGACAGAATAACATGGAACCTCATACTGATACCAACAAGTCCTTTGTCGATAACTTTACTCTGTATGCACTCCTCTGTCAGTAACATCTCTCCATAGTTGTCGGTCATTCATCCTCCTCTGATTCCAAGCCATGCGAATATTGAACTCCTATTCAACCCAAAATGCATTAGAGTATACATTTCCATTGGTCATTCTAAAGCTTAGGGTCATTCATCTTTGATTATTTCATTCAACATTCCACTTAGGATATCTCGCTATTTTTGTAGATCCCACTACCTTCGTTGTGTAGTTTCATACTAACCAAATATTCTTCATTACAACATTTTCTTGAATAACAAGTGTAAAATGTTACACTAGTATTCTTAATTCACATCACTCAAGAAACGAACTCTTCCATTCAACATTTTAAACTACTCACAATCATTAGCAACATCACCTACACCTAATTCAAGTGCCATGAATCTCATGTTTTTCACTTCATTGCAAATTCCGCCGCAACAAAGAATTCCTGATCTTATCACTTTATAGTTTTCGTAGACTTACCACAAGGAAACCATGTGCCTTCTAAAACATTGGATATCCCAAATTCATCTTAGACTTCATAGTAGACTGCATATCACATCGATTTATTTTATGTCAAATTTCCTCTAATTGCACATTCAAGTGGTATCTTCATTCCTTAGATTCATTCTTGTTCAAATGGATTTGGCAACTCACAAAATCGACGAGCATCCTTCTAATGACAATAAGCCATTACATATTCTTCATTCTTTGGAGATTTTGATCCCTCGGGGAATTGATGGCTTTGGGGAATTAGACCTCTCGGGGCACTTGGCACCTCAGGGAAATTTGATGTCTTGGGAAATTCCAACATGGAAGGAATTCTCCAAGATTTGTTCTTCATTGATAATTTATTTTTCACCCTTTAGAAGCCTCCTCTAATTTCAAACTATCACATCATCAAGGGAGCTCCACACCGTCCTTCTCTGCAACACACTGCACCCTTATTCCTCGCAGAGTTAATGAATTCCAAATCTGTTTTAGCTGACTTAAAAAAACCCTTGTTATCTTCGAGAACTAGTCCCACGTAATCGTTTGATTTAAACCAAATAACATCATATGGGACTAACATAATGAGATTGCGATCCTTAGATGGTTTCTACTAATTCCACCAACTCCGCTTGCATTTTTCACAAATCTTGACTCTTCGGGGTCTCCAAAATAGCATGGATTTTCTGAAATCCTCATCTATGAAGAAGACCTGAGCTTTCATGGTGCTTTGGATTTCCAAATTCTTCCCCTGTTCAATGTACCAAGCACCTACAAAACATGATTAGGAGTGACAATAGAAAATTCGAATTGCATAATTATCGTGTGTCCACCTTTTATAGAAATGGGCAGTGAAACCAATCATGCCAGGATTAAATAATAATGACCAATGCATAGCATGATACAAGAATTAAGTGAAAATAAAAAATGAACCACCATCCAATGCCAAATATTGACCATGTGACATAATTTCAAGTTTAGAGGATTCAACCTTCAAACCGAATCCACACTCAGAAATTGAAGGAGAAATGCAAATAGAAGACAATGACATGTGAGCATATATAAACCGGCTTTCTCGCACAATTGTGCAATAGTGAATAAAAATTCCATTTGCCAGGATAGCATCAACACAATAAATTAATCTCAAGAACCTTAGAATTTACATGATGAACCAAATCAAGCACACAAGTTCTTCAGGTAGGCTAGGACATATTTTGGGAATCTGAGGGGGTAAAGGAATTTTAGAAAAATCTGGTGGGTGCGAAATTCCGTGAAGGAATGAAATCTCTGAAATGCAATGGAAAGTCCTCCTCGTCAGGTTTTTAAGAAAACTGGGGAATTCCGCTTCGGGAGGAAATTCCCGAAAATCACCCTGAGACAAGATTTTCAATGAATAACTTTAGGGGATTATTTGCATGAGCTAAATAAACATTCAAGCACATTGAAGAGAAAACAAATTCCAAGATCAAAGAATCAAAAAGCGACTAAGGCTAGAGCAAGAGGGGGTCCTTGTTTTCAATGGGGCGTGTGTGCAAAAACTACACAACAATAAGATTTGGAATTGAAGTTAAAATAGGTAAAAATAGAAAAGATGGAGAAAAGATAATTATCTTAATGACATGATTAAAATAGATAAGGGTAAATAATCTTCTCACTATATTTTAATTTATTAAATGGAAAGTAATTTAATTGTAAATTTGATAAAAGGAATAATATTTTCAAACTGAAGTGTAAGGGCAAGAAAATAGGGTAAGAGTTAAAAGCGTGCTCATACATAGCTCGAAACTAGATTTGAATGGCTGACTTGCTAATTTTATTGATTTTTGTGTTTCCAAAAACTCATCACTTGATTTATAGAGCTAGTTTTGGATTATTGAAGGGAGTGTTCGAAGAATGAAATTTTTGTATGCAAGTTCATTTGGTAAAAAAAAAAGAAGGTTATTGGATTGAATATTTTTGGGAAAGACTAATCTTTCTCTATAAGAAGATGTCAGTAAAAAGGAGATTCAACTCATTCTGCTCAAGACTCTCAATAATCATTGTGTCAAGAGGTGAGCGTTTGGAATTGATATTAAAGGGGACATGCTTGGGAGACCCTATTGTGCAGTTTTTCACACACACGCCCCGCTGAAAGTAGGGACCCTTTTTTTGTTTCATTCCTAGTGTTTTGGCCCTTTGATTTTGAGGATTTACCTTGTCTTGGTATGAGCTTGAGTGTTTATCTTTCCTGCTTTGGTGATCCCTCTGTGTTGTTTATTTGAAATCTCAAGTTTGAATCCACTGAAAGCAGTGACCCTCTTTTTCTTTCATTTCTGGTGTTTTGGCCCTTTGATTTTGAGGATTTACCTTGTCCTAGCATGAGCTTGGGTGTTTATCTTTCCTATTTTGATGATCCCTCTATAGTGTACATTGAAAAATCTTAAGTTATTGGCAGTTTTCGGGTTTTCCTTCAACTTCGGGATTTTCCTCCATTGGCAGAATTCCCCAGTTTTCTTGAAAACCCAGCACTGGCTACTTTTCTGCTTTGATTTGGAGATCTTGGTTCCCTATGGAATTTTGCATGGATCAGATTTTTTAAAATTTTTGTCCTCTTGTCAAATTCTTGGATTGCGTTTGGCCTATCTTTTCGATAGCATTAATTCTTGGTGGTATGATCCTTGCAGCTAGTATTTAGTGGGTTTTGGAAGATTTCTTGTTGTCATTTTCCTTGCATTGCTATTGAGGACTTTGATGCTGAGTGCTTGATTGATTCGCTGGTTTGAGTGATTGATTCAAGGATTTATTGGTTGATTTCTTGCATCTTTGTTTGCTTTCCAAGGCATTGAAGTTTGTTTTCGGTCATTGTTACAGTTAAATTCACTTCATTCGGGTATGTGGCTCTGGCTTTGCTTGTGTTTTTTGAGTTTAATGGTGCTTAGCGCTCTCATGTTGCTTTTTTGGGCTCTACCCTGTGTGCATAGTTATTTCCATTTTGGGTGGTTTTAGGGTTTTTTGAACTTGATTGATTTTCTAGCCGTGACTGAATTCGTGAACCTGTTTTCGATTTCACTTAGGTGAAACTCACCTATGTTTCGTTTGAGTAACCTGTCCTTAGACTTAGTGAGAATGGCAATCGAGATCTGAGCTAACTCCTCTACGTTGATGGCAAAATTTTAGGGTTTGAGCTTAGGAAATTGCTGATTGAATTTAGGGCATCACCGTCCCTCTCCATTTTTTGTCTAAGAATGTTTGAAACCCATGGATAACCAACAAGAGACTTGAAACAATTCGGATTTGAGCCCAAGCACCCTCAATTTGTAATCATTCCTGAATTTGTAATCATTTGATCATTCTGGGCGAAAAATGGGAAAAATAATAATTATCGAGATTTCGTGGTCTTCGTGGAATTCCTGCACCTTCGGATTTCCCCTGTTTTTCCTTTGTCTACTCATTTTCCCGGATGTACGCAAAAGCCTGAAATCTCATATACTTCGCGGATTTCCTTCCTGGGCGGATTTTTTTGAAATTGTCTCACACTATGGAGAATCCAGAGGGTAGTGAGTTTAATGATTATGGATTGTGCTTCTCATGCTTGATATTAACAATTTAAAGGATGTTGCTTGTTTTCCTTCCATTTTATGGTCACTAATTATTGATATTCATGCTTAACCGTTAAAATCCACCTATCAGGGATTTTCCTCGATTTCCTCCTTGGCTTGGTTTCCCTAGATGATTCAAAATCCTGGATTTCCTATTAAGGGTGCTTCATTTTAAATTTAGGGGATTTTGGATCTTTGTTTTGAGTTGGTTGATTATGATTGAATTGTTTATGGTTGGTTAAACATCTATGTCAATATTATAAAGGTGAATTTATTGTGGTTCTTTGTTGGATGTAGGTTGAATTGAGTAGGGAGATGGCTAACAGGACAATGGGAAAGCCTACGGATTCAAGTGTTGAAGGATCTTCGCTTGCAGAAAAAAGAAAAAATTAAGTTGGACATAAAGAGTAAGGTTCTTGAGTCCAAGTTGTTGTCCACTTGGTCTGAAATTGGTGACAATAATGTAGGTAGGTGGGATTATGAGGAATTCAAGGCAAGAATGGCACAACCAAACCGTCCATTGTTGGCTAGAATATTTATAGAATAAGGGTTCTCTCATGTGGTTGGGTTTCCTCCGGCTGTGCAGTGTTATGAGTTGGTGTTAGAATGTTCCAAACACTATGACAGGGGCACAAAGAGGGTGATTTTTCCTCAAGGCAGGGTGTTGGCCAACTTCTCTCCTATATCTGTAGCACAAACTTTTGACATGCCTAAAAGATCTCATTTGGTAGCTCTAGACCTAAATGTTTCCAAGAGTTATTTCGAGGATGATACAAACAAGGCTCTACAGGTGGTTAATTCTTGGTTGGAAAAACCCAAGCCCCACATCTCAAGCTGCCAAAACAATTATATAGGGAAAAGTTCAAACCAAAGTACTATGATTCCATCACACTCCTTAGAAGGGTGATAGGTTTGAAGAGTGTTTGAGTCTTTGAGAATTGTATTTTCTTTGTCATTTTGAAGATGGAACAAAAGGTAGATTATCACTAGGTAAGCATTATTAGTGCCATGATTCATGATCAGCTGTGCAATGTACTGAAAACAAAGAGCTTCACTATGAATTCTTATTTAGTTTATGCACTTGCAAGGTTCCACCCATATAATGGGCTGAGTACCAGAGGCACTTTTGGGCAAGATGTAATATATGAAGTCTATCCATAGTTACACTAAGGCAGTGCCAGCTATAGGAGGATGAATGATGCATTCACCATGTACATCACAAGGCTGCTTCAAGGTGTGAAGCATGTTAGAATATCCGATCATGCTATGGAATTGATAAAGAAGTATGGGGCTTGGTTTATACAGTTCCCCATTTTTTCTTACATTAGGATAGATCGTTGCTAGAGAGCCCCTTGTAGACTTCTAAGGTATCCTACTGATCATCTCATACTCCTGGAGGTCACAAGAAAAATATGTGACTTCGATGCTATAGTCAAGAAGGAGAAACACAAAAATTGATTTGGAAATGACTTTCCCCTCAAAATAGGTGGCAATGAGGCATGCCCTTATGTACAAATGACAAATTTCTCTAAGGAAGAGATGGGTACTCTGGGTCTATCCTTCCATTCTAAAAGGTCTAGATTTGGCATAAATGGTGAGGCTCAGAAGAAGGCCAGTAGGCAATACAACCACAAAGTTGATATAGAAGACTATTGGGCCAACTGCAAGGATGAGTTTGAGCTTAAAAAGAAGAAATTGTATCGGCTGTCAGTTGATTTAATTAGGTTGTACAGTGTTAAGGTCATCCTTGATCGGATAGATGATGATAGGGATGTGATTCAAGGCCACGATTATGAAGCTATGAAAGATAAACAAATCAATGAAATAGATTGGCTGGAGGAAGAAAAGACAAAATTGGAGCAAGTCATGGCTCTAGTGGTGAAGTATACAAAGCTGTGGCTTAAACATAAGATTTGGGAACTAGAAAGTGAAGGTGTGCAATGCACCTATGACCTAATGGGCGACTTGGAGTCCCATTCTACTTTTGAGGAGTCAGTTGAAGAGGATCCTAAGGGTAAGGCTAAGGTGGATTCTCCTTTTAAGATCAAGATCAAGGGTGCTCAAGTAGAAGCTGAGAAGGAAAAGAAAAGGAAGCCTAGTGCTAAGAGGAGGAATGTTGCTTCTAGGTAGAAAGTATTTGCTCAAGGAGAGGAACCTCTAGGAAAGGAAGATGAAGGTGGTGCTCCTCTGCCTAAGAGAAGAAGGATAGTAAGATTGTCTCAAAATAAGAAGCAATCTTCTAAGGCAGAGGATGAGGCCGACGCACTGATAGTGAATGTGGAGAGTTCAAGGGAGAAAACTCAAGTGTATACCGAGAAGATCAAGAACTCCTTCTCCCAAGGATAGTGCCTCAAGAAAGGAAGTCCCCTTAGCTACTTCTGCTGTAGAGAAATATGATGTTTCCCCTCCTCATGGAATTCATAATGTACCAGATGAACCCTAAAAATGCTAGGGGTCATCAATATTAGGAGGATGAAGAATTCCAAGAGGGTGAACTCTACCATGCTAAGGAAGAGATAGAAAAAGTGTTGCAGTCCCCCTTAGTGACATATGAGGATTCACCTACCGATGATAATGGAAATGGATCTCTTGTGAAAGTAAAATACCTAAGAGGAATCCTTCACCAATGCCTAAGGAAAAGGAACGTAATGCATAAAAGGATGAAAAATCATTAGATGAGGAAGAAGGGAGTAAATTTGGAGAAGTTCCTGTTGAGAAAATTTTTAATGTTGATTTCCCCAAGGACCAGCTTGAAAAAGATAACCAAGGTGAGCAACAGTCAAATTCCAGCACTCCTAGCTGGCTCAGCGACAAATTGAGGAGTAAACAGATTATAGTGGAGGACACTCTCCCAAAATGGGATGATTTGTTGGCCAAAATTGGGAAAGGAAAAACAAAAAAGAAGGCCAAGGTTGTTTCAAGGATTGAAAGAGATGGGGCGAATAACAGAGTGGTTCATTTTGCTACTCTAGCTCCTGATAAGAATAAAGAGGATGTGACTGGTGATGATTATAGTATACAAACTATAAACTTAGGGCCTATCTCTATGGAGCAAGAAATTGAGGAATTTGAAGGTTCTAGTGCTGCAATCTTGGGTAGGTTGAGGAAAGAAGTACAAACTAAGAAAGAATTGAAGAAGGAGAATGAGAATTTAAAAAAAGTACTTGTAGGAATTGATGAAGTCCTTGCAATCTATTAGCTCCCCATCTTTTGCTGGAAATTTCCTGCGACAAGAAACCATAACAGAGTTGGAGAGAATGAAAACCAATACTCTTTCCACAATGAACTGGTTATAGGGGGAGAAAAATAAGGGAGTTAATGCTATCAAGGACATCCTTTCAACTGGAGGAGATGCAATGAGATCAATAAATTGGTTGAAAAATGTATTGGCTCAAGATAAAGAAGATGTGGATTTCTTGTTGCAGAAAACTGAGACCATCATGGAGTATACTGAAGATAAGTTAGTGAGTGATGGAATTCTTCCTCCCTCTAGAGCTACAGAACCTTGGGAATGGTTTGAGTCTTTGCAAATAAGGAAAAATGTTTTGAAGAAGGTATATAAGCAAAGGAGGAAAATTGAAGACACCCTGACTGATATCTATAATAAATGCATTTCTTTCTTTGAGGTGATGAAAGGGAGAAAGAAGTTTGCATCGAAGCATTTGAGCTTAGAACAGTTGAGAAATTTGTGGCGAGATGTATATTCTCCAATCAATGAAGATCTAGTTACTGAGCATCAGTTCGATGATGTGGCCACCTATATTGCAGTAATCGATAAGTATCAAACCAACAAGGTTGAGTGGGATAAGTCAGTGGAGTAGTTAAGAGAAAATATTAAATCTATTGAGAAGAGAATTAAGGTTTTACCTCTGCCACCTATAGCCGACTTGGACAGGGTACTTTTGATGATACATGATAGGTTGGACCAAAATAAAGATAAAGGGGGAAGTATTTAATGCAAGGCTACATCAAAATTTGTGATTCTGTATTATTTTGCATGCATTGGTCCGAATTATATTGGAGATCCCAGGCTGACCTCGATGGAGTTGATGCATTTAATGCTTATTTTGAATTCTTCTTGGCTAAATTTTTTTATGGCCATTTATTATTATTGTAAATTCTAATTAGGCCGACATGCCTTGGGGGGTTTCTATAAATATGGCATTCTGCCACATTTGTAAGGGCTAGATAGATAGTTTTAGATATTGGAGTGAATTAAGCAGTAGAGCAATAGTTAGAAGTTAGTTCATTTTGAGCGAGTGTTGTAACACAAAACAATGGAATTGTTGTTATTGGGTGATTCAATACAATTGAAGACTTTGTGGCTTTGGTGAATTCTCTTGTGTTGACTTATCTTGCGTGGTTTTTATTGTTCTAACTTTTGAGATTGCTTGAGAAATATTAGATATATGTTAGAATTAGAATTAGATATGATTCAATGGTGCTTATGATTTGATGCTTGAAGTGTTTGCAGCAATTCTTGGTCCACACTTTTCGCATCTAGCTAAATGTTGGTTGCTTTGTAAATTTACCCTGGACCTTATGTTTATTGTGCTTAGTTGAATTGTGAATATTTATTCATTTCAATTGCAATAGGGTTGTTTTGGATGAATGTTCATGATCTAAAAATATTTAATACCATAGAAGATTGCACTATTTATGTGAGGTTGCAGACTCATCTGGGTCAAGCAGGAATTAGTTTCTAATGGATTGGTCCATTTCAAGTGTTAATCATTTGCATTGTTAATCTTAGGGTTAGTGTTAAATTTAGAAGTCTCTTAAGACCCTTGTCTTTTGCTATTTCTTTATCATTTAAGTTAGATTTAGGATTGAAGTATCATGATATTGCTAGATCTGATAAATTAGAGGATTCAATATTTACTTGTAGTAAGGTCCCTTTGTGATTACCAACATTTTCACATTTATCACTAAGTTGTTTATGCATCGTCAAGAATTGACATTAGAGACCTTGGGGTTATCTCTTGAATATTGCTGATAGAGATTTACCTTTCGAGAGAGATAGGATTTCATATTCTGTCTAAGTTGTTGTTGTGTAGAAAACACCATCAACAGATTGGTGCTAGAAGGAGGGCTTGAATAAGCAAGCTGGATTGATTTTTGTCTGCTATTTCTCCTGAAAGATTAAGAAGAAGAACTAGATCTACTCCAGGGGAAGAGGAATTCCAAGAATTTCCAGCTCCTACCAGGTTAAGAAGGACCTGAAGAAGGGGCGAGTGATCATCTACCCAGCCACTTTCATTGTCCCCATCATCCTCATCTTCATCAAGCTCATCTTCATTTTATTATGAGGACATCCCCATTTAGCAACCTCAGCTGGTCATGAATCAGCCATTACTGCCGCCACCAATGGCTTTCCTTACCAACAATCCATCTCCTTTGACCTTCAACAATTACAATGTCATGCCCAAGAACCCAAAACACTTTTGTTCTAGGTTCCATGTTAATGACCCCAATAGAACTGCTGAGGAACACAGTAGGATCTTTCAGACTTTCCTTAAAGATAGAGGAACTAATCATGAGGATGTAGCATGTAGGATCCTTCCTTATTCCCTAGGAGAAGATGCATTCTACTGGTACAATCATTTGCCTTCTGGGTCTATTCAAAATTGAACTAAACTTGAGACTACATTTCTGCAGAATTTAGGATCCCTATTAGTCCCAATGAGCTTTATCTTCAATTCACCAATGTTAAGAGAGAAGTCCATGAGCCCATATCATCCTTTAACAATAGGTTTCATCATGCCTATACCCGATTACAGGCTCCTTATGTTGTTGACAAAACCACTACTTTAGAAGTCTATTATGAGGGTCTTGACAGTTTGACTACCTTCATGAAGTGGAGAAACAACCCTCCTACTACCTTGCTTGATGCATATGCAGAGGCTATGAAGGTTAGCACTGCTTTAAGACAAAAAAAATTTGGACCTTGACCATCACTAGGATCCACTGCTCACCCTGGACAGGTCCCAGCTCTCACCAATCACACTCCAATCATGAATGCAGTGCCTCAATTGACTATGGTTCCTCACCCAGGACCTCCTGTGAGTCAAGTTCCACTTGCAATCAACTACCCTTAGCAAAATGTGAATCAACCTCTTCATCCATAGTCTCAGGATAGTTTTCCCATGTATTTGTAGAATTTTGAAGTTTTGAACTAGTCACTAAATACTAGTACTGCAGTAGGATATGCTCAAAACAATGCAAATCAACCCCCATATAGGAATTCTAACAAAGAGAGACTCAATGAGCTAACTGAACAAGTGAAGAAACTCAATACAGAGGTAACTTATTTGAGGAACTAGAACAATCAGTTTCAAGCTACTCAAAGAGGTATGCAGTCCAATTATAATAGAGAAAATTGAGATATTCAACAAGGACAACATTTTGATAGATATTAGCATCTTGAAAGAGGATATAATGATAGATGACAAAATTATGATAAAGGTTAATCTTTAGGCCAAAACTTTGATAGGGGTCAGACTGGTGGACAAGGGTTTGATAGGAGACAACCACCCAGACAAAATAAAACTTGGAATACAAGGCCTAACAATGGAGGAATCCCTACCCCATTGGATCAACAAGTCAATCAACCAGTCAATCAAGAGAAGCCTCCTAGTGGTGTATATTTAGCTGAGGCTGGTTTGTCAGGATGGTGTAGGCTCCATAAAACAAGTCAGCATTTTGAGTTAGACTGCCCAAAATTTTAGACAATAGCTTCAATCTTTTATTATGAAGTGGAGAACAATTCAAGTAGTCAGGAGATGGTTCCATCGACTCCTGATGATTCATCAGTCTTGGTGCTCAATCATGCTCCTTTTCCATAGAGCAAGGAGAATGTACCCGAGGAGGAATCAAACCAGCTTAAAGAAGAGGCAGATCAGGTGTGCAACAAAGATGAGATTACACAATTGTTCAATGAAATTCCAGTGAATGAAAATGGCCCCATCGATGAGGAAGAAGCTTATATTGAAGAGGTGCATACTTTCCAACGACCTGCAAAGAAATATGATTTGAGGGACCTGCCACATAGACATCTACAGGCTGGAGGCCCCTTTACCACCTCTATTCCACCAAACAAGTTTACTATACCTCCAGATCCTAATGCCAACAATAATCCACCATATCCTAAGGTTTCTAGGTAGTATTTATCTAAAGATCAAGGACTTATGGACATGTCAAAAGGGAAAAGTGTTGAAACAAACAAGGATAGGGTGGTGGAATACCCAAAGGAGGACCCTACTAACCTGAGTGAGAAACAACTGGTCATATATGTTGTGGAAGAACTCAAGAAGCTAAAGGTAAGTCTCTCCGCATTTGAGTTATTGAGAGTTCCAACCATTAGGAATGCAGTTCTAGGAGCTTACAATGCAAATTCCATATAACAAGATAAATCAGTTAGTGAGAGTGTCAATAAAGCGCCTAGTTCTCAACTAGTAAAAGGGAAAAATTGGGTTCACAATCAAGTTCATATGCCTCTTGGAGATAAAGGAAAAGAGAAAGATATAACTCAAGTTGCTCAGGTGGATACTCCTTAACTCTATTCCAAGGGAAAACAAACACTCCTCCATTTCTGATCTCTGTTCACATATTTGGTAAGAACTTGCACAACTGTTTGTTGGATTCAGGTGCTTTCACTAATGGTATGCCTTTTGGTGTATGTAGAGATTTGGGTATTACTCCTGTTGATTCCCAAGAGAAAGTTACTCAATTGGATAGAACTGAAGTTGATGATGTAGGGGAATTGAACATGATTCATATGCAGGTTGCTTATGACCCTATAATTCAACAAGTTATTAATATACAGGTGGCAGATATACCTAATGCTTACGATCTGATTCTGGGAAGAGACTTTATCAGGGCTCTGAATGGATATGTATCAACTGATCACTCTCATATGTGGCTTCCTTGGAAGGGAGTAGTGAGTATGTGTTGTAGTGAGTATGTGTAAGTGTCTAAGTGCAATCGGAATTGTGAGAAAAATTGGAAATTTATAGAAAATGCAATTTTGGAAGGACGAAGGAGATTGAATTTTGACAGAAGCCTAAAATCAGAGGATGGGATTTAATGTGACAAATCCTAATCAAGGTTAAGGAAAAATTATTAAATGAGTGGTCAAGATGTCATCTGAGAAGATCGAATCGGCGGTGGAGAATAAATGAGATAATTAATCAAAAAAATAAATATTTTTGAAAATCAAGAAGATAAATATTGCCTAATTTGTGAGATTCGAAAAATAAAAAAGATAAGAGTTGAACTGAAAAGCGGATTTGAAAAATCAAGAATCTGCTCAATTACTTGATTTTTTTGGAAGAAGATTACCATTTTGAATTAAATTAATTCAGAATATGAATTTTGTGTGATAATAAATAATTGATTTTCAGATTATTTACTAAAATGAACCAATAGTCAAGAAAGTGATATCATTTTAAATAATTTATTTATTTAAAATGAGGGAAATGTTAAATTTGGCAATTAAATAATTAACGATAATTATTTAATTTAGAGGATATGATCAATAATTAAATAAATTAATAAATTAATTTAATTATGAGAATTAGTGACATACTAACTAGATAAATATAATTCATTTATTTAATAATTAGGAAGAATAAATGAATAAAGGTAATTAAATAAATTAAGAAATTTATTTAATTGTAAGAGGACAATAGACCCTTAGTGGCATACTGAATAGATAAATATAATTTATTTATTTAATAATCATGAAGAATACAATAGACATGAATTAATTAAATAATTATGAATTATTTAATTAATAGTCGAATGTGGACCAAGGACATAATTAAGATGTCATAATTATGCTAGGACGAAAGTAATAAAATAGAGCTTGCAGGCCAAGATCATTTTTATGTGTCTACATTTTTCCCCTCTTTGTCATAATGTAGCATGTCACAATCTGACAAAGAAAATAAGTCAAAGTCATGCCCCAGCGAAGGTACAAAGTATCAATGCCCCCTCAGGAAATTTTTTAAATTTTAGGCCGGAGATAGAAAATTTTGAAAAGGGTCCCGATAAGTCAATTTGATGAGCATAAAGACAGTGGCACAGACAGTTTCAAATTCTGACATGTTTAAGGCACCCAAAAGTGTGGTCAAAGTTGGTCAAAAGGGCCTGCAGTAATAACCTAGTTAACAAATGTCATTTTGACTTTTATAAATAGGTTGAGAAATTGGTAAAAGTCAATTCATTTTCACTATTTACCTTTGCAATTTCGAGAGCTCAGAGTAAGGAAGACTTCAGTGAGGATGGTGATTCGAGTGACTAAGGATTGCGACAAGATCGTATGGAGCTATAGGCAGCTAGAGGGCTCAGAGCCCGCGGTAAGTACCCCTAACCCACTTTGTAATTTTTTTGTTTTGCATGCCAAAATTAGGGTTTTAGGGTGAATAATGATTGTGTCGTGATGCATATGCATGTGCGTAAACCACATTTGACTTTACGTTTGATGCATTTGATGCATCGCGACACAAGTGTAAGGGGTATTTAGGAAAGGCTAAGGATGTGTATCGCATTTGCCAAAAAGTGTGCCACATTCGTCATATCAGGCCGCATTTGAGAGTTATAATGCCACATGTGTCATTTTGCGACGCATTCATCAGTTTGAGTGACACATTTGAACGAAGTGATGCATGTGCCATAAACCATAGCGCAAATACTCTTATGCGATGCAATTGAGCGATAGAATGACAAAATTGATATGTCGCGACGCAAGTGAAGTACGGAACAACACAACTATTTTTTCACGACACAAGTGCAGTCAACGTGACGCATTTGATTTTGTCTTTGACTAGGGCTGATTCTGATGCTTTTCAAATTTTAAATGTTTTTTAGTTATAATGATGATAATGACAATTGTCCAAAAGGTATTGACGCGTTGTTTGGCTTTGTGCAGAGACAACTTGCACCCATATATATGCAAGAGAGAAAGCCATCGACCTTCTGATTTGGTGATCAGCTGACTCCATGGGAGCGATGCCGGTTGATGCAGTTGGGCTTATATTATGCTACCTATATGCATGTTATTTGGGAAAATAGGGGTTTGTTGACTGCATTATGTGAGAGGTGGCGGTCAGGGACATGCTCATTTCACTTGTCGACGAGAGAGGCCATAGTGACGTTGGAGGACATCTATCGTATCCTATGCCTGTGGATTTGAGGAGAGCAGATTGTGTATGACCCTCAGCATGGGTATCATACATTCATAGCGTACATTCATTGTGTTTGATGCATTTCTAGAGACACTAATTGGCAGGATACTGATTCTTGACCGACATGGACATGGGTTTCCCATTGGTTGGGGAGACGTGATAATGGGGATGAGGCGGGATAGGACAGTGCATGCCTAGGGGCCTTGTTTGTTGGGCACACTCTACCATTAGCTTCACGAGGTGGTTTATAGGAGGGCAGAGAACATTTCATGTGGGACTACACTTTTGATGATATGGGCCTGGGAGCATGTGGCCATATTCCAACCTCCTATCCAGAAACTGTAGCTAGCCAAGGGGATTCCTTACACTTATTATTATGTCAGTTCCCTATAGCAGACCAGGATGGGAGAGACAGGTTGGTGGCACCATCAGATTGATACCATGGTTTCATTCATCTGGAGGTCGTACATAGACTGCCAATAGTGGGATGATGAGGATGACCACCTAAGCTTTTGCAGACAGTACCATTATCTGATTGGTAGAACAGTGCAGAGTCAGCTCATTATAGAGATGTACCTGCCACAGTGTGTACTGAGATAGTTTGGGGAGCAGCAGGGTGTACTAGCAGGCACAACTAAGTATGCCAGATCCTCCAGGGAGTCGGGTTGGGGGCCACCAATTCCTGTAGCCTTTGCCAAGTAGTAGATTGATGGGCTAGTAGCCCAGTAGTGGGGATAAAGAGGTGGAGTTGCAGATCTTGGGAGTATAGTTGATTATGACTTATGGTGGCAGACACATCAACTAGTGCCACTGACAGATCCAGATGGGCTAGCGTCGATTGACAGGAGGTCAGTTATACCACATGTTCTATGAGCTAGGTGAGGGGGCCGAGACGGTGATAGAGGCAGAGGCAGGGATGGAGGCAAGGGGAGGGGTGGAGGCTGAGGTGGAGGGCGAGATGGGGGTAGGGATGGAGGTCATGGCAGAGATGATGAATATGATGGGGACGATGGAGGAGACTACCAAAGACGGAGGAGAGATGGCTAGAGGCAGGGTAGGAGGGTACGACCTCGTGTGGCTAGAGCCGGATTAGATGCTATCCTAGAGGTGGCTGAGGAGGGGGAGAGAGAGAGGAGGAGGAGCAACCGAGATAGGAGCAAGAGGAGGAGACATAGGAGGAGCAGCTGAGGCAGGAGGAGGAGGAGAGACAGGAGGAGTAGTTGAGGCCAAAGTAGGAGCAGGAGGTGGATGTGGATGTGGATGTGCCTTGGGCTGAGGGAGTTGGTGGTGAGGAGGTCATAAAGGAGGAGGAGGATGACAGAGACGATGAGGATGCTATGGATGAGGCTAAGAGACTCGTGAGATGGAGGATGGTGGAGGGAGAGGATATACCATCTACCTCAACATTTCCCCAGGATGCCACGACAAACCATAGGGTGGTAGATATGCAAAGGAGGCTATATGAGAGTGTGGCACAGGTCAGGGCACCACGGGCATAGCTATAGGTGGCTCGAGTAGAGCAGGATCAAGCAGTGATCCCCAAGCAGGAGTCAGCATAGTGGTGTGTGGACTTTGTAGCTTTATGTTTAGGACCTTCTGGGGATATTGCCCATGAGATTGCTAAGGTGAACACTCGGTATGGGCAGTGAAGGACCTTATATGAGCAGGCAGTTCCTCTCAAGTGACAAGATCCTAAAGTGTCGCGCTCATAGACAAGGACAAGCAACGGTCATAGATCAGGGAGTGGGAGCAGTAGTAGGAGTCACACCAGTGTAGGAGGGTCTACCTAGTCAGGGCACACATCAGGGAAAAGGTCCCACCACTCACACTGGCATACCTCGAGTCATCATTCAAGCTGTAGTCATGGGTCTACTAGTTCAGAGTAGAATTTAGTATAGAGGCATCCACCAGTGATAGATCCTTTAGCATCATCACAGATGCCTATTATCGTGGAGATGATGTCATCTATGTCAATTCCATTAGGTTCACAGATAGAGGCTGTTACCATTCCACCTATTATCTCAGTGCTAGTCACAGGTCCTCAACCACCACACTCTTCACCATGAGGGGATGATGAGACCCTTTCCTAGGGGCATGTTTGCTACATTTTCTTCTATGTTATGACACATTATGTATAGACCATTGAGCCTGCAAGCTCCATTTTTGGGATATCTCTTGACTCTATCCTATGACATTGTATATTTTTTGAGATGATGTTATATGATGATGCATTTTTGATGCGGCCTACGTGTGTGTTATGCGATGTTATTTGATTTATGCATTATTATATATATGATGTGATGCTTATGTGAATTATGTAGTTATGATGGATGATGATATTTATTTATTTATGTCATGTGATGTATGTCCTATGATGGTTACTTATGATATGATGCCATGATAATGCAATGCTTATTTATATGTTATGTCGATGTTGTGATGATGATGATATCCATAATGCAAGTATCTGAATGGATGCCATGTTTTATGATTATGTGAATGCATGACCATGTATAATGTGATACACAATCAAATATATATGATTTAATCATATGGATGATGTTTGTATGGACTTAATGCCATGTCTATATGATTATGTTTCCACTTATGTTTTTTTGTGTCATAGGATATCATCAAGAGACGGACAAGAGAAGATGACAGGACAAAAGGAGATGCATGTTATTTCCTAGACCAAATCCTTCAAAACTTTACCATAGGACTTTTTAATATTTAATGCTCTTAATCATCACTGGGCAGATTATTGTGATGGCCAACAAACACCATGATATAACTTAGATCAAGGTGTGCAAGGTTGTACCATCCCCTGTAAGACAAGCAGTCACAGACACGGATGATAATGACTCATACGAAGAGCGCAGTTGCCCCAATCTTTTTTTCAAAATCAACCACAAGAAGAAAAAGACAAGAAGGAAAATTCATGAAACGTCGTTGCTTCTCTAAATCTTGTTTCCAGGACATCCTTGAGAAACTAGCAACATGATTGCCAAAATACAAAAATAGAGCCATTATCATAATACGTCGTTGTTTTTCTAAATCCCAAAATTAGGACTTCGCTGAGAAACTAGTAACATGCATGTCAAAAGTCAAGACAAATGTCATGGTACGTCGCTGCTTCTCTAAATCATGTTGTTGGGATCTTGTTGAGAAACTAGTAACATGGTGAAAAAGCCAAAGATAAGTGCCAAGTGTTTTCCAAGTGTGTCTGGATACCCAGTGTTTTAATGTCAAGACGTCAGGTTTGATGATGTTGAGATGCCAGGGTGTCAAGGTTTTGACGATGCCAAGATGACGAATGTTGAAGATTTCCAAATTTAGGAAAGACACATCCTGAATAATGTTGATGTCAAGAGGATTTGATCCCTAAATGTCAAAAGGGATCCCTTGAAATGCCAGGTGATAGTGACAATGCCTAGGAAGGACACATCCTAAGGCATAAATGACCGAGATTGTTCTTCAGAAGGACACATTTGAAGAATACTGATGTCGAGAGGAGTGATCCTTATATGTCAAAAGGATCCCTTAAAATTTCAGATGACAATGACGATGCCTAGGAAGGACACATCCTAAGGCATGAATGATAGAGGTTATTCTTCCGAAGGACACATCTGAAAGATAACCAAGACTTGATAGTTTGACAGGTTAAGACCATTTGACTTGTTTTGACTGAGTTTGACTTAGATTGACCATATGTCAATTTCCTTGGCCTGCTGATGGGATCTGTCATGTTTGAATAAATGATTTGTCTTGACTTGAAGACTTTTGACATGTGTGCCACTACAATGCCATGAACCCTAATGGATTAATCTAGTACGGCCTCAGGGGCTCATCGACAGATGACCTTTCCTATGTCATACACTCAAAGACCTCATAGTTCGACATGACCAATGACTTTGTCTTGATGACCAAAGATTGAGTCATGATTTTATTTTGACAAACCTAAAGGGAATGACCTAATGTCTCAGGGACTCAAATAAGAGTCTTGCCTATGTAGCAAATGCATAGAGACAACGTAGTTCAAATGAATGACCAAGATTTGACTAATATGAAGGACATGATGAAATGTGACTTTATTTTGCATTATTCAAGATAGTTTGGTATTTGTTTTGGTTTCTTTAGGGCATTTTTTGGTTTGTAGGTCCTTCTTCAAGACTTTTTACAATGTTTGGGTCTCTCTTTAAGACATTTTATAATGTTTTTGTCTTTTTTCAGGGCATTTTATAATTTTTTTGTCTTTTTTCAGGACATTTTGTAATGTTTTTTTGTCTCTTTCTTTTTTAGGACATTTTATAATGTTTTTTGTCTTTTTTTTAAGGACATTTTACAATTTCCAAGACCATGCATGATATCCACTGTAGTTACATGATAAAAATTTTGCCCCTAGTCAGGTCCAAGACTTAGCCAATTTTAAAGGACGTGAAAGGGATGTGCCTGGGGTGCCGGATGGACAATATTCAAGACTTGATGTCAACCTTTTGTCAAGCATGAAAGGAAGGGTATGATGTCATGGCAGATGTTGTGGTGATGACGAAAAATGTGTTTCATCATTGAGCAAGATAGATAAAGTAACAGAAAATGGAAAATGAATGATTGATTACACATAACGTCTATTTGCCAGGTTTTCACCATGGTACTTATCCAAAGCACATGTTTGCTAGGTTTTCACTAATGGATGAATTATTTCTCTTTACTATTTTTATCATTTTTTTGGTGCCGCTAAGATGCCTGTTTGCCAGGTTTTCATCAAGACAACATTTTTTTACCATTTTTCAATTTTTTTGTTTGTTTTGTTTTGTTTTTTATTTTAAGGTTTTTAGATTGACCTTTTGATGCTATGCATAAAACTTTCAGAGATGTAGACTATTGATAGGCTCTATTAGTTGTTTTCCATCTGGAGTGGCTAGCTAATAAGCTCTAGAACCAAAAGAGGATATGATGACGTAGGGACCTAGCCAATTTGGTTCAAATTTTCTAGGTTTTTCTTTGTCAGGTTGATTCTCAGGGTTCTGCATAAGGACTAAGTCACCAATGTTTAACTTCCTGACAATGATTCTCTTGTTGTAACTACGATAGAGACAGTTCTGATATGCTTGTAGATGGTTCAGGGAATTATGCCTTCTTTCCTCTAACATCTCTAGCTCGCGTAGACGCGACTTTATTTACTCCTCATCATTGGTCAGACCCTTCAAGGAAACTCATAAGGAAGGAAGTTAAAACTCGATGGGAAAGATGGCCTTAGGTCCAAAGACTAGGGAAAATGGAGTGGCTCTCGTAGGCGTATGAATGCTAGTGTGGTAAGCCCACAGAGATGGGTTGAGTTGAATATGCCAATCACGGTCAGCGTAATTGATAGTCTTTTTGATGATTTTAACAATGGTTTTATTTGACGCCTCGGCTTGACTGTTTCCTTGCTGGTAATACGAAGAGGAAAAATGATTTTGGATGTGAAATTGCTCACATAACTCGTGAACGTCTTGGTTTTTAAACGTACACCAATTGTCAGTAATGATTGATTGCAGAAAGCGATACCAGTAAATGATGTAGTTAAGAATGAATTTGGATATTTGTTTTTCAGTTATGTACATCAGGGGGATGGCTTTGATCCACTTTGTAAAGTACTCAGTGGTGGTTATGATGAATTTGTGGCCATTGAATGAGGTAGGATGGATCATTCCCATGAGGTCGAGTCCCTATTGTGTGAAAGGCTAAGGAGAAGTGATCAGACAAAGTTCCTGCGCTGGAGCGTGAATCAAATCACTGTGAATTTGGCATTGGCGACAAGTCCTTACATATTCTAGTGCATCCTTTTTGATGGTCGGCCAATAGTACCCAAGTCTCGTTATCTTCTTTGCTAGAGTAGCACCACTCAAATGAGACCTGCATATACCCTCATGTACTTCATGTAAGGTTGTACATGATTCGTTGGTGTCGAGACATCTAAGGAGGGTGTCGTCAAAGGTACGTCGGTAAAGGGTGTCACTGATGATGGCATATCTTGTGGATTTTCGGATAAAGGACTTCCTCTAGTTATTAGATAGGTTAGGTGGAAGGATTTGGGACTTAAGGTAGTCATAAATGTCTTGATACCAGGGAGAATCAGAACCAACAAGTTCGCAGACCATCTCTAACTTTGGAATGTCATAGATAGGAACCAACAACTATTCTATTAGGAATTCCAACTAAGGCATATTTCTTGGAATGTCGAGGAGAGAGCCTATTGTAGCCATTGCATCTGTTGCTTTGTTCTGTGTTGTTGGAACTTGTTCAAAAGTCACCATATGAAAGTACATTTGAAAACTGGCAACCATTCATTTGTAGGGCATCAATTTCTCATCTTTTGTGTCATAGTCATTGTTAACTTGGTTGATGACTAATTGACAATCCCCATAGACATGCAGTGTTTTGATTTTCCATTTTATTGCCATTCTAAGTCCTATAACCAATGCCTCATATTCCACCACAGTATTTGTGCATGGGAAAGCTATGCAGAAAGACTTAGGAATGGAATTTCCTTGAGGGGTGATGAACACGATTCCTACCCCTAAGCCATGATTAGTGTGCGATTCATTAAAGTAGAGTCTCCAAGGTGACTTAGGTTCCATATGGAATATCGAATCATCTGGAAAATTTTCCACTAACGGGTGATCACTTTGTAAAGGTGCGTTTGCTAGCTATTCTAGTATGAATTTTCCTTTTATTGCCTTTCTTTCTACATATTGAATATCATATTTGCTCAGAATCATGACCCATTTTGCCAGACGGTCTGTCAATGCTGCATGACTCAATAGATATTTGAGGGGGTCAATCTTGGCTACCAACTATGTCTAATGGCTCAACATATAATGTCTTAGCTTCTGAGCTACAAAGACAACTGCTAACCATGCATACTCGTAATTCAGTTCATACTCATCCAGTGTCCGACTGATGTAATATATGGCTCTTTCTTTTTCTTCTTAGTCGTTCTACGCTAGTAATGCCCCTACTACTAAATTAGTGGTAGAGATGTATAATATCAAAGGATTTCCTTGAATGGGATGCATAAGGACTGGCGACGAAAATAGGTAGTCTTTTATTTTCTGAAAGTCTTCTTGGCATTTATCTATCCACACAAAGGGGATACCTTTGCGTAGAAGATATTGGAATGGTTGGAATTTATCGGCTAATTGTGCTATGAAGCACCAAATAGATTGCAGTCTACCTTGTAGGGTTCTGAGTTCGCTTATTCCCCTAGGAGGAGGCATTTCCATTATGGATTTTACTTTTGCTGGATCAACTTCAATGCCTCTTCGAGACACTATGTATCCTAGGAGTTTACCCAATGTTATGCCAAAGACACATTTCTTAGGATTCAGTCGGACTTTGTATTCTTCTAGTTTCTTTAAAATTGTGTCTAACACCTTCAGATGATCTTTTATTGTTACTAATTTAGCCAAAAGGTCATCTACGTAATCTTCCATTATTTTATGCATCATGTCATGAAAGATTGTGGTCATAGCCCTTTGATATGTGGCACCTGCATTTTTAAGACCAAATGGCATGACATTCCAACAGTGTGTACCCCAAGGGCAAGTGAATGTTGTTTTATGCTGGTCTTCAGGGGAAATACGAATCTAATTATAACCAGAGAAACTGTCCATGAGGGATAGCATCTCATATCCTGCTGTGAGGTCAACTATGATATCAATATTCAGCAAAGGAAAGTCATCTTTTCGGAATGCCTTGTTTAAGTCTCTAAAATCTGTGCAGACTCAGATCATTCCATTTGGATTCGTTACCAGCATAAGGTTAGATATCCATTCAACATAATCAATAGACCGTATGAAACCAACGTCTAGAAGTTTCTTCATCTCAACCTTGACCAGTAGAGTGACCTGAGGTGCGTAACTTCTGTTTAATTGGCTTTGCATTTGGAAATAATGGCAGATGGTGTTGAAAATTTTGGGTCTAGTCCTGGCATGTTGGCATAAGACCATGCGAAGTTGATTTTACGTTTTGCAAAGAATTTGTGAAATTCTGATCTCTCTTCTTCAGCCAAGGATGCAACAAAGAGGACCATTTTGGGATCTTCTGCTGTTGATATGTTATCTTCTATGGTGTCCTCTATGAGAATAGATGATTTCTCTTGAGTTATGGGATGAAAGTCCAGTCCTCCATCTTTGGGCGCCTTGGAGAGGTTTTCACCTGTAGATACGTCCTTTTTTTTTACTTTTTTGTCATCAGAAGGTGCCTTTCAGTTTTCACCTAAAGACATTTCATTATTTTTTTTATTTTTAATTTTGTGACTGGAGAATGGAGCAGTCTTGCTGAAGTAGGCTGTACAATTTAGGTCAACGGAAAATATTTCCTTGTGATCACCACTGGGTATGCCCTCACATAATCCCATAAACTCTGCAATGGCCTCATCATTTTGAAAGGTGTCCAGGGCTGGCAGGCCTTGTTGGTCCCAATCAATTAGTTGAGGATAAACTAGGGAAATGCCATCGTCAGTGGTGGTGAATTGAGGGGAGGATGCAAAAAGGATGCAAAAGGGTTTAGTGATATTGTAGATGAAATTTTCATTATCCAATTCTACATCAGACTCTATCCAATATTCCCCTTCACTTGTCTCATATTCATTGTCAAAATAAGGGGTGAAGGACTCAAAGTCATGGTTGTCAGTGTCGTCTGACAATTTATATGGATTTGACTGAAGGGATTCAGATGGTGGGGTTTGTATGTTATGGGGAAGGGAAATGGGACTGTGACTATTTGGTTCCTGATTGATTTTAAATGTTTTCCAAAATTTCTGTTCAGAGGTTAGTTCCCCTTCTTCAAGGAACAAATCATCGAGGCAACATCACTTAAGGATTGTTGAGAGCCAAATTCCCACTCTTGGGAGTCAGTTTTAGTGAAGGTTTCCTTAGCGGTCTCGACACTTTCTGAAGCATGCATGCGCTCACTTGAAAGTCCACTGGTACATCGGTCGTCATTGTCAGACAATCCATACCCTAAGCTAAGATACTTTGGTATTTTGAAAGATTCTATGGCATCTCTTTATCTAGTTTTATTTTTTCCTAGGCCACTAGTTCCATCGTAGCCCTTAGCCTTCATCATGTCATATCCCTTTCCGTATTTCTTAACTGGTAATGGGGGTAGGTTGGCCATTTCTTTATAGAACCATCCTGTAATATCTGCAAGGTCCTCGTTACTCATGTCTCCCCATTTTATGAAAACTATTTTTGGTGGAACTTTGAAATTTTCTTTGGGTTCAATTCTAAAACATGGCCGACCATAGACCTTTGGAGACTTGGGTATTGTTGTGATGCTATATGCCGTACGTAGTCTGAACTCTCCACAGCCTAGGTCCTGGATGTTGACATTGAACTCATCCTTAGGAAGTGTGGAAAATGGTGGCGTGGTGGAAGATGTGGATAGAGTGGATGTGGAAGATGATGCGAGTGTGGATGGGTCAATGTATTTAGAAGAAGAGGAGCTAGGAGCTTCTTGGTTGATGGGCACTCAGTTTTTGAAAATACCCCTTGGGTTTTTGCAATATTGAAAAGGGTTGGGGTCTCCATATATTGTGATTTTTGTGCTGTCAAATGGGAATTTTAAGCATTGGTGATAAGTGGAGGGTATGGATTTTAGGGCATGAATCCATGGACGACCGAGCAAGATGTTGTAAGGTAATTCTAGATCTAGGACCTGGCAAGTTGTATCCACAATGATTGGTCCCACTCTGATTGGAAGAGAAATAACACCTCGTGAAGAACGATCTTCGTCATCATATGCTTTTATGACTATACTCTTTGTAGGGTCCATGCATATATCAAAAAATCCTAGAGCCTTAACCAGTTTCAAGGAGCATATGTTCAATCCTGCTACATCATCTACTAAAATTATTCCAACCTTGTGCTTATGGACGAAAGTTTCATTGTGTAATACATCGTTATGGTTAGTCTTGGGTGACGAGTAGTCTTGATCAAAAAAGGTGACGTGATGAGTTGTAGTGAGGTATCCCACCATGGTCTCAAATTGGTTGACATCAATATCCTTAGGGACTGATGACTCTTGCAGGGTTTTATCCAAGATAGCCTTATGCATGGGAGAGATATGAAGCAGCTCAAATATGGAAATCTGCGTGGGAGTTTTGCCAAGCTAGTCGATAAGGTTAAACTGACTCTTAGGTTTCCATTGCTTTGTGGTCGAGGCGGGTTGTGATTGCCTAGGAGATAGACCAAGTATGGTGATCTTAGGTTTCCTAATGGGAGGCAGACTAGCTATGGTGACCTTGCCACTTTGAGTAGTGGCATTGCATTGGGGTGCTTGTTTGACTGTGATGGTGTTGATGTATTCATCGTCAGTTCAGACATTGCTTATAGTAGGTCCACTGGAATAGTCATACTTACCACAGGCATAATTGGCTTGATTATTGTTTGTCTTAGGACCTAACATGGAAGCATTATTAGAACCATGGTCTTGCAATGGGTTCTTGTGAATGGTATGGTCGGCATTTGATGGAAATTGTGGCCCACCCAATTTGATTATGTGACTCTCGATAAGGTCTTGCACAATATTTTTGAGTTGTCAACAAGACGATGTCTTATGTCCTTTAGCCCGGTGGTAACAACAAAAGGAATTATCATCCCACCATGATGGTTTAAATTTCCCTGGGTCATATAGTTTTGCTTCTTCAAGTGTGATGATACCATTTTGAAGGCATTTCTTGAGGACTTCCTCAATGGGCTCACGCAAGGGAGTGTATGTGCGACCCTTGGGGAATTGTCTTGTCTGGCGGTATTGTCCTTGATTTTGACTATTTTGACCATTTTGGTTATTTGGGGTGGCATTGGTAGAGGGTCTCAGTATCATCTTTGGCTTGTTTTGTGGTTGAACCCCTTTGAGAGCCAATACAGGACCCATAGTGTTTACAGTCTTGGCATCAACAACACCGTCATTTGTAACGTGTTTATTTTTGACCTAGTACTTATTTTTGTTAGTAGGAGGATTTGAATTTGTATTTTTAGGACCATACTTTAGTTCTCCTTTTTCAATAAGGGATTTCTTGATCTGGACACCTTTTTCAACTAGGTCCATGAAGTTTGTGCATCAATGTACTTGTAATGCATATTTTAAGGGTCCTAGAAGTGTTTGAATGAACATGTCCACCTTTTCCTTTTCGGGTATGTCGATGTGACAAAGACTAGCTAGACTTCTCCATTTTTGAAAGAATGGGATGAATGTTTCACCAGCATCCTCTTGTGTGAGATTGCATAAGCTAGTAATAGAGGTGTCCATGCCAATGTTGTATGCGTAATTTTGTATGAATTTGTGTTTAAGTTCATCCCATGTTTGGATATCCTTTTGAGTAGAGAACCATTCAAGGGCAGGACCTGCAAGACTTTTAGAAAAAAGTATCATCAAGTACATTTGTTCATAGGTGACGTCCATATAGTTGGTTGCAAGTTCTCAAACATGTTCGGTAGGGTTTGTATTTCCTCTGTATTTGGTAAAATTGGGTGACACATATCCTAGAGGAAATGGTGGCATGTATAAGTTCATGTCAAAGGGATATACAGATAGATAATATGACACTTTTGATTTCTTTCCAGATATTTGTATGTTTTCTATGGTCTTCTCTAGACCCATCAGCTTTGCTTGTAAGGCATCGATTATAGGGTCATTTGTGGTCCTATACATCGGATTGATTAGTACACCATAGGTCCCCATTTGTTGTGAGTGGATGTTGGCATGTTTTTGAGGTACATGTTGTTGTGGCATGTATGATGTGTTTTGGTTTGTGTGTTGGTATTGAAAGTTTGGATTGGGGACGTGTTAATGTGTATGAATTCGGGATGAATATGTCGGAATATGTCCCCCAACCATTTGGCTCGATATTTGGGGAATATGGTGACCATGAACATTTTGATGTGCAAATGATACCATCGGTTGTGTGCTTTGATGGCCTTGGCCAAATTGTTGTGATTATACAAGGGGAATGTTATTATTTTGTCCTTGGGAGGTGATGGCATTAGACTGTGTTGATGTGTTAACATTTTGTTGTTGTCCTTGAATAAAGATATGTCGTTTACCTCCACCCAAAGGATTTTGTGAGATACCAATGAGAGGATATGATGAAGATGTGCTCACGTTACTAGATGTAGTAGTGAATGGAGGATTTGTATGGCTTGATGATTCCCCCATGGTATTTACCATAGTGGTAAAGAAAGGATTGGAATAACTTTCCCACACTGCCGAGGACCCAAAGGTGGTTCTAGCCGATTGTGACCGTGTTGTGGATAGTGTGGGAACTATGATAGATTGTGATCATCCAATGGATGTAGCATTTATTGAATTGGAGTTGTTTGGATTGTTGGAGGTAGCACTCATGGTTGTTGTGACATTTTGTGAGGTAGCATCAAAAAAGGTATTGCTTGTGGTGTTTGGATGTTGACCACTATTGGACATGTTATGTGCATTGTTGACATTAGGTTCAGGAGATGTTGATCTCAATGTGTTAATGTCAAATCCATGGGGTAATTTAGATCATTGACTTAAGAGTATGGCCAAATATCAGTCTCTGTCATATAGGACCATTTGTTCCACAAATTGGGATGCCTCTGGATCTTGTGCTGCTACCTCTAGGTTTTCCTCAAGTATTTGTCCATATTCATTGTTACATAAGAATGGTTCAAAGGGACTGTTTGATGAGGATAGTATGGTCGTGAGAGGTTGATTATTCGTGTTGCTAAATGGGTCATCAAAAGTCCAACTTTGGTCATATGTGTGATTGTTGACACTAGAAGTGGAGTCTTGTCCAAAGTTTTCCATTTGTCATTTCTTTCTTTGGAGTCTAGTTTCCACCATAAAAAGGGATTGCTCCAATGGAAATGATGAGAATGACGACCAAATGCGAGGATGATGCTAGTCTATGTTTTTTGGATTTTCAATGATAAGGGATGACAATGTGACAATGTTGTCCAAGGATGGTTAATGGCGACTATGATGACTAGGTGATGATGACGTTTTCCTAAGGAGATGATTGATGTAAGATGACAAGGTGATCAAAGCCCAAAATTCCAAATGAGGACTAAGATGATAATGTTGACTAAGGGCTTAATATGATTAATGCCAAGTCTAGGTTCAAAATGATGACTAGGATGAATAATATTTTTGTATTTTTGGGAATAAAGTATGCAAGGTGTAAACTAGAATGCAATTTGGAAAAAGAGGGTACCTAAACACTTCTAAGCTTAGTCTTTGTTTTCAATTTTGGTTACTAAATGACTTGTTGAAAATGACGAAGTGACAAGGTCAAGATGACTAGTGAGTTTTTGTAACTAGACTATTGAGTATGAAATTCTCACAAAAGGGACAATGGCCGAGAAAAAAGGAATGATGATTAAGTCCAAGATAACCTAGTTTCTAAAGCAATGATGTTGTAAATTGTGATGAGATCAACCTAATCCAAAGTATGCAAGGAAACCTAGGGTCAAGCTAATGCCTAATGTATGCAACAAAAATTTGAAAGATGAAGCCTATGGTCAAAACTACAAACTAATGGTCGAATGATAAAACTTTTGAGAAATTTCAAGGTTGGTTTTTGATAGGGTCTTCTTGGAAAAATTTTCGACAATAGGGTGACAGAGTTTAGACACAGATTCGAATTTGTATCAAGGTTTTATTTTCATCAGAAAAATGTGTCGTTTGAGACTATAGATGCATCACAGAACTTTGAATGTGTTACACCTTAAGTGAATGCAGCTCTAGAGTTGATGAATGCAGTGTAGTTTTGTAGATGCGGTTATGTGAGTTTCATATGCGTTGCGACACAATCATATGCGGTGTTTATGGGATTAGATGTGGTTTAACAGAGCAATTATGTCTCAAGATTTTTCAAATACATTTCAACAGTTGTGTCACAGGTTTTAAAAATTGAGTTTTCTGATGTATTGAGAGAAAATATGATTTGTCAAAGGTTGAATGTTTTGTTCATAATCATAAATGTGGTGAATAATGTTTGAAAATCCAACAAGCACTTGACAAGCACAATGTTTTAGTGTAAGAAAGCACACATAAGACAAGTACAATCCTAATAAGCCAAAGGTTTGTATACATGGTATAGCGCACCGATATACCTCGGATTGGTGTGGAACACCTCTCCTTCTCAAGAGCGGATAGCTTAAAATTTTTGTGGCACAGGCTCCCCTCCACGACACTCACTTCTATGGGCACACCAACTTCAGATTCTTGGGTAGTCACTTCCCAAGAACTTCTATCTCTACTCAAGGGGATCGGTAGTGAGTATCTTAAGGCATGATACTATACCCTGCACTATACCAAGCAACAGTTAAAAATGGTTGGCCTCTAAAACAATACGTGTTTAGTAAGGGCATCTGTTCGAATGGCCACACATGGGATGAGAGATTAATCACCAATTAGGTGGCACTCCAGCCTAAAGAGGTTACACTCAATAGGGTTTATGGGAGTACTACTCTGTCCGTGTGACACATCCGCACTCGTGGTACTTGAACTTTCCTCAAGCACCCATTTTATATTCCGACTGGAAGTGGCTTGGCTTTAGCCTATTACCGGTCAAGTCGTCCCTAAAGGTGAATACTTTTTCCCTTAAGAAAAGCCCATTTCTAGAAATAATAACCATTTCTCTTACACCCAGGATCGCCTGAAAGCACAAGGGGAGAGGATACTCCGATTATTAAGTCTTAAGGTTTTATAACAAGTAAAATGGGTCTAGTTTTCTGATCACCAAGTTTTCACAAGGTGAGAGCATAATCACCTACCATTTGTTCAAACACAATCAAACACTTGCAAACAAAGTTCATTTTAGTGCACCAATGGAAATATTCCTATACTAAAAATCACAAACAAATGGTTTGAATGATAAATCTTTGACAAACGTAGCTACAAATCACATGTCAGTAGTTTGGATAGATGCCTTGGACTGACAAAAATTCTAATGCCACATGCTGCAAATCAATATTAGTAACATGAGAAACCTATGCTAGAACAAAAAAATAGTATGCTAAATAGAAAATAATAGAAAAAAAGAAAAACAGAATGCAAAACTGAAAAGGACAAAAAAACAAAAAAAATAGAATGCAAATGGAAGCATAATTCATAGGCAGATGTGTCACATCAGAGCGAATGCATCACTGTGTGACAGTCAGATGTGTCACGTTTATGTCGAATATGTCATTCCATACTACCAATGCATCACCTTAGAGCGATTGCATCATTTTATAATTCGAATGTGTCATGACGCATCAGATGCGGCGTGGGAAAACTCAAATTTGTTGTTCCATACCTGTACATCCAAAACCAATAGAAAACACAAAAAAATGTATGAAATAGAAAAAGAATAGTCGGGTTCACCAATGTATCTAAGGGTTATTTTTCTAAGGTTAGATTATCATAAATTAAAGTATGTAAAACCCAAAGAAAGTAATGAAGTGCAAAGGAAATATAAATTAAAAACACAAATGGAACAAGCTCACTAAGTGTTTTCAATCTCCATGGCTGATCTTCATTACACCTTCTAACTTGCTAGAAAGATGTGTTGCCCTCAGATTCCAACTACGAGAAATTTTAAGATAAGACTATGTCCTACACAAGCTTTGAAGGATTTGGAATATGACAAAATGAAATCTAAATGTCTATGAAAAAATGATTCTAATGCCTAAGACAATTATGCCAAAATAATAAAATGAAAATGCAAGCATCTATGTGTTGTAGTGAGTATGTGTAAGTGTCTAAGTGCAATCGGAATTGTGAGAAAAATTGGAAATTTATAGAAAATGCAATTTTGGAAGGACGAAGGAGATTGAATTTTGACAGAAGCCTAAAATCAGAGGATGAGATTTAATGTGACAAATCCTAATCAAGGTTAAGGAAAAATTATTAAATGAGTGGTCAAGATGTCATCTGAGAAGATCGAATCGGCGGTGGAGAATAAATGAGATAATTAATCAAAAAAATAAATATTTTTGAAAATCAAGAAGATAAATATTGCCTAATTTGTGAGATTCGAAAAATAAAAAAGATAAGAGTTGAACTGAAAAGCGGATTTGAAAAATCAAGAATCTGCTCAATTACTTGATTTTTTTGGAAGAAGATTACCATTTTGAATTAAATTAATTCAGAATATGAATTTTGTGTGATAATAAATAATTGATTTTCAGATTATTTACTAAAATGAACTGACAGTCAAGAAAGTGATATCATTTTAAATAATTTATTTATTTAAAATGAGGGAAATGTTAAATTTGACAATTAAATAATTAAAGATTATTATTTAATTTAGAGGATATGATCAATAATTAAATAAATTAATAAATTCATTTAATTATGAGAATTAGTGACATACTAAATAAATAAATATAATTCATTTATTTAATAATTAGGAAGAATAAATGAATAAAGGTAATTAAATAAATTAAGAAATTTATTTAATTGTAAGAGGACAATAGACCATGAATTAATTAAATAATTATGAATTACTTAATTAATAGTCGAATGTGGACCAAGGACATAATTAAGATGTCATAATTATGCTAGGACGAAAGTGATAAAATAGAGCTTGCAGGCCTAGGTCATTTTTATGTGTCCACAGTTACTTATGCCAGACTGCAGTAGAACAATGGCATAAATGTATCAACCCCATTCCAACAGTTAGAATCAATATTTAGAATGTTCAAGAGGATCCTAAAGGGAAGAAAGTGATGCTTTCTAAAGAACCTTCCAAAAATAACAGTGCAAAGGATACAGTAAGGAAGTCTACTGTTGCTGGTTGTTGGACCTTATGATTTGATGGATCCAAATCAAAGCAAGGAGCTGGGGCAGGATTTGAGTTAATAAGTCCAAAAGGTAAGACTTTCTTTGCTGCTCATAGACTTCAGTTTCATTGCACTAATAATGTAGCAGAATATGAGGCTTTGGTCCATGGGTTGCTAATGGCACTAAAGTAAAAGGTCAATATTTTGCAAGTCTTTGGGGATTTTGAGTTAGTGGTTAAGCAAGTTAGGAGGTAGTACTCCTGTCATGACAAAAGAATGACCAATTATAGGCACAGATTATGGGACCTTATTGAATGATTTGATGCCTTCAATATTCAGTTGATACCACGCAATAAGAATCAAACAACAGATTCCCTTGCTTAGGTAGCTAGTATGTTGCAACCTTTGTCTCTTTCTGGATTGAAGAAGTTTATAGTGGAATTGACCCTGCTTCCTTCAGTTCCTGACAATGTCACCAATTTCTAGGTATTTGAAGTTGATAAGAATATTTTAGATTTTATCACAAGTTTAGATGTCTTTACTTCTCAAATTATTGATGAAACTCAACCTCAAGAAGCAGAGATGGATTTGGAATGAGTATTCAATTTGAAGACTAATACTATTCCCAGAGGAATGGTACAGCTAGAAATGATTTTTTTTTAGATAAGGTCAGAGATTAAGAACAAGATGCCAAGAAGGAGTCTATCAGTGGACAGTGTGAGACATACAACATGGGGACTCATGAGGATGTCAAGAATGTCTTCATAGGTAAAGTATGTACTCCAGAGGAGAGGAAAGGAATAATTGACAACATACATATCAAGATGTGATAGCTTGGAGTTATGAGGACTTGAAGACTTATGACACGTCAATTATAACTCAAACTATCCCTCTAAGGCCAAGAGTGAAACCTTTCGAGAAGAGGAAAAGGCCAATTAATGCCTTGCTGGAATCCATAATTCAAAAGGAAGTGCAAAAGATGTTGTCTAAAAGAATCATATTCCCTGTTAGACACTCCACTTGGGTTGTGAACCTGGTTCCAGTGAGAAAGAAGAATGGTGAAATCAGGTTGTGTGTGGATTTTAGAAACCTTAACAGAGCATCAGAAAAGGACAATTATCCAGTACCTTCACTAGATGAAGTACTTCAGATTGTCAATGGATGTGAAATTATGTCCTTTCTGGATGGCTATTCTGGATACAACTAGGTTATGGTTTAGTATGAAGACAGGCATAATACTACTTTCACCACAAAGTGGGGTACTTTTTCCTATAGGAGAATGCCCTTCGGTTTGATTAATGTTGGAGCCACATTTCAGAGGGCTATGGACATTTCCTTTAAAGTTATAATTGGTAAGTGCATAATAATTTATATGGATGATCTGACGGTCTTTTCCAAGAAGAGAGGAGACCACATAGCAGACTTATGCAAAGTGTTTCAGAAGTGTAGGGAATTTAGTACATCTCTTAATCCAAAGAAGTGCATATTTGGAGTTACTAAGGGAAAGTTGATGGGACATGTTATCTCAAAAAAAGGCATTGCTATTGACCCCAGAATGAGTGGAATCCATAGTTAAGATTCAGCCTATTAGCTCTCAAAAACACAAGCAAAGGGTACCTCAAGAGGTTGCCAATCTCTTGATATGTTTTAGGGTAACAGACAAGGTTTAAGTGGCTTAAACCTTCTACTCTTTAGGTGCCGATAAACCTAGGCAGGTATACCTATATGAATTATGTAGACTTGAATTTTGTTTTTCCCTCTTATAATGATTTGTCCACGATGGTAGATGAAAATGGACAAATAAAATTAAATTTGGTATATATTGTATACCAATATTCAAAACTAAATCCTAATATGCTCAGTTAACAGATGTAAAAAGAATTGAATAAACTAAATGATGAAACATAGAGACTAGTGCCTTATTGGGTAAGCGGAGTCAAGAAAGATCTGAAACAAATACTTCATTTTGGCAGACATTCAAGTTGTTTAGCATTTTATTTGGTTTATAACTTGTATACACATGCAAGGTTATGATTATCGAGTTCTTCTTAGTGATCCAATTGACATTCTCTAATTACTATGATCAATTTAAAGGGTGTAATCTTTACTAGAAAGAACCAATTAATTGACCATACAGATGCATTAAATGTGCATTGACAAACCAAATGTAAACTTGTTACACCAATTTAAATAACCAAAAAACACCATATTAGAGACAAGTTCAATAATGCTTTCAACAAACACCACAAACAACTGATACCAGAAACAATTGCACCATATTATTAGATTTCAATTGATATCTCCATGATTTGAAACCTGCAACATAGTCTCATATTGGCAAAACATTGTATTACATTGTATATTTTCTATCCTCTATCCTATTCTACTTATCGCTCCCTAATTCCATTTTTGAAACAAATTTTATACATTGAGAATATGAAAGGACACGTCCTTTCAGAAATCGAAAATATTATACATTTATATAACAAAAAGATAGAGGATAATTAAGCTCTATTTAGCCACAAGTGAGTTTTACCAAGATGATCCAAATAATCCCAGTGCTCATACATATCCGCATCTCCCACCGCGTTCCGGATCGTGATTTCCATCTTATCATCTTCTCATTCTGCTTGCTAACTTCTTCTAACATTGTATCCTCCGCAGAAGCTAACTTCATGACTTCATTCAATATTGACTCACATTCACTTTTCCATCTGAAGTCTTCTTTCAATTCCCCTTTGTCATCATAGAATATAAACACATTTTTCTTGGCAGCATCCATCAACCCCTGTTCATCCCCTTGCAGCTCAATATAGAAGTTTCGATGATGATTGATAATATGATTTGTAGCTTCAACTGCTACATTATTAGAATCATCGCTTTGGGCTAGTTCATGAAACTTCTCCATAATTCATCCATCCATCCTTGTGTTCTCTTTTAATGTGGCAAGAGTATGAGAGTATTTTCCCCACAGTTTATTTAACCAAGATGTCAAATTATCCTACCTCTTCTTGACAATTGCTGCAATTGCATCATGCTTTCCCTGGGAATAAGCACTTGATCCTACCCAATGATCTTTTTCCTGAGATCTTTCTCCTTGAGTGAGCATTTTGGTTGGCCCCATTGAAGTACCAACCAAGTCTTTCAGTCTATCATTCTCTCTCAACATTCTTTCATTATTCGCCTTGTACATTTCTCTTTCTTTTATCAACATCTGAATTTGTGCTTTATTCAATTTTGCAATATTGACCCCAATTTCTGCAATAGCCATAGGATCAGCCTCTCCAACTTTTAGGGTCATGACATGGCCAAATGCCTTCTCTTTGTCAATTACCACTGATTTCCTGTGTGGTTGGTATAAAGCCCATATCATCAATGATCCCTCATCAGTATTGTACTTAGAGCCTACATACACCTCTGTTACCTTTTCCTTGTCAAGCTTGTGTGTAGCATTATTGTCCCTTAAGAAACTATCAAAAACTAGTGCAGAATTTAAATGAAGGCCGGGAAAGATCATGACACCAGCGTTCTCCAACATTTTCCTCCCTTTTTTAGGAGTCATGTTTGTCATTTCATCATCCACACACTTTCTCAATTGACTCAACAATTCTTCCTCATTTCCTGAAGTGACATCATCAACATTTTCTCTTATTTCCTTCCCCTTCTTCTTATATAAGAATGCCTTGAATTCTAGGGAATTTATAAACTCATCATCTGAAACAAATGATCTCTATTCAATAAGCCTTGCATCAAAACCACCACTTTCAATACTCTGTTCTCTAGTTGGGCAAACATATTGTTGAGTCCTCAACCTGGATACCTTTTATGGTTTTCCCTGTGGCACATTATCCTTTGGTGTCTCCTCTCCTCCAGAAGACAATTACTCTACCTCCAATATCCCTTGGTTATATCTTTCAACTACCATTTCAACTTCATCTTCATCCAAATTCCTGATCATATCATCAAAGGGATAGGGTACATGTTGATACCCTCCAAAGTTAATCTTCATCTTAGCAAAATTAATATATCCCTCTAGATCAAAGTCTTTCCTGGGTGGTCCTCTCTTCATATTATCATGAAATAATCTATCAAGGATCGAATTACAAGGATATTGATACAACTTATACAATGTTTTTACAAAATATTCTTCGAAATGAATGAGACTAGAACTAGCAAACCTGATGTCCCAAATAGCAGTTCACAATTGAACAGGTAATGCTTCACCCTCTTTACCAGTTTAAGAAATCCCTATTTCTGGAGGCCATACTCCTAACTCCTATCCAAAATACAGTACCAAGTGCATCAACAATGAATAGTGTCTAAGATGAACAATAGATGATCTACCCTTGATAGCCATCAATCCTGAATCAAGCCCCCTAGAAATGTATGAGGCATAGTCAAATGGCCTGGAATTGTGATACTAGATATCTGTTGTGATAATCATTGGCACAATTGACATGAATTTTGGGGCATCCATTCCCAACACCTGACACAGTGAGAAATAAGTGTATTTCATATAGAGCTCAACTAAGTCCACATGATAAGGAGGCCCCTCACTATCCTGCAGAGGATCTAGCTTGCTGCCCTCTTTAACCCTGTGAATTGGCAACCTCCAAACCTTATAGATAGTATCCATTCTCGAGAATTCCTTCTCCAACTCTTCAAAAATGATCCCCTCATTGCAGAATCCTTCCAATTTGAAAACCTCACTTATTGCTTCCTTTGACAAATGTATCTGTGGCTTTCCAGATGGGTCACATATAGCTTTATGTTTTGGATCATAATGATTAGCCAGTAATTTTACTAATTCTGCATTCACAAATACATTAGGGCACACCCATTTCCCTATATTCAGCTTCCATGGATTATAAACTGGTTCAAAGTGGTTTCTTCTATGATAATGGAAATTGAATAATTCATATCCTCTTATGGTAGTCCAGATGTCACATATGAATTTGTATTTATCATCCAATTTATCAACTTATTCCCTAAGTTGTGCGGACCTTCTGGCTTTAGGCCCTGAACTAGGTAACTGGTCAATGAGGTCCTAGTTTAACATCCATTCAATGCCCTCCTGTTCTATATCAAAAAAAATTCTTCCCTTTTCATTGACTACTCTCACCAAGTTTCCTACTCTTAGCCTTTCTAGAACCAGAAGACTACATTCTTCAAAATCATAGGATTAAAAATGTGGAAGGCTAAGAAGCTATTACTTACAGTATTCTGCTCGAACTCCTCGAAACTGAAAGATGTACCGGTTCTCTGTTCGCCTTGCAAACTCTTTTGCTATCAATTCGAAACTGATGCATTGATTAAACCTTCACTGTTATATCTCATCGCACCATTAATGAAGCATGAATGAAGACTCATTTGAAACTGGCACTGTCGCATCAAATGTACTGTCAGTGAGAGATTTTCAAATATGGTGTGAAGTCCTTTTGCAACATTTATTACACCTTTCGCCAAGAAATTTTATGGTCTTACTGACACTTGGAACCAAATTGATGACTATCTCTTCTATTTTTCATGTCGCTGTGACAATTCTGAGTTGGGGAGATGTTACATAGACTTCATTGTGTCCTACCGATATGCAATCTTCAAGTCATTCTCCAGTTGTTGAGACACAATTACCCTTTTGTCAATGAAACCACACTTCGGCATGACCATTAAGTTTCTCACCGAAGAAATAAATCCTACCAGTGAAATAATACCATTGGCAAGACAATGAATTTTTGAGAAGAATCATACCGATGGAAAATATCTCACCGAACCCATTCCTCTAGATTACTCTTATTCAGTGAGACTCACCCCGAAATACTCTTCTCCTGCCAATGCATATCTTTATCGGCATAACTTTTGAGTCAGCAAGACTGCAAGACCTTACTCCAAAATACTTTGATAGAGTCCCCTTGTATTTGGTTCGGCAAGATAGGAGCCACTCACCAAGACATTCCCCGATGCATATAAGTCTTACCGAGACATTTTCTAGTGAGCCGATCTGTGAGACAATATGATTTCGTTATGACTTCACACCGATACTAATCAGTTTGGCTGAAATGACCCTTCTATGTGCTAGTTGGTAAGACATATTGAATTCACCATGACATTTCATCGATGCCCCAACCTGTGCTGATGTATCTTTTCATACGCTGGTCAACAAGAGATAATACTTCACTATGACCTCATCCCCAATATGATTCTCATGCCGATATCAATCTTCTCTGTCGCTGAAACAAAAGAAGTGTCCTGCTGATAATCTGCAGCAAACATACATTAGTGAAAAATACATAGGTCAGGGAGACTTTCACTATGTCTTGCCGATATAGGTAATACAATGGAATGTGAAGGACTAGATGGATTCAAATGGACTGCATGACAAAAAGTAAGCAAGACAATACGAAGAGGGAATTTTATGCTTATGATGAGGACTCATTTTGGAATACTCATGAATGCAACTGATTGTAAAATTTTCAAAATTTCACAATCCTAACAGTGGCTTCATCTGGGGATGAATGATTGTGAGATCATTGCAAGGATCCAGATTTCTGGGTGTCTAGACCAAACTCAAGGTGATGGATAATTTGAGCAAGATGGAATGAATGGAAATGCAAGTGACCCTACACTACTGTACATGGAAAAATTATTTTGAAAGAAGGAAAAGCAAGATTGTCCATGTACTGGAAAGTCGTGTTCCTTTTATATTCTAGCCTACTATGCATGGAAGATAAAATTTTGAAAGGATTGTTAAGGATTGTCCATGCACTGGCAACCCTTAATCATCTATGTTATTCAAGAGAAAAAATGTTTCAGAAATTGCCTATGTACAGGAAATTCCTGATCTTCACCAGCCATATTCTGCAGATAATATGAATCTTCTCCTTTCTTTCCAACAACAACAAAAGGTCCCAGCCACAAAGCTTCGAATTTCCCATGTTTTCCCTTCTCCTGGCACCTTGCATTCCACATCAGTACCAGATCACTTTCTCCAAATTTCCTATCCTTTGCTTTTTTGTCAAATAGATATTTCATCTGTGTCTGTAACTTTATGTTTTGATTTTGGGCAACTCTCCTTATTTCATCAAGTTCAGCTAATTGCTCCATACTTTCCTCCATAGGTTTAGGAACATCCAAATCTTCCTGAAGGACAAAACTGTAGACTTGTAACAAATTCTGCAAAGGCATCCTGGCCTGTGTTCCATACACTAATTCAAATGGAGATTTCCCAATTTCCCTTTTCATTGTAATCCTATCAGCCCAAACAACCAGTTTTAATTTTGAGTTTCAAGCTTTCTTATTATGACCTAAAATTCTTCTTATAATCTTCAGAAGAATCTTATTGCTAGATTCTGCTTGTCCATTAGCCTGTGGATGATAAGGGGATGCATAAGAAATGGTGATACCATATTTGCTGCAGAAATTTCTGAATTCATCTAATCTGAAACACATCCTGTTGTCAGTGATCAGCCTCAGTGGTGTACCAAATCTAGTAATGATGTTGTCCATTAGAAAAAAATTCACAACTTTACTTGTAGCCTGTTTAGTTGGGATTGCTTCTACCCATTTGGTAAAATAATTAGTGGCCACCAGTATCCATCTATGTCCACCACTTGATTTTTCTTGTATCTCTCCAATGAAATCAATTCCCCATTGATGAAAAGGGGCATCAACCTACAAGGGTCGTAGTGGCAAAGCTCCCTGATACTTCAATTTTCTAGAGAATTTTTGGGAAGCTTCACACTTTCTTACATATGTAAAATAATCATTAAAAACCTTCGGCTAGTAGTAACCTGCCCTGAGAATTTTATGCGCAGTTGTCTTGGCTGAGTAATGTCCTCCACAAACCCCTTCATGCATTTCACTTAAGACATTCCTAGCTTGTGATTCGTCTAGACATAACAATAATATACCATCCCTATTCTTCCAAAACAGATTTACATCCATGAAAACATACTTAGATGCCTGCAACTTCAGAGTTTTTTTTGGTTGTCATTCAATCCCTATTGACACTTCATGTATTTAAGATAATGCATGATATTTGTATACCATGGAGTATGTTCAATGCTTGCAACTATAGTCTCTCCTTCTATATTGCAAATTTGATTTGCTTCAAGGTTCGCTTCTGTCATTAATTTAGCGAAGCCCTGACCTCTTACTAGTTTAGTAATCTGTATCTCCATGTCAAACTCTTGGATTTTGTTAATCCATTTGCATATTTTTCCTGTTACTTTAAACTGTGTCAGAATACCTTGACAACTACATGAGGAACATAAGCAACCACCTTTGCTCCACCAAGCTATGGCCTGAAAGCTTTTATAGCTTTCACTAATGCAAATGCCTACTTTTCCATTATGTCATATTTTAATTTAGACCCCTGTAATGATTTACTGAAAAAAGACACAGGTTGTTCATGACCATCCTCATTCTTTTGCAACATAACAGCAACAATAGTGTGTATTGAGCCAAATGAAAATATTTGAAAAGGCTTTGCAAAATATGGAGACTTAAGGACAGGAGCTTCCTTGATGGCCCTTTTGATTGATATAAAAGCTTCCAAAGTCTCTGCAGTCCTTTCTATTTTTTGTCCTTTCCTCAACATTTTTGATATGGGTTTAATGATCTCAACAAAATTAGAAATAAATATTCTGAAAAAGTTGATCTATCCAAAGAATGATTGTATAGCTTTGACAGTTTTAGGGACAGGAATTTTATCAATGGCCTCAATCCTCTCAGGATCTATCTTTATCCCTTCCTTTGAAACAATGTATCCCAAGAGCTTACCCTCTGTAACTGCAAAATGACACTTCTTAGGGTTCAAGCTAATACCATATTCAAAGGCTTTTATAAATACCTTTTCCAAATGATGAACATGATCTTCAGTTTTCTTTGAGTAAGCAGTGAGGTCATCCTGATACACCACCATGATAACATTGATCAAATCTGCAAATGCCACATCCATAGCTCTTTGGAAGGTTTCCCCTGCATTAGTGAGACCAAATGGCATTCTTATGTATACATATGTTCCCCAAGGAGTTGTAAACATTGTCTTATATTGCTCACATTCTTTGACCATAACCTGGTTATACCCTGAAAACCCATCCATCATCGACAATAGTTCACACCATGTTACCTTATGCAATATAGCCTCCATATTAGGTAGAGGGTAATTATCTTTGAGGGATGCTATGTTTAAATTTCTGAAATCTACACACAACCTGATATCTCCATTTTTCTTTCTCACAGGGACCAAGTTTGAGACCCACGTTGAATTTTTTTTGGTTTAATGATTCCCCCATCTCTGAGCTTTGTGAATTCTTCCTGCATCTTAGGCTCCAATATTGGATTTATGGGTCTTTTCTTTTTTCTGAATGGCTTAGCATCTAGCTTCAATGGTATTTCATGCTGAAACAAATCTTCCCTTTATGCTTTTAGATCTTCATAAGATCAAGAAAACACATGTTTATATTTTCTCAGCAACTCTATCAGCATTCTTCTAATTGTAGGACTTATCTTCCTCCCTATGTACACCTTTCTTGGTATCATCTCAGTCCCCAAGTTAATCTCTTCAATAAACCCCTTATTTACTGGTGCTTGCTTTATGAGGGATCGATCATTTCCATCGTACACCCTCTTCAATGCCACTAAGCCTTTAGGAAGCTTATTTGTTTTGAGCTGTAAGATTTCTTTCCCAAATACCGTTTGCTTCCCATCCACTTCTTCAACCAAGGCATTGAATTCAATTTCTTGGGCTTCATACTGATCTATATAGTGGAGGAATTTCAAAAAATCAACATCATCATTAAAGAATTTCCAACTATATACGTTATCAGGCACATCAGGCCTTGTCTTGAATTCAATTTGTGATACCCCAACCAATGTAATATCATCTCTTTTCAGCGCTACATTTGCTAGAAAATCAACCATTATGTTCTTTGATCTATCTATCCACTCAATTGAAAAGGAATCAAACAACTCAATTGTATCCCATACAAAATTTTTGTATTTCTTTAGTCTTCCATGCTTTGCTGCATATTTTGACTTAATTTGTGAAACAACCAACTTTGAATCCCCAAGAACAACCAACAACTTGATTTTATGTTTCACAGCTATATTCAGTCCTGTTAATAAAGCTTCATATTCCACCACATTATTTGTACATTCAAATGCTAACAGAAATGAATACTTAAATGTAACACCCTCAAGTGAAACGAATACTATCCCTGCTCCATTACCTTCTTGACTGCAGGCTCCATCAACACAACATTGCAGTTTTGTGCAGCATGCTTCTAAATTGGATCACTATTGATCAACTCTGGCTGGGCTGGTTCTATATTAAAACTCCCAAGATCAACATCACAAAAACAATTGATCTAATTTTGCGGTACATATTCAACAAGCTGATTCATCCTTGGCTCCCTGTACAACTTCACTTCTTGGCCATCTACCGGAATTGTTACATAAGATAGATCAAACTAAACATTCCCACCAACAACTGCCAACCATTGTCTTGATAAAAGCATACCAAACTGAGGAGGGGTGTCTATTACTATTATATCAATATTGTAGGCCACTTGAGGATAAGCAGATAGCTTGACTTCAACATCTTTCATTATACCCACACAGGGACAGGTCGGTTATCCATCGCATAAAATTTACCTTCATATGAATCCACCCTCATGCCTAGTTGTTTCATAACTCCTACTGGCATAATATTCATGGCAGTGCCAGAATCTATCATGCAGTTCCTCAACAATTTGTTATTTATTAGTAATGTAGTAAAAAAAGGAGCAACTAGTGGGGGATTTAACACTGAATTACTAAGGCACACTTCTGGGATATTTACTTTCTCCTGCTTATTTTTAGCAGCCATCTTACTTTCAGAATTCATGTCTTTCATTTCTATTTGTTATCAATTGAACTGCATTGTCTCTATATTCCTTAATTTTCATCATCTCAAGTAGTGGAACAGACATTTTTACCTGAGATAAAGCCTGAGTGAAGTCAAAAGAAGAACCTTATGCCTTAATAATTTTCTTTTGTTATGATGTTTCTCCTTTGTTCTCTTCCTTTTCTCTTTTACTTGGCTGATCAGTCTTTTGTATTTCTTTATGTAATTCCTTTACTTTCTCCTTTTGGATAGGTTTATGTTTGCTTTCATCATATAGTTTATTTTTAGTTTTCTTCAAAGCTCCTTGTGTCATGTTTTGATCCTTTGTAAAGATTCCCCTAGGGACACCTTCCTTCTCATTTATTGTCCTATTTCTCAAACAGTACTTACTCTTTGCTTCTTCAACTGCAACAACAGTTTATCTCTCTATCTCCTCTTCAGTGAGTTTCCTTATGCTGCCCTGAGTAGGCATCTCATCAAAATATTGCTCTATATAATATTCCTCAGAGTCAGAAAGGATCTATTGCTCAGCCATGTGGACATTGTATTTCTGATTTGAAACATCATACTCATAACCTTCATCCTTTGAAGATGAGTGCCCCTCCTCCACATGGTGAAAAGTGTTTGAAGTCAAGTACATTTTATGATCTTCTCCATTGTTTCCCATCAAGATTCCTTCCTCTTGCATTCTTTGGGCTACAACACACTAATCTGGGGAATGTGGCTGATCACAGACTTCACATAAATAATTGTTATTTACCATATAGGCTCCCTTCTTTCTCAATGGATCAGGAGTTTATTTATTTCTAGGCCTATCTGTTATAGGTTTTCCATCCTTCCAATTTGTGTTATAAGGCATGTCATGTAGCCTAGGCCTTTCATTCCTACATGTGTTCTCCTGTTTGTATTGATGATTATTGGTTTGTTGGGGAGCCCTATGATTTTCTCTTTTATCAATTATCCCAGCAGCCCTCCTATTGTTTTCAATTGTTAATGCTATCTTCTGGGCTTCAACCAAGTCTCTTGGGAACCTATTTCTCAACTCATATCATGTTTTAGGATTGAAGGCATTCAGGTAAACACTCAATGCTATAAAGTCTGGTAACTTTGATCTAGGAGGTATTCTATTTTGCAGTTTATTGAATTTTTGATTGAAATCATAAATTGAGTCATTCTGATTTTTCTTAATTCACATCAATTCATGAAGAGCAGCATCAAGTGCACTTTGATTCCCATATTGCTCAAGGAATCGGTCCTGAAGCATTTGGAGAGAATAAATAGAAGTCGTTGTTAGGCTGTTGAACCAATCCTTGGATTCTTCAATAAGTGACATCATGAATAACCTCATATGTAAATCTTCATAAGGTACATCCAAATCTTGAATGAAATAATTGAAACTCCTTAAATGATCCTCGACAGTAATTGCATTACTCCCTGTAAACATAGGTTCCAAATTTCTCCCATTGCCATCCATAGGATAAGGGTATAATTGAAACCCTACTAAATCAAATTGTTTGATCATTGTTGTATACTGATGAGGGGGAGGGTTAGGTGGGTACTGGTATTGGTACACCGGGTTATTGTATTGTGTGTTATTATGTGGCACATGACGCTGACTAGGATGTGGGTGTACATTTGTATATTGTATGGGAATATGAGGTGGGTGATTTGGCTGTCTATATTGATTCCCAACTTGATGGTGAGGGACCCCTAGTGGATCAGAATGCCCTGCACCATGATTACCCTATTTATGAGGTGGTACATACTTTGAGGGGCAACCAGCTATGTGAGTAATGTTCTGAGCTTTCTGCAATTTGAATTATCTCATTGCTTGTATCATCTGAGATTTTTGCTGTTCTTCCCTCTCCCTTTTTTGAGATTCAAACTGTGCTTTAACTTCTTCATAAGTTAAAGATTCATAATCTTCTTGAGGAGTTTCATGATCTGTGGGTCCATTCTGATTACCTTCCAATTTTTTATCATATTCATGCTGAATTCTGATTTGTTCAACCTCGAGTTTGGCTCTAAACTTAGCCTGTTTCTAAGGATTGTAAAAAGAATTCTTTTGATCTTTCAGGGTACAAGGCTCTTCACTTGAATTATCTCTCCATGTATCATAACAATTATATGTTTCACCATGAGGTATAGATGATTTGTCTTTGTTCGTCATGCACATGTCCTCACTTACACCTTTACCCTTGTCAGCCTTATCATTTTTGTGTGTCCACTTCCTACTACCAACAGGAGCTCCAAAATGACCTCCCTTGTATTGAGATCTTCTTCCATTCATATTGCAATGTTTTATCAGAGTCACCACTCACTTTCTTAAAAGTGAGAAAATATTTGTTTTTTACTATTCCCATTGGAGTCTGTTATTTTCTTTTTGACTCTGATTAAGGTGAAAATTCTGAAGTTAATTCCCCAACAGAGTCACCAATTTGTTAGCTCTAAAAAATGCAGGTAAAGGGTACCTCAAGAGGCTTCCAATCTCTTGATACATTTTAGGGTAACAGACAAGGTTTAAGTGGCTTAAACCTTCTACTCTTCAAGTGTTGCTAAACCTAGGTGGTTATACCTATATGAATTATGCAGACTTGACTTTTGATTTTCCCTCTTATAATGATTTGTCCACGACAGCAGATGAAAATGGACAAATAAAATTAAATTTTGTATATATTGTATACCAATATTCAAAACTAAATCCTAATATGCTCAGTTAATAGATGTAAAAAGAATTGAATAAACTAAATGATGAAACACAGAGACTAGTGCCTTATTGGGTAATCGGAGTCAAGAAAGATCTAAAACAAATACTTCATTCTAGCAGACATTCAAGTTGTTTAGCATTTTATTTGGCTTATAACTTGTATAAACATGCAAGGTTATGATTATCGAGTTCTTCTTAGTGATCCAATTGACATTCTCTAATTACTATGATCAATTTAAAGGGTTTAATCTTTAGTGGAAAGAACCAATTAATTGACCATACAGATGCAGCAAATGTGGACTAACAAACTAAATGTAAACTTGTTACACCAATTTAAATAACCAAAAAACACCATATTAGAGACAACTTCAATAATGCTTTAAACAAACACCACAAACAACTGATACTAGAAACAATTGCACCATATTATTAGATTTTAATTGATATCTCCATGATTTTAAACCTGCAACATAGTCTCATATTGGCAAAACATTATATTACACTATATATTTTCAATCCTCTATCCTATTCTACTTATCGCTCCCTAATTCCATTTCTGAAATAGATTTTATACATTGAGAATATGAAAGGACATGTCCTTTCAAAAATCAGAAATATTATACATTTATATAACAAAAAGATAGAGGATAATTAAGCTCTATTTAGCCACAAGTGAGTTTTAGAAAGATGCTCCAAATAATCCCGACACTCATACGTATCTACATCTCCCACCGCATTCTGGATCGTGATTTCCATATTTATCATCTCCTCATTCTGCTCACTCACTTCTTCTAACGTTGTATCCTCCGCAGAAGCTAACTTCATGACTTCATTCAATATTGACTCACATTCACTTTTCCATCTGGTGGCTTCTTTCAATTCCCCTTTTTCATCAGAGAATATAATCACAATTTTCTTGGCAGTGTCCATCAACCCTTGTTCATCCCCTTGCAGCTCAAGATAGAAGGTTCGATGACGATTGATAATATGATTTGCAGCTTCAAGTGTTGCACTGTTAGAATCATTGCTTTGGGCTAGTTCATGAAACTTCTCCATAATTCGTCCATCCATCCTTGTGTGCTCTTTTAATGCGGCAAGAGTATGAGAGTATTTTCCCCACATTTTATTTAACCAAGATGTCAAATTATCCTACCTCTTCTTGAAAATTGCTGCAATTGCATCATGCTTTCCCTGGGAATAAGCACTTGATCCTACCCAATGATATTTTTCCTGAGAGCTTTCTCCTTGAGTGAGAATTTTGGTTGGCCCCATTGAAGTACCAACCAAGTCTTTCAGTTTATCATTCTCTCTCAACATTCTTTCATTATTCGCCTTGTACATTTCTCTTTCTTTTATCAACATCTAAATTTGTGCTTTATTCAATTTTGTAATATTGACCCCAATTTCTGCAGTAGCCACAGGATCAACCTCTCCAACTTTCAGGGTCATGACATGGCCAAATGCTTTCTCTATGTCAATTACCACTGATTTCCTGTGGGGTGGGTATAAATCCCATATCATCAATGATCCCTCATCAGTATTGTACTTAAAGCCTGCATACACCTCTGTTACCTTTTCCTTGTCAAGCTTGTGTGTAGCATTACTGCCCCTTAAGAAACTATAAAAAACTAATGCAGAATTTAAATCAAGGCTAGGAAAGATCATGACACCAGCGTTCTCCAACATTTTCCTCCCTTTTTCAGGAGTCATATTTGTCATTTCATCATCCACACACTTTCTCAATTGACTCAACAATTGTTTCTCATTTCCTAAAGTGACATCATCAACATTTTCTCTTATTTCCTTCCCCTTCTGCTTATACAAGAATTCCTTGAATTCTAGGGAATTTATAAACTCATCATCTGAAACAAATGATCTATATTCAATATGTCTTGCATCAACATCACCACTTTCAATACTTTGTTCTCTAGTTGGGCAAACATATTTTTGAGTCCTCAACCTGGATACCTTTTTTGGTTTACCTTCTGGCACATTATCCTTTGGTGTCTCCTCTCCTCTAGAAGACAATTGCTTTGCCTCTAGCAGCCCTTGGTTACTTCTTTCAACTACCATTTTAGCTTCATCTTCATCCAAATTCCTGATCATATCATCAAAGGGATAGGGTACATGCTAATACCCTCCAAAGTTAATCTCCATCTTAGCAAAATTAATATATCCCTCTCGATCAAAGTCTCTCTTGGGTGGTCCTCTCTTCATATTAAAATGGAACAATCTATCAAGGATCGAATTGTATCCTTCCTTAGCCAACATAGTGAAGTCACCAAAAAACAATGTACTAGGCATAAAAGCCTGCTTCCCAAAAGAGTTGAAATGCATCACACTGCAGTAATCCATCTGTCTGATAATTTCCAAATATGCAACTCTGTTTGGAACTGTCCTTGGCAGAATGAAAGGGGCATCTTCAAATCCATATACTCTGATCATTGTAGCTCCCTCCAAACAATACCAATCTCCCTAGTTATGATCAATTGGCCCATTGAAGTCTTTTGGCCGAAGGAATCTTTTAATCTCATCAGTCAATGAATAATTACAAGGATATTGATACAACTTATACAATGTTTTTACAAAATATTCTTTGAAATGAATGAAACTAGAACTAGAAAACTTGTTGTCCCAAATAGCAGTCCACAATTGAACAGGTAATGCTTCACCCTCTTTACCAGTTTGAGAAATCCTCATTTCTGGAGGCCATACTCCTAACTCTTGTCCAAAATATAGCACCAAGTGCATCAACAATGAATAGTGTCTGAGATGAACAATAGATGATCTGCCCTTGATAGCTATCAATCCTGAATCAAGCCCCCTAGAAATGTATGAGGCATAGTCAAATGGCCTGGAATTGTGATACTAGATATCTATTGTGATAATCATTGGCACAATTGACATGAATTCTGGGGCATCCATTCCCAACACCTGACACACTAAGAAATAAGTGTATTTCATATAGGGCTCAAACAAGTCCACATGATAAGGAGGCCCCTCACTATCTTGCAGAGGATCTGGCTTGCTGCCTCGTTTAACCCTATGAATTGGAAACCTCCAACCCTTATAGATTGTATCCATATTCGAGAATTCCTTCTCCAACTCTTCAAAAATGATCCCCTCATTGTAGAATCCTTCCAATTTGAAAACCTCACTTATTGCTTCCTTTGAAAAATGTATCTGTGGCTTTCCAGATGGGTCACATATAGCTTTATGTTTGGGATCATAATGATCAGCCAATAATTTTACTAATTCTGCATTCACAAATACATTAGGGCACACCCATTTCCCTATATTCAGCTTCCATGGATTACAAACTGGTTCATAGCAGTTTCTTCTATTATAATGGAAATTGAATAATTCATATCCTCTTATGGTAGTGTAGACGTCACATATGAATTTGTATTTATCATCCAATTTATCAACTTCTGCCCTAAGTTGTGTGGCCTTCTGGCTTTAGGCCCTAAACCAGGTAACTAGTCAATGAGGTCCTGGTTTAACCTCCATTTAGTGCCCTCCTGTTCTGTATCAAAAAAAAATTTCTTCCCTTTTGATTGACTACTCTCACCAAGCTTCATGCTCTTAGACTTTCTAGAACCAGAAGACTCCATTCTTCAAAATCATAGGATTAAAAAATGTGGAAGGCTAAGAAGCAATTACTTACAGTATTTTGCTCGAGCTCCTCAAACTGAAAGATGTCCCGATTCTTTGTTCGCCTTGCTAACTCTTCTACTATCAATTCGACACTGATGCATTGATTAAACCTTCACTGTTATGTCTCATCATGCCATTAATGAAGCACAAATGAAGACTCATTTGAAACTGGCACTGTCGCATCAAATGTCCTGTCAGTGAGAGATTTTCAAATCTGGGGCGAAGTCCTTTTGCAACGTTTATTACACCTTTCACCAAGACATTCTGTGGTATTACCGACACTTGGAACCAAATTAATGACTATCTTTTATGTTTTTCATGTCATTGTGACAATTCTGAGTTGGAGAGATGTTACATAGACTTCATTGTGTGCTACCGATATGCATTCTTCAAGTCATTCTCCAGTCACTGAGACACAATTACCCTTTCGCCGATGAAACCACACTTTGGCATGACCATTAAGTTTCTCACCGAAGAAATAAATCCTACCAGTGAAATAATACCATCGGCAAGACAATGAATCTTTGAGAAGACTCATACCAATTGCAAATGTCTCACCAAACCCATTCCTCTAGATTACTCTTATTCGGTGAGACTCACCCCGAAATACTCTTCTCCTACCAATGCATATATTTATCGGTGTAACTTTTGAGTCGGCAAGACTGCAAGACCTTACTCCGAAATACTTTGATAGAGTCCCCTTGTAATTGGTTCGGCAAGACAGGAGCCACTCACCAAGACATTCCTCGATGCATATAAGTCTTACCGAGACATTTGCTAGTGAGCCGATCGGTGAGACAATATGATTTCATTACGACTTCATGCCAATACCAATCAGTTTGGCCAAAATGACCCTTCTATGTGCTAGTCGGTAAGACATATTGAATTCACCGTGACATTACACTGATGCCCCAACCTATGCCGATGTATGTTTTCATATGCTAGTTGGCAAGAGATAATACTTCACTATGACCTCATCCCGAATATGATTCTTATGCCAATATGAATCTTCTCTGTCACCGAAACAAAAGAAATGTCCTGTCGATAATCTATAGCAAACATACATTAGTGAAAAATACATAGGTCAGGGAGACTTTCACTATGTCTTGCCGATATGGGTAATACAATGGAATGTGAAGGACTAGATGGATTCAAATGGACTTCATGACAGAAAATAAGCAAGACAATACGAAGAGGGAATTTTATGCTTATGATGAGGACTCATTTTGAAATACTCGTGAATGCAACTGACTGTAAAACTTTCAAAATTTCACATTTCTAACACAACCACCAACTAGCAAGAAGGAAATGAAGTCATTCTTTGGAAAAATCAATTTTGTAAAGAAGTTCATCATTGGATTTGCTGAAATAGTCAAGCCATTGAATGCCATGTTGAAGAAAGAAGCTAAGGTTGAATGGAGTGTAGAGGAAAAAGAAGCATTTGCATAAATTAAAAGAGCTATTGTTGAGGTTCCAGTATTGGTAAGTCTTGATTATGAGAAGCCATTTTACATATATTCATTTGCTTCTAATCACTCTTGTGTTGGCATGTTGACTCAAAAGTTTGATCAAGGGAATGATCACCCTATAGCATTTATGAGCGCACCACTAAAAGATGCAGAGCTAAGGTATCCAAGTGTGGAGAAGCAAGTCTATGCCTTGGTCAGAGCTGTGAAGAATTTTAGGCACTATATTCTTAGAAACGAGGTGTTTGCAATAGTTCCTAATCCTGCAGTCAAGCTATTGTTGATGCAAAATGAGCCGGGAGAATGTAGAGAAAAGTGGGTGACCATGTTGTAGGAATAGGATATTGATATTCAACCGATGAAGCTAGTAAGAGGGTAGGGGCTTACAAGAACAATGGAAGAAATGGGCCCTAACCTTACAGTCCAGCATTGCAATCTTGAAGATGTTTCCCTAGGGGGTTGGTATGATGATATCATTCACTATCTCTTGAATCAAAGGTGTCCTTACCATCTTAATGCAGTACAAGGAAGGGCACTACATTTGAAGAGTGATGGTTTCATGTTGAAAGGAGATATCTTATACAAAAGGAATCATGAAGGTATATACTTAAGATGTTTGGGGCAACAGGAGGTCGAGAGAGTCATAGCTAAATTTCATGATAGATACGGAACTGGCCATGGATCTGCCCATTCCACTACAAATCATATTTTGTGGGATGGTTATTATTGGCCCACATTGTTCAAGGACACACACAACCATGTTAGAACCTGCCATGTGTGTCAAACTACAACAACTAGGGAGAAGTATGCAACTTTTCCACTTCAACTAGTCTTTGAGGTAAAACCTTTTGCACAGTGGGGGATGGACTTCATAGGTCCCATTAATCCACCTTCTTCTACAAGCCACAGGTATATTATCACTGTTATAGATTATTTTACATGATGGAATAAGGCTCTTGCATGTAAACAGTGTACTTCTAAAGTGGTAATTAATTTCATGGAATCAGGTATTATCAATCAATTTTGGTGCCCTTTATCTATAGTTTGTGATAATGGTCCTGCATTTGCATGATTGAAATTTTCTAATTGGGATTTTGATCATGGGATCATAATAAATTTTGCATCTAATTACTATCCACAAGGTAATGGCTTGGCTGATTCTTCCAATAAAAACCTCTTAAATGTCATATGTAAGCTATTAGAGAAGAATCCCAAGGATTGGCACACTCAACTTAGATTTTCTTTATGGGAAGATCGTACAAGACAAAAGACTTCCCTAGGGACCTCTCCTTATCACCTTGTGTATGGCCTGGAACTTGTATTTCCTATTCAATTGAGGATCCCCACTTTACAGTTCATTAATGAATATTATGATGAAGAGAATAGGCGTGAGGCTTGCCTGGCAGAGTTGTTGCACCTTGAAGAAAGGAGAGATGAATCCTTAGAAAACTTTTCCAAGTATCAGGGCATAGTTAAAAGATGGTTTGATAGGAGAGCTAAGGTAAAATCCTTTAGGATCTTTGAATTGGTTCTTTACTAGGATAAAGCTCATGACCGAAAATGGGAGCACGGTAAATTTGACAAACTTTGGCTTGGCCCCTATCAGATTTCAGAGATCCTGGGAGATAATGCTTTTCGCTTAAAGACTCTCACTGGGGATGACATCCCACTACCTGTCAATGGGAAGTACTTGAAGCATTACTTCCAGTCTTGAGTTGGTTTCAACTTTGTTCCTGTACATAGTTAGAGTAGGTTTCTTTTCTGTTCTAGTTTGCTTTGGTTAGAGTAGGTTTCCCTTTTTGTTTTGCTTTTGGTTTTCTTTTGTTCTATTTTGGGTTTGGTTTGCTTTCGGTTTGGTTTGTTTTTGCTCTGCTCTTTCTTTGGAGGTTCTCTTGTTTTCTTCTAGATGTGTTGCTCTTGCATGGCAATTATTCATTATTTGGGACTATTTTAAGTATTTCATTCATGGACTTTAATCATGTGTCTTGAATGGATGATCAAGGTCTTTTGATTCGTCAAGCAGTCTGAATGTTTGATTTAAAGAGGATGGGTCATTGGTTTGATTTGAACCCAAAGTATTTTGAAATCTGATATCCTTCATACATCTTAAGAATCCTGAGGTTGATGTGGGATCTTTGTGAGGTCTTGCTAGGTGAAAAATCATATTTTTGCTTCAGCGCCACTGTGGTTCTCGACCCTGAGTGTGAACTTCATTGTTCATAGGTTGAAATAAAAAAGTGAAAAGAAAGGAAATATCAAAAAAGAAGTAAAGAGACAATGTTGAAAAATCAAAAGAATGAATTGAACTTATCAGGAGTCTCTGAATATCTCTATCAAGGCTATGGACGCCTGGCTAGCAGTAGAGCTTAGTTCAGGAGAATCACAACAATAACCTCATTGGGGCTATGGATTCCTTACTGGCAGTGAAGCTCTATCCTATTTTCTTTTGTAGTTAGAATATTTACGTAGCCTAACTCGACTGAACTTGGTTTCTGTAGTAGCTCAAGGAGGGAAATTAATTCACTTGCAGACACTTGGATTTTCAATTTATGGAAGGTTCATTCTAACTTTGGTTCTAATTCTTCAATTTTTCATTTTTATTTGTTTGTCTGATAGGGAGATCGAAACTAGAGATTCTAGGTTCTTGATTCCAATTTTTCATTGAAATACTTTGGAGCATTTTCCCAGCAGGAGTCGCCATTTGTTGTGCAGTTTTTCACACACACGCCCCGTTGAAAGCAGTGACCCTCATTTTCTTTCATTCTTGTTGTTTTGGCCCTTCGATTTTGAGGATTTACCTTGTCTTGGCATGAGCTTGAGTGTTTATCTTTCCTGATTTTGTGATCCCTCTATGGTATTTATTTGAAATCTCAAGTTTGAAGCCGCTAAAAGCAGGGACCCTCTTTTTCTTTAGTTCCTGGTGTTTTGGCCCTTTGATTTTGAGGATTTACCTTGTCTTGGAATGAGCCTGGGTGTTTATCTTTCCTGCTTTGATGATCCCTCTATAGTGTACATTGAAAAATCTTAAGGTATGGGCAGTTTTTGAGTTTTCCTTCAACTTCAGGATTTTCCTCCGTTGGCAGAATTCCCTGGTTTCTTTGAAAACCCAGCACTGGCTACTTTTGTGCTTTGATCCAGAGATTTTGGTTCCCCGTGGAATTCTGCATGGATCAGATTTTCTCGAATTTTTTTCCTCTTGTTTAATTCATGGATTGCATTTGACCTGTCTTGTCAATAGCATTAATGCTTGGTGGTACGATCCTTGCGGCTAGTATTTAGTGGGTTTTGGATGATTTCTTGTTGTCATTTTCCTTGCATTGCTATTGAGGACTTTCATGCTGAGTGCTTGATTGATTCACTAGTTTGAGTGATTGATTCGAGGATTTATTGGTGGATTTCTTGCGTCTTCGGTTGCTTGCCAGGGCATTGAAGTTTGTTTCCAGTCATTGTTGTAGTTAAATTCACTTCATTCAGGTATGTGGCTCTGGCTTTGCATGTGTTTTTTGAGTTTAATGGTGCTTAGTGCTCTCATGTTGCTTTTTCAGGCACTACCCCGTGTGCATAGTTATTTCCATTTTGGGTGGTTTTAGGGTTTCTTGAACTTGATTGCTTTGTCGGCCCTGAGTGAATTCGTGAACCTGTTGATGGAAAAAATTTAGGGTTTGAGCTTAGGAAATTGATGATCGAATTTAGGGAATCACCGTCCCTCTCCAATTTTCCTCTAAGAATGTTTGGAACCCATGGATAACCAACAAGAGACTTGAAACAATTCAGATTTGAGCCCAAGCGCCCTCAATTTGTAATCATTCTAGGCGAAAATGGGAGAAATAATAATTCTCAGGATTTCATGGTCTTCGTGGAATTCCTGCACCTTCGGATTTCCCCAGTTTTTCCTTTGTCTGCTCATTTTCCCAAATGTACGAAAAAGCCCAAAATCTCATATACTTCACAGATTTCCTTCCTGGGCGGATTTTTTGGAAATTGTCTCACACTATGGAGAATCTGAAGGGTAGTGAGTTTAATGATTATGGATTGTGCTTCTCATGCTTGATATTAACAATTTAAAGGATGTTGTGTGATTTCATTCCATTTTATGGTCACTAATTCTTGATATTCATGCTTAATCGTTAAAATCCACCTAGTGGGGATTTTCCCCGATTTCCTCCCTGGCTTGGTTTCCTCAGATGATTCAAAATCCCGGATTTCCTATTAAGGATGCTTCATTTTAAATTTAGGGGATTTTGGATCTTTGTTTTGAGTTGGGTGATTATGATTGAATTGTTTATGGTTGGTTAAACATCTATGTCAATATTATAAAGGTGAATTTATTGTGGTTCTTTGTTGGATGCAAGCTGAATTGAGCAGGGAGATGGCTAGTAGGACAATGGGAAAGCCTGCAGATTCAAGTGTTGAAGGATCTTCGCTCTTAGAAGCAGAAAGAATTAAGTTGGACATAAAGAGTAAGGTTCCTGAGTCCAAGTTGTTGTCCACTTGGTTTGAAATTGGTGACACTAATGTAGGCAAGTTGGATTATGAGGAATTCAAGGCAAGAATGGCACATCTAAACCCTCCATTGTTGGCTAGAAGATCAATAGAATTAGGGTTGGCTCATGTGGCTGGGTTTCCTCAAATTGTGCAGTGTTATGAGTTGGTGTTAGAATGTGCCAGACATTATGACATGGGCACACAGAGGGTGATTGGTCCTCAAGGCATGGTGTTGGCCAACTTCTCTCCTATATATGTGGCACATACTTTTGACATGCCTGAAAGATCTCATGTGGTGGATCTAGACCTAAATGTTGCCAAGAGTTATTTTGAGGATGATACAAACAAGGCTCTATAGGTGGTTAATTCTTGGTTGGAAAAACCCAAGCCCCACATCTCAAAGCTACCAAAGCAATTATATAGGCAAAAGTTCAAACCAGAGTACTATGATGCCATCACACTCTTTAGCAGGGTGATAGGTTTGAAGAGTGCTGGATTCTTTGAGAATTGGATGTTCTTTTTCATTGTGAGGATGGAACATAAGGTAGATTATCACTTGGTAGGCATTATAAGTGTCATGATTCATGATTAGCTATGCAATGTGCTACAAACAAAGAGCTTCACCATGACTTCTTATTTAGTTTATGCACTTGCAAGGTTCCACCCATATAAGGGGCTAAGTACTAGAGGCACTTTTGGGAAGGATGTAATATATGAAGTCTATCCACAGTTACACTTAGGTAGCACTAGCTATAGGAGGGTGAATGATGCATTCACCATGTACATCACAAGGCTACTTCAAGGTGCAGAGCATGTTAGAATATCCGATCATGCTAAGGAATTGATAAAGAAGTATGGGGCTTGTTTTATACAATTCCCCACCTTTTCTTCCATTAGGATAGATGGTTTCCAGAGAGCCCCTTATAGACTTCCAAGGTATCCTACTGATCAGCTCATACTCCTGGAGGTCACAAGGAAAATATGTGATTTCAAGGCTATAGTCAAGAAGGAGAAACACAAAACCGAATTTGGAAATGACTTTCCCCTCATAATAGGTGGCAATGAGGCCTGTCCTTCTGTACATATGACACATTTCTTCGAGGAAGAGATGGTTACTACGAGTCTACCTTCCATTCTAAAAGGTCTAGATTTGACATAACTGGTGAGGCTCAGAAGAATTCCAGTAGGGAATACAACCACAAAGTTGATATAGAAGACTTATGGGCCAACTGCAAGGATGAGTTTGAGATTAAAAAGAAGAAATTCTCTAGGCTGCTAGTTGATTTAATTAGGTTATATAGTGTTAAGGTCATCTCGGACTAGATAGATGATGATGGGGATGTGATTCAAGGCCACGATTATGAAGCTGTGAAAGATAAACAAATAAGTGAAATAGATTGGCTAGAGGAAGAAAAGATAGAATTGGAGCAAGTCATGGCTCCAGTAGTGAAGTATACAAAGTTGTGGCTTAAACATAAGATTTACAAACTAGAAAGTGAAGGTGTGCAATGCAACTATGACCTAATGAGTGACTTGGAGTCCCATTCTACTTCTAAAGAGTCAATCGAAGAGGATCCAAAGGGTAAGGCTAAGGTGGATTCTCCTTTTAAGATCAAGATCAAGGGTGCTCAAGAAAAAGCTGAGAAGGAAAAGAAAAGGAAGCCTAATGCTAAGAGGAGGAATGTTGCTTCTAGGGAGAAGGTATTTGCTCAAGGAGAGGAACCTATGGAAAATGAAGATGAAGGTGGTGCTCCTCTACCTAAGAGAAAAAGGATAGTAAGATTGTCTCAAAAGAAGAAGGGATATTCTAAGGCAGAGGATGAGGCCGACCCACTGATAGTGAATGTGGAGAGTTCAGGGGAGAAAACTCAAGTGTATACGAGAAGATCAAGAACTCCTTCTCCCAAGGATAGTGTGTCAAGAAAGGAAGTCCCCTTAGCTACTTCTACTACAGAGAAATATGATGTTTCCCCTCCTCATGGAATTCATAATGTACCATATGAACCTAAAGATGTTGGGGGTCATCAAGATCAGAAGGATGAAGAATTCCAAGAGGGTGAACTCTACCATGCTAAGGCAGAGATAGAAAAAGTGTTGCAATCCCCCTTAGTGACATATGAGGATTCACCTACTGATGATAATGGAAATGGATCTCCTGCGAAAGTAAAGATACTTGAGAGGACTCCTTCACCAATGCCTAAGTAACAGGAACGTGATGAAAAAAAGAATGAAAACTCAGGAGATAAGGAGGAAGAAGGGAGTAAATTTGGAGAAGTTCCTGTTGAGAAAAATTTGAATGTGGATTTCCCCAAGGACCAACTTGACAAAGATAAGAAAGGTGAGAAGCAGTTAAATTCCGCCACTCCTAGTTGGCTCAGCGATAGATTAAGGAGTAAACAAATTATAGTGGAGGAAACTCTCCCAAACTGGGATGATTTGTTTGCCAAAATTGGGAAAGGAAAAACAAAAAAGAAGGCCAAGGTTGTTTCAAGGATTGAAAGAGATGGGGTGAATAATAGAATGGTTCATGTTGCTACTCCAGCTCCTGATAAGAATAAAGAGGATGTGACTGGTGATGATTATAGTATACAAACTATAAACTTAGGGCCTATCTCTATGGAGCAAGAAACTAAGGAATTTGAAGGTTCTAGTTGCAATCTTGGGTAGGTTGAGGAAAGAAGTACAAAATAAGAGAGAATTGAAGAAGGAGAATGAGAAATTAAAAAATTACTTGTAGTACTTGATGAAGCCCTTGCAATCTATTAGCTCCTCATCTTCTGCTGCAAATTTCCTTCCGCAAGAAACCATAACAGAGCTGGAGAGAATGAAGACCACTACTCTTGCCGCAACGAACTAGTTACAGGGGGTGAAAACTAAGGGAGATAATGCTATCAAGGTCATCCTTTCAACTGGAGGAGATGCAATGAGATCAATAAATTGGTTGAAAGATGTATTGGCTCAAGATAAAGAAGATGGGGATCTCCTGTTGCAGAAAACTGAGACCATCGTGGAGTATACTAAAGAGAAGTTAGTGAGTGATGGAATTCTTCCTTCCTTTAGAGCTACAGGACCTTGGGAATGGTTTGAGGCTTTGAAAATAAGGAAAAAGGTTTTGAAGAAGGTATATAAGTAGAGGAGGAAAATTGAAGACACCCTGATTGATATCTATAATAAATTCATTTCTTTCTTTGAGGTGATGACAGGGAGAAATAATTTTGCACTGAAGCATTTGAGCTTAGAACAATTGAGAAAGTGGTGGTGAGGTGTATATTCTCCAATCAATAAAGATCCAATTACTAAGCATCAGTTGGATGATGCGACCACCTATATTGCAATTATTGATAAGTATCAAACTAGTAAGCTTGAGTGGGATAAGTTGGTGGAGCAGTCAAGAGAAAATATTAAATCTATTGAGAAGAGAATTAATATTTTACCTCTGCCACCTATAGCTGACTTGGATAGGGTACTTTTGATGATACATGAAAGGGTGGAGTGAAATAAAGATAATGGGGGAAGCAGTTAATGCAAGCCTACATTGGAATTTGTGCTTCCCTATTATTTTGCATGCATTGGTCTGAATTATATTGGAGATCCCAGGCCAACCTGGATGGAGTTCATGCATTTATTGCATATTTTATCTTATTTTGAATTTCTTCTTGGCCGACTTGTTTTATGGCCATTTATTATTATTGTAAATTCTAATTAGGCCGACATGCCTTGGGGGGTTTCTATAAATATGGCATTCTGCTGCATTTGTAAGGGCTAGATAGATAGTTTTGGATATTGGAGGGAATTAAGCAGTAGAGAAATAGTTAGAAGTTAGTTCATTTTGAGCAAGTGTTGTAACACAAAACATTGGAATTTTTGTTGTTATTGGGTGATTGAATACAATTGAAGACATTGTGTTTTTGGTGAATTCTCTTGTGTTGATTTTGTAGAAATCCAAATTTGACCACTTCCATATGGTCAAAGTTGTCTCCTTAATAATCCATTTGCTCATTTAAATTTTCTTCTTTGATGGTATTAATTAAATCATTCATTTAATTAATATTGTGTATCTTGCATAAGGTTTCCCAAAGTATTTAATTTAATAAATACTTTTCCCCTCTTTCCTCTCTAAATTAAATAAATGCATCACTTTATTTAATTTAGTCATATTATCTTTTGGAATTTTAAATTTATTTTTAAATTCCTTATTTTCTCTCTCATTGTCACATCCTCCAACTTTTGCAAGTTGGCCTCTAATCCCTCTTAGCAATCTAACCTTCTTTCTTAGTCATAATTAATTCATGATTAAGATGTCCACACCCCTAATCATCATTAGGGTCCCATCCTCCATAATTTCCATTTTGCCTCTAATGTGTCATTGATTAGTCTAATCAAGTACTTGCACAACCTTAATCACATAATTAGGTCATCTTTAATCCCCATATCATTTATGGAATGTGTCCTTAGTCAACTTCATTAAAAACTTTCTCTTTTTGAACAAGGCATCTCCATTCCCCATGTGAATTTTTAATTCACATTTAATCCCCCAATGTATTTAAAGGAATTTTAAATTCCTTCTCTCATCCCCATGAGAATATTTGAGGAATTTTTAATTCCCCATATGTCCTCTCACCCACATGGGGACAAGTACCTCATTTATGAGATCTTGTCCCAATCCCAAGGTACTATGTACCATCCATGTCATGTACTACCACTCCACCTCATGTCCACTTCACCTTAGCCCTACATCTTGATCTTGGTGGCCCAATCTTGACCATCCATTTCCCTAGAGAATCCAAAAATCTCTATAAATACCCCCTCTTTTCTATCATTTGAGGGGAGATCATGCATTGTAGCCAAACTCTTGCAAAAAAAATTTAGGAGCCATACTTAGCCATTTTTCACATGTGCATCCACTTTCATCCATTATCATATCATCATCTAGGTTGCATCTTGTGCCATCCAAGGAGCATACAACACCAAAGATCGAAGGGCCAACCGAAGGATCGAAGGTAAAAGGTTTCATTTGTCTTCTTTATTTTGTATTGAATCCAACTAGGCTAATCTTGAGGTGTAGGTTGTTTTTAGTGTTATTTTGCACTCTTTTATTTGTTGTTCATTTTCTAGCACCTAAATTTTCCCTATCACAGATTTATCTTGTGTGGTTCTTGTTGTTCTATCTTTTGAGATTGCTTTAGAAATATTAGATATATGTTAGATTTAGAATTAGATATGATTCAATGGTGCTTATGATTTGATGCTTGAAGTGTTTCTAGAAATTCCTAGTCCACACTTTTCGTAGCTAGCTGATTGTTGGTTGCTTTGCAAAGTTAGCCTGGACCTTATGTTTATTGTGCTTAGTTCAATTGTGAAGGTTTATTCATTTCAATTGCAATAGGGTTGTTTTGTATGAATGTTCATGATCTAAAAATCTTTAATACCATAGAAGATTGTACTATTTATGTGAGGTTGCAGACTCATCTCAGTCAAGCAGGAATTAGTTTCTAAGGGATTGGTCCATTTGAAGTGTTAATCACTTGCATTGTTAATCTTAGGGTTAGTGTTAAATTTAGAAGTCTCTTAAAACCCTTGTCTTTTGCTATTTATTTATCATTCAAGTTAGATTTAGGATTGAAGTATCATCATATTGCAAAATCAGATAAATTAGAGGATTCAATATTTGCTTGTAGTAAGGTCCCTTTGCGATTACCAACATTTTCACATTTATCACTTGCTGTGCAATTTTCGCACACACGCCCCACTAAAAGCACGGAACCTCTTTCGCTTTAATTCTTGGTGCTTTGGCCCTTTGGTTTTGGGGATCTACCTTGCCTGGACATGAGCTTAAGTGTTTATCTTTCCTACTTTGGTGATCCCTCTGTGGTGTTCATTGAAAATCTTAAGTTTTGAGCTTATCTCAGGTTTTTCACTGTTGTCAGGAAAATTCGCTCCTAGTGGAATTCCCCGGATCCCCTCTAAGTCCGGTCCTATTTTCTTTATGTTGTGGTTCAAATATTTCTGGTCTTCATAGAATTCCACGATGTCTGGACTTTTTTGAATATCTGTTGTCTCGTCGGGTTCCCAGATTCTGGTTTTTAGCTCTCTTATCAGCTGCATTAATGTCATTTGTACGATTTGTGAAGGATGTATTTAATAATTTTTTGGAGAACCTTATGCCATTATGCTTCATCATTTGCATTCAATTGAGTGGAGGAGCTTGATCTTGAGGTGTTTGACTTGATTTGGAGCGTTGAGTTTGCAAATTGTTTGATTTGGTGGTGATTTCCTAGGCATTATAGTTGTTCTTTTTTGAGTGCCAATAAACCGTCATTTGTTATTGCTGAAATTGATTCCCACATCATCAAATGGTATGTACATGTTTCTTTCTTTTGATTGATGAATGTGAGTGGTCCTTCGGAGTTCTAGATTTGCTTGGAGTTCGAATTCCTATATGTTTGGGCATTTCGTGGCTAGGGTTGCTTGATATTGTCTATTTTATGATTTCCCCAAGTGAGTTTTGGGATCATTTTTCATTTGCATCATGAGATGGCTTGTTTTTGGGTCATAACAAGTTCTTGTGAAGCCAACAGTTGAGTTAACTTGAACCCCAAGCTTGACATGTGTTTAATGGTGGATATTTAGGGTTTTATGCCTAGGGCATCGCCATTCCCTCTTGATTTTCTTTCAAGTGAGCCTTGAATTTAAAGATTATCTATGGGAGGTTCAAGTGAAACTGGTTCCATGACCAAGGTCCTTAAATTTGTGATCATTCAATCAATTTGAGTGAATTCGTGAGAAAACAATGGTTTTCGGTGTTTCAGATTTTTCGCAGAATTCCTCTTCTATTGGAATTTCCTAACATGTTGTTTTCTCCTTGTTTTCCAAAAACTCGTGGTTTTTTGGAGTTTCATCTTCCCCGCAGATTTTTGTTCTATCCGGATTTTTCTGAAAATACTTTGTCATGTCGTTTTTCCAGAATTTGCAGACTATTGTTGTTTTCGCTGAATATCCTAGGTGGAATTCTTTGAAACTTGGTTGAAAATGAAGGATTCTGGGATATGCATGGTTTATTGACGAATGATTATGCATTCTATGATTAATGTTAGCTATTTTAAGATGTTTTATGCTACTTCTTGGTTAACGATAATCGATTAAGTTACTAGTGGGTATTTTTTCATGATTATGCCGCTAGAATCTGCCTAGCTGGGAATTTTTCGAAATTCCTCTCTAGCTCAGATTCCGTGGAAGGACTGAAAACCCGAACTTTAAGAGGATTGATTTTTATGAGATTTAAAGGCATCTTGCTTGTCTTGGGAATTATATTAAGGATGAATATATCGTTTGTGATTGATTAACCTTGGTTTCATGTAATTTTTATTATGGTTTCTCTGTGAGTGCAGGCTGAGTCAAGCAAAGTAGTGACAATTGGAGCTAGGAGTAAAGTGATGGATCCAAGTACAAAAGGTTCTTCTATGTCTGAAGTAGAAAGGATCAAGATGGACATCATGAGAAAGATGTCAGAGAGCAAGATTACTTCCATATGGTCAGAGGTAACTGATACTAACGTTGGACTATGGGACTATGAAGAGTTTAAGGCTAGAATGGTAGCACAAAACCTTCCTTTACTGGCTAGAAGGAATTTTGAATTAGGATTGGCACATGTAGTTGGATTCCCTTCTACAGCATAATGTTATGAGTTGTTTCTTGAATGTGCCAAGCACTATGACAGAGGTACCCAGAGGATAGTCGGTCCCCAAGGGAGGATTGTAGCAAATTTGAATCTAATGTCTATTGCCCAGACCTTTGACATGCCTGACAGATCTCATGTGGTGGATTTTGATATGGATATGGCAAGGAAATTCTATGAAGAAGATACCATCAAGGCCCAACAGGTTATCAATTCTTGGTTGGAGAGGCCCAAGTCTCACTATTCCAAGCTACCCAAACAGTTATTAAAAGCAAAGTTTAAGAAGGAATATTATGATGCTATCACCCTTCTTAGTAGGGTGGTAGGGTTAAAGAGTGTTGGTGTGTTTGAGGGAAGGATGTTCCAGGACATTGCAAGGATGGAGCAGAATACTAATTATCATTGGGCAGGTGTTATAAGTGCTATGATTCATGAGCAACTGTGTAATGTCCTACAAACCAAGACCTTCACAATGACTTCCTACTTGGTCTATGCACTTGCAAGATTCCATCCATATAAGGGGCTAAGTACCATAGGAATCTTTGGGTAGGATGTTATCTATGAGGTTTATCCACAACTGCATTTGGGTAACTCGATCTAGAGAGGGGTGAATGATGCATTCACCATGTACATCACCAGGTTACTCCAAGGTACAGAGCATGTGAGGATTTTTTATCAGGCCAAGGAGCTAATCAAGAGGTATGGAGCTTGGTTCATACAGTTTCCCACCTTCTCATACACAAGGATTGATGGATATCAAAGGGCTGCATATCAACTTCCAGGGTATTCCACCGATCATATCATACTCCTAGAGGTCATAAGACAAATATGTGACTTTGATGCCATCGTGAAGAAAGATAAGCATAAGAATGGATTTGGTGGTGACTTCCCTTTGAGGATAGGAACCAATGAGGCATGCCCTTCAATTAACTTAGCACAGGCTTCAGAGGAGGAGATGAGCACTTTTGGATTATCCTTCCATTCCAAGAGGCCCAGGTTTGACAGAACTAGTGAGGTACAGAAGAAAGCTAGTAGAGAATATAGCCACAAGGATGATTTCGAAGACTATTGGGCTAACTGAAATGATGAGTATGAGGTTAGAAAGAAGAATTTTTCTTGGTTGCACCAGTAGATTCATTCTGATTATATAATGTGAACGTAGTTCCAGATCAGGTTGAAGATGATGGAGATTTGATTCAGGGCCATGCTTATGAGGCAGTAAAGGATAGACCAATTGGCGAAATAGATTGGTTGGAAGAAGAAAAAATAGAGTTAGAACAGTTAATGAATCCAGTCATTAAGTATACAAAGTTGTGCTCGAAGCATAAGATATGGGAATTGGGGAATGAAGGTGTGCAATGCACCTATGATCTGATGGGAGACTTAGAGTCTCATTCTACTTCCGAGGAGTCAGATGAGAAGGATCCCAAGGGTAAGGGCAAGGTGAGCTCTCCTTTTAAAATCAAGATTAAAAATGTTCAAGTGGAGGAAGCTCGGGAAACATAAAAACAAAGAAAACCTATTGCCAAGAAAAGGGGGCATACTTCAAAGGCTAAGAAGCTTGGAAAAGATAAAGCTAAAAAGCAAGATCCTGAGGTTGGTGCTTCTGTGCCCAAGAGAAGGAGAATTGTAAGGTTGTCACAAAAGGAAAAGGTAAGCTCCAAGGCTAGAGAAGAAGTTAACCCACTTGTGGTAAATGTAGAAAGCTCAGGAGAAAGGACACAAGTATATATGAGGAAATCAAGAACTCCTTCTCCTAAGGAAAGTGTAACAAAGAAGGATACTCCTCCAATTCCTCCTGCAATAAAACAACATGATGATGTTCCTTCCCCTCATAAAACTAGTAATGTGCCAGGTGAATCCAAGGAAGAAGGTCACCAAGATACAGAAGGAGAAGAATTTCAAGAGGGTGAGCTCTTCAGTGCTGAGGCAGAAATAGAGAGGGTGATGCAGTCTCCCTTGGTCACATATGAGGATTCACCTGTTGGAACTGAAGAAGTTAGACCTCCTCAAAGAGAGGAAGTACCAATTAAGACTCCATCACCGGTACATGAAGAAGAAGAGTATGATAAATAAAAGGAGGATAAGGTTGAGGAGATTCCTAAGAAGCGGGATTTGAATGAAGATGCACCCAAGGACCAACAAGATGAAGTTGGACAAAGTAAAGTACAATCAAAATCTACTATTCTAGGTTGATTGGATAGGGAATTGAAGAGAAAACAAATTGTTATGGATGATACCCCTCCCAATTGGGATGAGCTATTGGAAAACATATGAAAGGGAAAAGGAAAAAGGAAAGCCAAGGTTATTTCCAGGATTGAAAGAGATGAGGCCAACAACAGGGTAGTCCACATTGCTACTCCTACTTCGGATAAGAACATAGAATATGTAACTAGAGAGGATTACTGTGTACAAACCATCAACCTTGGGCCTACTATGCAGTAGGATATTGAAGATTATGAAGGCCCTACTGTAGTGATCCTAGGCAGGTTGAGGAAGGAAGTGCAGACTAAGCAAGAGCTGAAGAAGGAGAATGATAAATTAAAGAAGTACTTGCAGGACTTGACGAAGCCCTTGCAATCTATTAGCTCCTCATCTTCTGCTGCGAGTTTCATGCCACAAGAGACCATAACTGATCTTGAAATAATGAAGGCCACTACTCTTTCCACAATGAACTAGTTATAGGGGGTGAAAGCTAATGGAAATAATGCTATCAAAGGCATCCTTTCAACTGGAGGAGATGTAATGAGGTCAATAAATTGGTTGAAAGATGTATTGGCTCAAGATAAAGAGGATGTAGATCTCCTACTGCAGAAAACCAAGACTATTATGGAATACACTGAGGATAAGTTGGTGAGTGATGGAATTATCCCTTGCTCTAGAGCTGCAAAACCTTGGGAATGGTTTGAAGCTCTGAAAATAAGGAAAAAGGTTCTAAAGAAGATATATAAGAAGAGGAGGAAAATTGAGGATACCCTGACTGATATCTATGATGAATGCATTTCTTTCTTTGAGGTAATGAGAAGGAGAAAGAGGTTTGCACTGAAGCATTTGAACTTAGAACAGTTGAGAAAATTGTGGCAAGATGTATATTCTCCAATCCATGAAGATCCAGCTATTGAGCATCAGTTGGATGATGCGGCCACTTATATTCCAGTTATTGAGAAATATCAGTCCAGTAAGTTTGAGTGGGATAAGTCGGTGGAGCAGTCAAGAGAAAATATTAAATCCATCGAGAAGAGAATTAAGGTTTCACCTCTACCACCTATAGCTGACTTGGACAAGGTACTTTTGATGGTGCATGATAGGGTGGACCGAAATAAAGATACAGGGGGAAGTAGTTAGTGCAAGGCTACATTGGAATTTGTGCTTCCCATTATTTATCTTCTTGATTCACATGCATTGGAATGAATTTTGTTGAAGACCCCAGGCTTACCTCGATGGAGTGATTGCATTTAATGCCCACTTTGTTTATTTTGAATTCTCCTTGGGCCAACTTGTTTTATGGCTGATTATTATTGTAAACCCTAACTAAGCTAACATATTTTGGGGGTTTCTATTAATATGGCATTCTGCCTCATTTGTAAGGGCTAGATAGTTTTTCTTGGAGTGAATTAAGCAGTGTAGCAAGAGCTAGAGTTAGGAGTTAGTTTTGTTTTCAAGCAAGCAAGTGTTGTAACAAAATACTGGAATTGTTGCTACTTTGGGTTATTTAATGAAAGTGAAGACATTTTGATTTGGTGCCTTTCTTGTGTTGAATTTTATCTGACATGGTTATTGTGATTCTATCTTTTGAATTGCTTAAGTTATTTGATAGATGTGTTAGGTTTAATGTTAGATAAATTGATAGTGTTTATGATTTAGTACTTGAAGTGTTGCAACAATCTCTGGTCCATACTTTCCGTAACCAACTGATTGTTAGTTGCTTTGCAAAGTTATCCTAGACTTTCATATTCATGATGTATCTAAGGGTTAAATTTAGGTTAGATTAGATGTTAGCAAATCAACAAAGACTATAAATCCAAAGAAATATGAAGTACAAAGGAAATTAAAAGCAAGAACGATTATACTTGTTCCTCGAATCTTCCATGATTACCTCCATAGCACCTCCTAGCTTGCAACATGTGATTGATGCCCCCAGATTGAGTGTGTGATCATTTTGACTATGACATTGTCCTATGCAAGTTTTGAAGGATTTAAAATAAATGCCTATGCCTATGCCTATGAGAAAATGATTTTCAAATACTAAAATAACTCTAATATTAATGCGCCAAAATAATAAAATCTTAGTGTGTAATCTAAAAATGAGAGCAAAGTAACATTTTATAGAAAATGCCATTTTGAATGGATGGATGAGATTGACTTTCAGCCGAGACCTAAAATCAGTGGACGAGATTAAATTTGATAATCCCTAATCAGGGTTAGGGAAAAATCCTTAAATGAGTGGTCGAGATGTCATTTGAGAAAATGGAATTGGTGGTGGAGAATAAATGAGATAATTAATTGAAAAATAAATATTTTTGAAAATCAAGAAGATAAGAGTTGAACTAAAGATCAGATTTGAAAAATCAAGAATTTGCCCGATTACTTGATTTTTGGAGGAATATTACCATTTTGAATTAAATTAATTCAAAATATGAATTTTGTGAAATAATAAATAATCGATTTTTAGATTATTTACTAAAATGAACTAACAGTTAAGAATGTGAAAATCATTTTAAATAATTAACTTATTTAAAATGAAAGAAATGTTATTTTTGACAATTAAATAATTAAAGATAATTATTTAATTTAGCAGATATGATTAATAATTAAATAAATTAATCAGTTCGTTTAATTATGACAATTAGTGACATATTAAATAAATAAATAACATTTATTTATTTAATAATTGGGAAGAAATGAATGAAGAAAGATAATTAAATAAATTAAGAAATTTATTTAATTAGGGGAAGACTTAGACAATTAATGACGTATTCAATAAATAAATAAAATTGATTTATTTAATAATCATGAAGAATAAAAGGACATGAATTAATTAAATAATTATGAATTATTTAATCGATAGTCGAATGTGGACCAAGGACATAATTAAATGTCATAATTATGCTAGGACGAAAGTGGTAAAAATAGAGCTTGCAGGCCTAGGTAATTTTTAAGTGTTTACATTTTTCCCCTCTTTTTCATAATGTAGCGTGTCGCATTGTGACAAAGAAAATAAATTAAAGCCATGCCCCAGTGAAGGTATAGAGTATCAAGACCCCCTCAGGAAAATTTTCAAATTTTGGGTTGGCGGCAATTTTTTTTGGAAAGGGTCCTGATAAGTCAATTTGATGACTAGAAAAAAGATGGCACAGACACTTTCGGATTCTGACATGTTGAAGACAACTAACGGGGTGGTCAAAGTTGTTCAAATGAGCCTCCAGTAATAACCTAGTTGACAAATGTCATTTTGACTTTATAAATAGGTTGAAAAAGGGGTAAAAGTCAATTCATTTCCACTATTCACTTTTCAAATTTTGAGAACTCAGAACGAAAAGGACTGCAGTGAGGATGGTGATTCCAGTGATAGAGCACCACGGCAAGATCATGTGGACCTTCAGGTGGGCAGAGGGCTCAGAGCCAGTGGTATGTACCCCTAACCCCCTTTGTTATTTTCTCATTTTGCGTGCCAAAAGTAGGGTTTTAGGGCGAACAACAAATGCGCCGCAAAGCATATGCATGCGCGTAAGGCACATTTGGCTTTGCGTTCGATGCATTTGATGCATCATGATGCAAGTGCAAGGTAGTTTAGGACAGGCCAAGGGTTTGCGACACATTTGCCAAAAACTACGACGCATTCACCTTTTTGAGTTGCATTAGAAAGTTAGAATGCCGCAATCGTCATTTTGCGATGCAATCGCATGCTTGAGCGACACATTCGAATAAAGTGATGCAAGTGTCATATATTGTGACGCAAGTGCTTTGATGCAACACATTTGAGCGACCGAATGATGCAATTTTAGTCAATGTGACACATTTAATATTGATTTTGAATAGGGTTGATTCTGATGCTTTTGACATCTGAAATTATTTTGATGATACTGACAATTGTCTAGAAGGTACTGACGCGTTGTTTGGGTTTGTGCAAAGACAGCTTGCTCCGATATACACATGAGAGAGTAGATCGATGACCTTCTAGTTTGCTGATCAACTGACCCCGCAGGAGCGATGACGATTGATGCAGCTAGGTTTGTTTTATGTTGCCTGTATGCCCACTATTCGGGCTAATAGGGGACTTCTGACTGGGTTATGCAAGCGATGGCATTCTGAGACATGTTCCTTTCACCTGCTGATGGGTGAGGCAACTATTACCCTTGAGGATGTTTACCACATTCTACACATGTCGATCCAAGGAGACCGGATCGTCTATGACCCTCGCCATGGCCATCAGACCTTTATAGCATACTATCGGGATGAGGGCACAAGACTCGACATCCAGGGCTATGAGATTCGCTAGGAGTTTATGGCAGAGCTTTATGCTCATTTTGATGCATTCTTGGCGACACTGATTGGTGGGATATTGATTCTCGATCATCATGGACATGGGTTCCCTATTGGCTGGGGAGACGTCTTAGTTAGGATGAGGTGGGACAGAACCGTGTATGCATGGGGCCCTTGTTTATTGGGCACACTCTACCACCAGCTGCATGAGGTTGTCTACAGAAGGGTAGAGAGTATCTCATGTGGCACCACACTAATGATGATTTGGGCTTGGGAGCACATAGCAATATTTTGACCTCCCATTCAGAGACCACAGCTGGCCGAGGGGATGCCCTATGCCTATTACTATGCCGGTGCCTTACAATAGACACAGATGGGAGAGACGGGTTGGTGGCATCATCAGATTGATACTATGGTGTCATTCATCTGGAGACCATACAAAGATTGCCAGGAGTGGGATGATGAGGTGGACCATATCAGCCTATGCAGACAGTATCGATACTTGATTAGTAGGACAGTGCAGAACTAGCTGATCATAGAGATGTATCTGTCGTAGTGTGTCCTCAGACAGTTTGGAAAGCAGCAGGGTGTACCTGTAGGCACAGTTGAGTATGCTCGGTCCTCTAAAGAGGTAGCTTGGGGGCCAACAATTCTAGTAGCATTCACCGAGCAACAGATCGATGGGATAGGAGCCTAGCCGTGGGGATGGAGAGGTGGTATTGTAGATCCTGGGACTGCAACCGACTATGACCTATGGTGGTAGGCACATAGACCAGTGCCACTGATAGATCCAGATGGGCCAGCACCTATGGATAGGAGGTCAGTCATACCACATGTGCTAAGGGCCAGGTGAGGAGGCAGAGACGGCGATAGAGGCAGAGGCCGAGGGAGGGATGGAGGTCGGGACGGAGGGTGAGATGGAGGCCAGGGTGGAGATGATGGAGATGATGGGGATGATGGAGGAGACGTCCAGAGATGGAGGAGAGATGGTCAGAGACAAGGCAGGAGGGTGCACCCACGTGTGGCGAGAGTAGCACTAGATGCTATCCTAGAGGTGGTAGACGATGGGCAAAGAGAGGAGGAGCAAGTGAGGCAGGAGGGAGAGGAGGAGAGAAAGGAGGAGCCAACAGTGGAGGAGGATGTGGTGGGGGAGGAGAGATAGGTGGAGGAGAGATAGGAGGAGTAGCCAAGGCAGGAGTAGGAGGACAGACAGGAGGAGGAGGCCAGACAAGAGGAGGATGTGGCAGGGGAGGAGAGATAGGAGAGATAGGAGGAGTAGTCGAGGCAGGAGGAGGAGGCGAGACAGGAGGAGGATGTAGACGTGGATGCGCCTCTGGATGAGGGAGTTAATGGAAATAATGTTATAGAGGATGATGATGATGATGATGATGATGATGATGACGCCATGGATGAGGCTGAGAGACTTCTCAGATGGAGGATGATGGAGGGAGAGGAGGGGATATCATCGTCGTCGACATTACCCCAAGATGCCACGATAGACTAGAGGGTGGTGGATCTTCAGAGGAGGCTAGATGAGAGTGTGGCAGAGGTCAAGGCACTATGATTAGAGCTAGAGGTGGCTCGGGTAGAGTGGGATCAGGCAGTGATCCGCTAGCAGGATTCAGCTCAGTGGTGTGTAGAGTTTGCATCACTATGTTCAGGGCCTTCTGGGGATATTTCTCAATAGCTTTCCAAGGTGAGCACTTGATATGGGCAGTACAAGACTCTCTATGATTAGGCAGTGCCATCTGAGTGACGGGTTCCTACACTGTCATGCTCACAGATGAGGACAAGTAGTAGTCAGAGGTCAGGGAGTGGGAGCGGCAATAGGAGCCATACCAGTACAGGAGGGTCCACCTCATCAGGGCACACATCAGGACATAGGTCCCACCACTCACACAGGCATGCCTCAAGTCATCATTCGAGCCACGATCATGGGTACACCAGTTCTGGGCAGAGATCAGTACAGAGGCAACCACCAGTGACAGATCCTTTAGCTTCTCAGAGTCAGGCCGCAGTGTCCTCACAGGTGTCTATTATCGTGGAGATGATGCCATCAATGTTAGTTCCATTGGTTGCATCGATAGAGGATGCTACAGGTCCACCCATTATCTTAGCACCAGTCATAGATCCTCAGCCACCACACTCTTCGCCATGAGGGGATGATGAGAGCCTATCCTAGGGGCATGTTTTCTACATTTGGTTCTTTGTTATGACACATTATGTATAGATCATTGATCCTACGAGCTCCATTTTTGGGATATCTGTTGACTCTATCCTATAAAATTGTATATTTTTGAGATGATATTATATGATGATGCAGTTTTGATGCAGCCTACATGTGTGTTATGCGATTTTATTTGATTTATGCATTATGTTATATGTGATGTGATGCCTTATGTATGATGTTGATTTATGATGGATGATGGTACTCATTTGTATGTCTTGTCATGTATGTCCTATGATGCTTACTTATGAGATGATGTCATGATGATGCAATGTTTATTTATATGTTATGTCAGTTTTGTGATTATGGTGATAATGATATGCATATTGTATTTACTTAAATGGATGTCATGTTTATGCAAATGTGAATGCGATATGCAATGAAATATGCATGATTTAATGCTATGGATGATGTATGTATGGACTAAATGCAATGTTTATATGATCATGGATGCACTTATGATTTTGTATGTCATAGGATATCATCATGAGATGGATGAGAGAAGATGACTAGACTGATGAGAGAAGATGCATGTTAGTTCCTAGACCAAATCCTTCAAAACTTTACCATAGGAATTTAATAGTTATTTCTCTTAATCATCATTGGGTAGACTATTGTAATGGCCAACAAACACCATGATATGACATAGATCAAGGTGTACAAGGTTGTACCAACACATAAGACAAGAAGTCACAGAAAAGGATGATCATGACTCAAACTAAGAGCGTGATTGCCCCAGTCTTTTTTTGTCCTAATCAACCACAAGCAGAAAAAAGACAAGAAGGACAATTAATGAAACGCCATTGCTTCTCTCAACCCTATTTTCAGGATATCCTTGAGAAACTAGCGACATGATTGCCAAAATATAAAATAGAGCCCTTATCATGATACATCATCATTTTTCTAAATCCCAGAATTAGGACCTCGCTGAGAAACTAGTAATCATGCGTGTCAATCGTCATGATACATTGTTGCTTCTCTAAATCCTGTTATTGGGATATCGTTGAAAAACTAATAACATGATAAAAATCAAAAAGACAAGTACCAAGTGTTTTCCAAGTGCATATGGATATCCATTGTTCTGATGTCAAGATGTCAAGTTTGATGATGTTGAGATGTCGGGGTGTCAAAGTTTTGACGATGCAAGATGACGAATGTCAAAAATTTCCAAATTCAGGAAGGACACATCTTGAATAATGTTAATGTCAAGAGGATTGATCCCTCAATGTCAAAAGGGATCCCTCAAAAATGATGATGATGCCTAGGAATGACACATCCTAAGGCATAAATGACAATTTGTTCTTCAGAAGGACACATCTGAAGAATATTGATGTCAAGAGGAGTGATCCTTAGATGTCAAGAGGATCCCTCAAGATGTCGGATGACAATGATGATGGCTAGGAATGACACATCCTAAGGCATGAATGATAGAGGCTATTCTTCAGAAGGACCCATCTGAAAGATAACCAAGAGTTGACAGTTTGATAGGTTATGATGATATAACTTGTTTTGACTGAGTTTGACCTGTGTTGACTATATGTTGATATTGTCATGATGATACAGTTGACATGCTGATGAGATTGTCATATTGAAATAGATGATTGCAATAATTCATTTTAGGAGTTTATCCACTTGGGAATGATTTGTCTTGATTTGAATAATTTTGATGTGTGTGCCAGTGTAGTGCCACGAACCCTAATGGATTGACCTAGTGTAGCCTCGGGGACTCATCGACAGATGGCCTTGCCTATGTCATACACTTAGAGACCTCGTAGTTCAACACGACCAATGACTTTGTCATGATAACCAAAGATTGCGCCATGATTTTATTTTTACCAACCTAAAATTATTGACCTAATGTCTCAGGGACTCAAGTATGAGTCTTACCTACGTAGCAAATGCGCAGAGACAATGTAGTTTAGACAAATGAAAAAGACTAATTGATTGTATTGACAAGAAATGACTCTATTTTTGTGTTTTTGAGTAGTTTCACATTTTTTGTGGTTTTCTTCAGGACGTTTTTTGGTTTTTGGGTCTTTTTTTAGGATGTTTTGTGATGTTTTAGGTCTTTTTTCTAGAATTTTTTTTTTTTTTTTTGGTCTTTTTTTCAAGACTTTTTGTGATGTTTTTGGTCTTTTTTCAAGACTTTTTCTGATTTTTAGGTCTTTCTTCAAGACATTTTAGCAATTTCCGAAACCATGCATGACATCCACTACAATTACATGATAAAAAATTTCCCCCAGTCAGGTCCAAGACTTAGCCAATTTTAAAGGATGTAAAAGGGATGTGCCTAGGGTACCAGATAGACAGTATAGAGGACTTGATGTCAACTATTATCAACCATGAAAGGAAGGGTATGATGTGGTGGTGACGGAAATGTATTTCATCCTGGGCTACGATAGACAAAGTAACATTAGATGGAAAAGCAATGATTGATTACGCATGGCACCTGTTTGCCAGGTTTTCACCATGGTACCTATCCAAAGCGCCTGTTTGACAAGTTTCACTGTTGGATGAATCACTTTTCTTTACTATTTTTGTCATTTTTCTTATTTTTTTGGTGTTGCCAAGATGCCTATTTTCCAGGTTTTCATCAAGGCATCAATTTTTCTACCATTTTTCAATTTTTTTGTATTTTATAGTTTTCCACTCGATCTCCTGATACTATGCATAGAACTTTCAAAGATGTAAACTATTGATAGGCTTTGTAAGTTTTTCTCCATCTAGATTCACCAGTTGATAGGCTCTAGAACCAAAAGAAGATATAATGATGTAAGGACCCAACCAGTTTGGTTCAAACTTTCTTGGCTTTTCTCTGTTAGCCTAGTTCTTAGGGTTCTGCATGAGGACTAAGTCACCAATGTCAAACTTCCTGACCATAACCTTCTTGTTGTAACTATGATAGAGAGGGTTCTGATACACTTGTAGATGGTTCAGGGAATTTTTCCTTCTTTCCTCTAGCATCTCCAGCTTGTGCAAGCGCGACTGTCTATACTCCTCATCATTAGTTAAACCCTTCAGGGAGACTCATAACAAAGGAATTTCAACCTTAATGGGAAAGATGGCCTCAGTTCCAAAGACCAGTGCAAAAGGAGTGGCTCTTGTAGGCATACGAATGCTAGTGCGGTAAGCCCATAGAGCAGGGTTGAGTTGTATATGCTAGTCACGACCAACATCATTGATAGTCTTTTTTAGGAATTTAATAATGGTTTTATTTCACACCTAAGCTTGACCATTTACTTGCGGGTAATACAAAGATGAAAAATGGTGTTGGATGTGAAATATCTCACATAACTCACGAATGTCTTGGTTTTTAAACAGACGTCCATTGTCAGTGAAGATGGATTGTAGACGGCCATACCAAAAAAAGATGTAGTTGAGAATGAATTTGGATATTTGTTTGTTGGTTAGGTATGTTAGCGAGATGGCTTCTATCCACTTCAAAAAATACTTAGTGGCGGTGACGATGAATTTTTGGCCATTGGACGAGGTCGAATGGATCCTACCCACGACGTTGAGTCCCCATTAAGCGAAGGGCCAAGGAGAGGTGATCGACCAAAGTTCCTATGCTAGAGCATGGATCAAGTCACTATGAATCTGGCATTGGTGACAAGTCCTAACATATTCTATTGCATCCTTTTCAACAGTCGGCCAATAGTACCCAAGTCTCATTACTTTCTTGGCTAGAGTAGGACCACTCAAATGAGACCTGCATATACCATCATGTACTTCCTGTAAGGTTGTACGTGCTTTGTTGGTGTCGAGACATCTAAGGAGGGTGTCGTCAAAGCTACAATGGTAAAGGGTGTCACTGACGATGGCATACCTTGCGGATTTTTGGATGAAGGACTTCCTCTAGTTATTGGATAGGTTGGGTGGAATGATTTGAGACTTATGGTATTCATAAATATTTTGGTACCAGGGAGAGTCGGGACCAACAAGTTTGTAGACCATTTCTGAGTCTGAAATGTCATAGGCAGGGACCAACAATTGTTCTATTAGGAATTCCAACTGAGGCATGTTTCTTGGAATGTCAAGGAGAGAGCCTATTGTAGCCATTACATATGCTACTTTATTCTGTGCTATCAGAACTTGTTCAAAAGTTACCATATGAAAGTACATTTGGAAAGTGTCAACCATCTGTTTGTAGGGCATCAACTTCTCATCTTTTGTGTCATAGTCATCATTAACCTAGTTGATGACGAGCTAAGAATCCCCATAGACATGTAGTGCTCTGATTTTCCATTTTATTGCCATTCTAAGTCCTGTAACTAGTGCCTCGTATTCTACCACATTGTTTGTGCATGGGAAAGCTATGCGGAAAGACTTAGGGATGGAGTCTCCTTGAGAGGTGATGAACAAGATTCCTGCCCCCGAGCCATGATTTGTGTGATCCGTCAAAGTATAGCCTCCAGGGAGACTAAGGTTCCATATGGAATATCGACTCATCTGGAAAATCTGCCACTAATGGATGATCACTCTATAAAGGTGCATCTTTTAGCTGGTCTACTATGACTTTTCCTTTGATTTCCTTTATTTCTACATATTGAATTTCATATTCTCTCAGAATCATGACCCATTTTTCTAGACGTCCTGTTAATGCTGCCCGACTTAACAAATATTTGAGGGGGTCGATCTTTGCTACTAGTTGTGTTTGATGGCTTAACATATAATGTCTTAGTTTTTGTGCTGCAAAGACCACAGCTAGACAAGCCTGTTCAATTGATGAGTAGTTTAGTTCATACCCGACCAATGTCCGACTGATGTAATATACAACTCTTTTTTTTCCTCTTGGTCGTTCTACACTAGTAATGCCCCCAGTGCTGAATTAGTTTTCAAGATGTATAGGATCAATGGTTTTCTGTGAATGGGCGGCATGAGGACTGGCGGTGAGAATAGGTAATATTTTTTTTTCTAAAAGGCTTCTTGGAATTTATCTGTCCACACAAAGGGCATACCCTTGCGCAATAGATATTGGAATGGGTGACACTTGTCAGCCAATTGTGCTATGAATCGCCAAATGGATTGTACCCTGCCTTGTAGGTTTCTGAGTTCACTAATTCCTCTGGGTGGAGGCATGTCTATAATGGATTTTAATTTTGCTGGATCAACCTCAATGCCTTTTCAAGAAACTATGTATCCCAAGAGTTTACTTGATGTTACACCGAAGACACATTTCTTAGGATTTAGTCGGACTTTGTATTTTTCGAGTCTCTTGAAAATTATGTCCAACACTTTCAGATGATCTTTCCTTGTTACTGATTTATCCAATAGGTCATCTACATAATCTTCCATTATTTTATGCATCATGCCATGAAACATTATGGTCATAGCCCTCTGATATGTGGCGCCTGCATTTTTGAGACTGAATAGCATGACATTCTAATAGGATGTACCCCATGGGCAAGTAAATGTCATTTTGTGCTGGTCTTTGGGGGCAATGCAAATCTAATTATAGCTAAAGAAACCATCCATGAGGGATAGCATCTCATATACTGTTGTGAGGCCAACTATGATATCAATATTTGGTAAAGGAAAGTCATCTTTTGGGCATGCCTTATTTAGGTCTCTAAAATCTGTATAGACGCGAATCATCCCATTTGGCTTTGTTACTGGCACCAGGTTAGATATCCATTTAGCATAATCAATAGATCGTATGAATCCAACATCTAGAAGTTTATTCAACTTACACTTGACCAATAGAGCGATCTGAGGATGTATTTTGTGTAACTTTTGTTTAATTGGTTTGGCATTAGGCAATAGTGGCAGATGGTGCAAAACCAGTTCTAGGTCTAATCCTGACATGTCAGCATAGGACCATGCGAAGTTGATTTTATGTTTTGCAAAGAATTTATGAAATTTTGGTCTCTCTTCCTCAGTCAGGGATGCCACAAAGAGGACCATTTTGGGATCTTCTGTAGTTGCTATGTTGTCTTCTATGGTGTCTTCTATAAGCATAGCTGATTTCTCTTGTTGTACGAGAAGAAAGTCCAGTCCTCCATCTTTGGGCGCCTCAGAGAGGTTTTCAACTGTAGATACGTCCTTTTTTCTTACTTTTTTTTCGTCAAAAGGTGCCTTTTAGTTTTCACCTAAAGACATTTCATTTTTTAGTTTATATTTATTTTTAATTTTGTGACTGGAGGATGAAGCAGTCTCGCCAAAGTATGTTGTACAATCTAAGTCAATGGTGAATCCTGACTTGTGATCACCACTGGGTATGCCCTCACGTAATCCCATAAACTTTGCAATTGCCTCATCATTCAGAAAGGTGTCCAGGACTAGCGGGCCTTGTTGGTCCTAGTTGACTAGTTGAGGATAAACTAGGGAAATGCCATCGTCAGTGTTGGTGAATTGAGGTGAGGATGCAAAAATCATGCTGATAGATTCAGTGATATTGTAGATGAGATTATTATCATCCAGCTCCACATCAGACTCTATCCAATATTCCCCTTCAATAGTCTCATATCCGTTGTCAAAATAAGGGGTGAAGGACTTAGATTCATGGTTTTCAATGTCATCTGGTACTTTAGATGGATTGGACTAAAGGGATTCAGATGGTGGGTCTTGTATGTCATGGGGAGTGGTAAGGGGACTTTGACTATTTGGTGCCTGATCAATTTTAAATTTTTTCCAAAATCTTTGTTCAAAGGTCAGTTCCCCCATTTCGACAAACAAATCATCAAGGCAATCGTCACTTAAGGATCGTTCTGAGACAAATTCCCACTCTTGGGAGTCAGTTTTGGTGAGGGTTTCCTTAGCGGTCTTGACACTTTCTAAAGCATCTACTTACTCACTCAAAAGTCCAATGGTACGTCAATCATCATTGTCGATCGATCCAAACCCTAATCCAAGATACTTTGGTATTTTGAAAGGTTCTATGGGCTCTCTTCATCTAGTTTTATTTCTTCCTAGGCCACTAGTGCCATTGTATCCCTTATCCTTCATTATGTCATATCCCTTGCCATATTTGTTAACTGGTAATGGGGGTAGTGCGACAATATCTTTATAGATCCATCCTGTGATATCAGCAAGGTCCTTGTTACTCATGTCTCCCCATTTGATGAAAATTGTTTTGGTGGAACTTTGAAAATTTCTTTGGGTTCCATTCTAAAGCATCGCCGACCATAGACCTTCAGGGACATGGGTATCGTTGTGATGTTATATGTTGTATGAAGTTTGAATTCTCCACAGCCGAGGTCCTAGATCTTGACAGTGGGTTCAGCCTTAGGGTTTGTGGAAGATGCTGGTGTGGCGGAAGACATGTACGAAGTGGATGTGGAACATGATTCTAGAGTGGATGGATCAATGTATTTGGAAGACGAGGGGCCATAAACCTCTTGATTGATAGGCACTCAGTTTTTAGAAATACCCCTTACATTGGTATAGTATTGAAAAGGGTTGGGGTCGCCATATATAGTGATTTCTGTGCCATCAAATGGGAATTTTAAGTATTGGTGATATGTTGATGGAATGGCTTTTAAGGCATGAATCCATGGGCGACCGAGCAAGATGTTGTAAGGTAATTCTAGATCCAGGACCTAGCAGGTTGTATCCATAATGACTAGTCCCACTCTGATAGGAAGAGAAATAATGCCTCATGAAGAGTGTTCTTTGTGATCATATGCTTTGATCACTATACTCTTTGTAGGGTCTACGCATGCATGAAAAAATCCTAGAGCCTTAACCAGTATTAGGGAGCATATGTTCAATCCTGCTCTGCCATCTACTAAAACTCTTCTAACCTTGTGCTTATGGACAAAGGTTTCAATTTGCAATGCATCATTATGGTTGGTATTAGGTGACGAGTAGTCTTGATCAAAAAAGGTGACGTGGTGAGGTGTAGTGAGGTATCCCACTATGGTCTCAGACTGATTGACATCAATATCCTTGGGGACTGATGACTCTTGCAGGGTTTTATCTAGTATAGCCTTATGCGTGTGAGAGATGCAAAGTAGCTCGAGTATAGAAATTTGTGTGGGAGTTTTTCCAAGCTGGTCGATAAGGTTGAACCAACTCTTTGGTTGCCACTGTTTTGTGGTCGAGATGAGTTTTGAATGTTTAGGAGATGGGCTAGGTATGGTGATTTTGGGTTGCCTAGCAGGAGGTGGACCAGCTATGGTGACCTTGCCACTTTGAGTAGTAGCATTGCATTGAGGTGCTCTCTTGACCATAATGGTATTGATGTATTCATCGTCAATATAGACATTATGTATAGTGGTTCCGCCAGAATAGTCATACTTGGCTCGGGTGAAATTGGCGTGATTATTGTTTATCTGTGGACCTGAAATGGAAGCATTATTAGAACCATGGTCTTGCAGTGGGTTCTTATGAATAGTATAATCTGAATTGGAGGCAAATTGTGATCCACCTACCTCAATGATATGACTCTCGATAAGATCTTGTACTAGGTTTTTCAGTTGTCGACAAGTGGAGGTTTTATGTCCTTTTTCTTGATGATAATCGCAAAATGCATTATCATCCCACCATGCTGGTTTGAATTTTCTTGGGTCATATGGTTTTGGTTCTTGAAGTGTGATGACACCATTCTGGAGGCATTTCTTGAGGACTTCTTTAATGGGCTCACCCAAGGGAGTGTATGTACAACCCCTAGGGAATTGTCTAATATGACGGTATTGTCCTTGATTGTTTTGGCTGCTTTGGTTGTTTGAAGAGATATTGGTAGGGGGTTTTGATATCGTTGTCGGTTTATTTTGTGGTTGAACCCCTTTTAGAGCTAATACATGACCCATAGTGTTGGAAACCTTGGCGTCAACAACACCGTCATTTGTAACATGTTTATTTTTGACCCAGTATTTATTTTTGTCAGTGGGAGGATTGGCATTTGTGATTTTAGGACCGTATCTTAGTTCTCCCTTTGCAATAAGGGCTTTCTCAATCTAGACACCTTTTTTTACTAGGTCTGTGAAGGTTGTGCAACAATGCACTTGCAATGCATATTTTAGGGGGCCCATAAGTGTTTGAACGAACATGTCCACCTTTTCCTTTTTGGGTATGTCAATGTGACACCGACTAGCTAGAATTCTCCATTTTTGAAAGAATGGGATGAATGTCTCACCAACATCCTCTTGCATGAGATTGTACAAGCTAGTAATAGACGTGTCCATGTCAATGTTGTATGCGTAATTTTTTATTAATTTTTGTTTAAGCTCATCCCATGTTTGGATATCCTTTTGAGTGGAAAACCATTCAAGGGTAGGACTTGCAAGAATTTTAGAAAAAAGTTTCATCAAGTATGATTGTTCATAAGCGACGTCCATACAATTGGTTGCAAATTCGCAGACATGTTGGATGGGGTTTGTCGGGGTTTGTCTTTCAATTATATTTGGTGAAATTAGGTGACACATATCTCGGAGGAAATGGTGGCATGTATAAGTTCATGTCGAAGGGATATATGTTTAGGTCATATGACACTTCTGATCTCTTGCCAGATGTTTGTATTTTTTCTATGGTCTTCTCTAGACCCATTAGTTTTGCTTGTAAGGCATCGATTATAGGGTCATTTGTGGTCCCATACATAGGATTGATTTGTACGCCATAGGTCTCCATTTATTGTGCATGGATATTGGTGTATTGTGGAGGGATGGATTATTGTGATATGTATGATGTGTTCAGATTGGCGTGTTGTTGGTATTGAAAGTTTGGATTGGGGGTATGTTGGTGAGTATGAATGTGGGATGAGTATGTTGGGATGTGTCCCCCAGCCATTTGTGTCGATATTTAGGGAATATGGTGACTATGAACATTGTGATGTGCTAAAGATGCCATGGGCTGTGTGTTTTGACTACCTTGTCCAAATTGTTGGGTTTGGACAAGGGGAATGGTCATATTTTGTCGTTGGGATTTGATGGTATTGGATAGTGTTGACGTGTTAACATTTTGTTGTTGTCCTTGAATAAATATGTTGTTTACCCCCACCCAAAGGATTTTGTGAGATACCAATGAGAGGATATGTCGAAGGTGTACTCATGGTACTCGATGTAGCTGTCAAGGGGGGATTGGTATGACTTGATGATGCCCCCGTGGAATTTACCGTAGTGGTAAAGAGAGGATTGGAATAACTTGCCCACATTGCCAAGGATCCAAAGGTGGTTCCATCTGGTTGTGACAGTGTTGTGGATATTGTGGGCACTGTGAAAGATTGTGATCCTCCAATGGATGTAGCGTTTATTGAGTTGGAGGTGTTTGGAAAGTTGGAGGTAGCATTCATGGTTGTTGTAGTGTCAAAAAAAGTATTGCTCGTAGTGTTTGGAGGTTGACCATTATTTGACATGTTATGCACGTTGTTGACATTAGGGTCTAGAGATGTTGATCTCAACATTTTAATGTCGAATCCATGGGGTAACTTAGCTCCTTGACTTAAGAGTATGGCCAAATATCTATATTTGTCATATAGGACCATTTATTCCATGAATTGAGAGGCCTCTAGATCTTGTGCTGCTACCTCTAGGTTTTCCTCAAGTATTTGTTCATATACATCCTTACATAAGAATGGTTCAAAGGGACTGTTTGATGAGGATGGTATTGTTGTGAGAGGTTGATTATTCATGTTGCCAAATGGATCATCAAAAGTCCAATTTGGGTCATACGTGTGATTGTTGACATTGGAAGTGGAGTCTTGTCCAAAGTTTTCCATCTGTCATTTTTGTTTTTGGACTCTAGTTTCCACCATTAAATGAGATTGCTCAAATTAAAATGACAACTAAATGTAATGATGACACTATGCAAGGTCTAGGTTCAAAATGACGACTAGGATGAATAATATTTTTGGATTTTTGGGAATAAAATATGCAATGTCTAAACTTAGAATGCAATTTGAGAAAAGGATACCTAAGCACTTCTAAGCTCAATCTTTGTTTTCGATCTCGGTTACTAAAGGACTTGTTGAAAATGAAAAAATGACAAGATCAAAATGACTAGTGAGTTTTCCTAACTAGACTTTTGAGTTGGAAAATCTCAGAAAAGGGACAATGAATGAAAAAGGGAATGATGATTAAGTCCAACATAACCTAGTTTCGAAAGCAATGACGTTGCAAATTGTGCTGAGATTTGCCTAATCCAAAGTATGCAAGTATTAAAACCTAGGGACAAGCTAATGGCTAATGTATGCAACTAAAAAAAAAATGAAGGATGAAACCTATGGTTAAGAATGCAAACTAATGGTCAAAAGTTTTGAGCAATTTCAAAGTTGGTTTTTGATAGAATCCCTTTGGAAACAGTGTTTGACAAAAGATTGACAAAGTTTAGCTTCAAATTTGACTTTGTATGAGGGTTTTACTTGTGAAAGGAAAATGCATCATTTGAGGCCTTGAATGTGTCACAGTGTCTCGAATGCAGTTTGGTTTGAGCGAATGCGGCTCTAGGACTGACAAATGCAACTTAATTTTGTAGATGCAGCTCTGTGAGGTTCAGATGTGTTGCGACACAAGAAAATGCGGTGTTTTAGAGATCAAATGTGGTTTAACAGTGCGATTGCATCTCAGTATTTTTAGATGCATTTCAGAACATCGAATGTGGTTCAAGAGATGCAACACAGTTTGTTAAAATTGAGTTTCTTGATGTATTGAGAGCAAATTTGATCTATCCAATGGTGAATGTTTTATCCAAAAATGTAAATGTGGTGAATAATATTTGAGAAATGCAACAAGCACTTGACAAGCACAATGTTTTGAGTGTAAGCAAGCCCACATAAGAAATGTACAATCCTAAAAGGCCAATAGGCCAAGGGTTTGTTTACTTGATATAGGCCACCGATATACCCCGGATTGGTGCTAAACACCTTTCCTTCTCGAGAGTGGATAGCTTATAATTTTTGTGGCATTGGCTCCCCTCCACGGCTCATTAACGTCATTCAAGCACACCAAATTTGAATTCTTGGGTAGTGACTTTCCAAGAACTGCTATCTCTACTCAAGGGGATTAGTAGTGAGTGTCTTCGGGCATGATACTATACCCTGCACTATATCAAGCAATGTACCAAAAATGTTGGACTCTAAAACAAAATGTGTTTAGTATGGGAATTCTGTTCATAGGGCATGATCCATATGGTGAGAGTCCCCTTTTAGATCCATCTCGTCAGAACCACACATGTGATTCTTGGGATTTCCCCAAGAATCCTCTTTTATATACCAGCTGGAAGTCCCTCGGTGTCAGGGTGCTACTGGTCTAAGTCGTCTTGGGGTGAGTACTTTTTCCCACCAGAATAGGCCCAAGTTCTAGAGTTAGTAACTGTTTCTCTTACACCCAGGATCGCTCAAAAGTGCAAGGGGAGAGGATAATTCAATTACTAAGTCGTGAGGGTAATAACATATAAAAAGGGGTCTAGATTTTCTGATCACCAAGTTTTCACAAGGTGAGAGCATAATCACCTCTCATTTTGCTAACACATTCAGGAAAAGTAGAAACACAAGTTCGTTTTAATTGCTCTAAAAGGAAATGTGTACTAATCTAAGAAAAAGATAGGCACAATGTTTTAGTGTTCAGTCTTCGACATTCGATCTTGCAAGACCACAAGTTAGTAGTTTGACTATATGCCTTTGACCCATGAAAAAATCCAATGCCACATGCTGCAAACCCTGATTAGTAATATGAAAAATAGAAAAATAGAAAACAGAAACAGACAACAAATAGAAAAAGGACAGAAACCAGAAAGACAATGAAAAGAAAATTCACTAGGTGAATGCATCACAAAAGATCGAATGTGTCGCAGTCTGACAGAAAAATGCGTCATGATTATGTTGTATGCGGTGTTCCATACCTCGAATGCGTCATGTCAGAGCTATTGTGTCATTGTGGCCCTTGAATGTGTCGCGACGCATTAGATGCTGCTCAGGAAAATGCAAATGCGGTACATCCGTACCTGTACCTACAAAAACAACTAAAAACAGGAAAAAGAACGTATGGAAAATATAAAATAGGAAATGTCGGGTTCACTAATGTATCTAAGGGTTAAATTTAGGTTAGATTATATGTTAGCAAATCAACAAAGACTATAAACCCAAAGAACTATAAAGTACAAAGAAAATTAAAAGCAAGAATGATTATACCTGTTCCTCGAATCTTCCATGATTACCTCCATAGCACCTCCTAGCTTACAGCATGTGATTGATGCCCTCAGATTGAGTGTGTGAGCATTTCAACTATGACATTGTCCTATACAATTTTTGAAGGATTTAAAATAAATGCCTATGCATATTCCTACGACAAAATGATTCTTAAATACTAAAATAACTCTAATATTAATGCGCTAGAATAATAAAAACTAAGTGTGTAATCTAAAAATGAGAGCAAAATAGCTTTTTATAGAAAATGCCATTTTGAATGGACGGACGAGATTGAATTTCGACCGAGACCTAAAATTAGAGGAGATTAAATCTGATAATTCCTAATCAGGGTTAGGTCAAAATCCTTAAATGAGTGGTCGAGATGTCATTTGAGAAAATTGAATCGATAGTGTAGAATAAATGAGATAATTAATTCAAAAATAAAGATTTTCAAAAATCAAGAAGGTAAGAGTTGAACTGAAGATCATATTTGAAAACTCAAGAATCTGCCCGATTACTTGATTTTTGGAGGAATATTACCATTTTGAATTAAATTAATTCAAAATATGGATTTTGTGAAATAATAAATAATCAATTTTCAGATTATTTACTAAAATGAATTGACAGTTAAGAATGTGAAAATCATTTTAAATAATTAACTTATTTAAAATAAGAGAAATGTTAATTTTGACAATTAAATAATTAAAGATAATTATTTAATTTAGCAGATATGATTAATAATTAAATAAATTAATCAATTCATTTAATTATGACAATTAGTGACATATTAAATAAATAAATAACATTTATTTATTTAATAATCTGGAAGAAATGAATGAAGAAAGGTAATTAAATAAATTAAGAAATTTATTTAATTAGGGGAAGACTTAGACAATTAATGGCGTATTTAATAAATAAATAAAATTTATTTATTTAATAATCATGAAGAATAAAAGGACATGAATTAATTAAATAATTATGAATTATTTAATCAATAGTCGAATGTGGACCAAGGACATAATTAAATATTATAATTATGTTAGGACGAAAGTGGTAAAAATAGAGCTTGCAGGCCTAGGTCATTTTTAAGTGTCTACACAAAATCTTAAGTTCAATTGTGAAGGTTTATTCATTTCGATTGCAATAGGGTTGTTTGAATGAATGTTCATGATCTGAAAATCTTTAAGGCCTTAGAAGATTGCACTATATCTATAATATTGCATATCCATTTGGGTCAAGTAGAAATCAATCTCTAAGGGATTGGTCGATTTCAAGTGTTTGTCATTTGCATTGTTAATCTTAGGTTTAGTGTTAAATTTAGGAATCTCTTTGAAACCTCATATCTTTTTTTATTTTATTTATCACCTGAGTTAGTTTTAGGATTGAAGTATCACCATATTGCTAGATCTGATAAACTAAATGATTCAGTACTTGCTTGTAGTAAGGCCCCTTTGTGATTACCAACATTTTCACATTTATCACTGAGTTTTTTATGCATTGTCAAGACCTGGCATTAGAGACCTTGGGGTTATCTCTTGAGGCTTGCTAATAGAGATTTACCTTTCAAGAGAGATAGAATATCATATTCTGTTTGAGTTGTTGCTATGCAGAAAACACCATCAACAGATTGGCACTAGAAGGAGGGCCTGAATAAGCAAGCTAGATTGATTTTTGTCTGCCATCTCTCCTGAAAGATTTAGAAGAAGAACCAAATATACTCTAGGGGAGGAGGAATTTCAAGAATTACCAACCCCTACTAGGTCAAGAAGGACCAACAGAAGGGGGGAATCATCATCCACCCAGCCACCCCCATCATCTCCATCATCCCCATCTTCATCAATTTCATCTGAGTCTGAGTCTGAGGACATTCCCATTCAACAACCTTAGCCAGCCATAAATCAAACATTACCACCCCCACCTCCAAAAATGGATTTCCTAGCCAATAATCCATCTCCATTGACTTTCGCTAATTACAATGTCATGCCCAAGAACCCTGGACACTTTTGTTCAAAGTTCCATGTTAAAGAATCAATTATGAGGATGTAGCATGTAGACTCTTTCCTTATTCCTTGGGGGAAGATGCATTCTACTCATATAATCATTTGCCTATTGGGTCTATTCAGAATTGGACTAAACTAGAGACTACATTCTTGCAGAAATTTAGGATTCCCATTAGTCCCAATGAGCTCTATCTTCAGTTCACTAATGTTAAGAGAGAATTCCATGATCCTATAGGGTCCTTTAACAACAGGTTTCATTGTGCATATACCCGACTGGAGACTTCTTATGCTGTTGATGAGCGCACTGCTTTAGAAGTCTATTACGAGGGACTCGACAATCTAACAACCACCTTCATGAAATGGAGAAACAACCCTACTACTACCCTACCTGATGCATAGACAAAAGATGTGAAGGTTAGCACTACTTTAAGGCAACACTTATCTAGGCTTTTACTGTCATTAGGACCTGCTACTCACCCTGGACAAGTCCTAGCTCTCAACTAGGCTCTCGCTAATCACACTCCTATCATGAATCCAATACCTTAGTTTCCTCTGGTCCCTCACCCAGGACCTCCTGTGAGTCAAGTTCCACCCACAATTAGCTACCCTCAGCAAAATGTAGATCAACCTATTCATCCATAGCCTCAGGCTAGTTTTCCCATGTATCTGTAGAATTCTGAAGTATTAAACCAATCACTGAATGCCAATACTACAGTAGGGTATCCCAAAAATAATGAAAACCAGCCTCCATACAAAAATTATAACAAGGAGAGACTGGATGAATTGACTAAACAAGTGAAGAAGCTGAATATGGAGGTAACTTATTTGAGGAACTAGAACAATCAGCTGCATGCTACTCAGAGAAGTATGTAGTCTAATCATAGCAGAAAAAGTCGAGAAAATCAACAAGGACAACATTTTGATAGGGGAAACATCCTGAAAGAGGATATAATAATGACATAGGATATAATTATGACAAAGGGAAAAATTATGATAAAGGATAATCTTCAGGCTAGAACTTTGATAGAGGGTAGGCTAGTGGACAAGGGTTTGACAGGAGAGAACCACCTAGACATAATAGGACTTGGAATACAAGGCCTAATAATGGAGGTATTCCCACCCCATTGGATAAGCCATTCAATCAGCAAGTCAACCAAGAGAAGCCTCCAAGTGGTGTATATTTAGCTGAGGCTGCTTTATCAGGGTGGTGTAGGCTCCATAAAACAAGTCAACATTCTGAGTTAGATTGTCAAGAGTTCCAAACAAAAACTTCAATTTTTCAGTATGAAGTGGAGAATAATGCAAGTAGTCAAGAAATGCTGCCATCTACTCCCTATGATTCATCAGTGTTGGTACTGAATCATGCTCCTTTTCCACAGTGCAAGGAAAATGGGCCTGAGGAAGAATCAGACCAGCTGAAGGAAGAGGCGGACTAGGTGTGCAATGGAGATGAGATTACATAGTTGTTTGATGAAAATCCAGTGAATGACAATGGTCCCATGGATGAAGAAGAAGCTTATGTTGAAGAGGTACAGACCTTCTAGAGGCCTGTTAAGAAATATGATCTGAGGGACTTGCCACACAGACGCCCACAGGTTGGGGGTCCCTTCACCACTTCCATCCCGCCAAACAACTTCACCACATCTCTAGATCCCAATGCTAGTAATAATCCACTGTATCCTTATGTTCCTAAACAGTACCTACCAAAGGAAGGACATGCACAAATTGATCCATCAAAAGGTAAGAGTGTTGAAGCAAGCAAATACAGGGTGGCAGAATGTCCCAAAGAGGCCCCAGCCGATCTAGGTACGAAACAACTAGCCATATATGTTGCAGAAGAACTCAAGAAGCTAAAGGTAAGCCTCTCTACATATGAATTATTTAGAGTTCCAACTATTAGAAATGCAGTTTTAAGATCTTACAATGCTAACTCAGTATCATAAGAAAATGCAGTCAGTGAGAGTGTTAATAAAGCATTTAGTTCCCAACTAGTAAAAGGGCATAATTAGATTCATAACTAGATTCATATACCACCTGGAGATAAAAGGAAAGAGAAGGACAAAACTCAAGTTGCTCAAGTGGATACTCCCTTGACCCTGTTACAGGGGAAAATGGATACTCCATTTCTGTATGCATATTTGGTAAAATTATGCACAATTGCTTGTTAGATTCATATGCTTCTACCAATGTAATGCCTTTTGGTGTTTGTAGATCCCTAGGTATCACTCCTACTAACTCCCAAAATAAAGTTACACAACTAGATAGAACTGAGGTTAATGTTGTAGGGGAGTTGAACATGATTCATATGCAGGTTGCCTTTGAACCTAGAATTTAATAGGTTATTAATATAAAGGTGGCTGATATACTTGATGCTTACAGTCTAATCTTGGGAAGAGACTTTACCAAGGCCTTGAGTGGATATGTATCAATTGATCACTCTCATATGTGGCTTCCCTGGAAGGGAGTGCCAAATCAGATCGGGGTTGAAAGGGAACCCAAGATGAAATACATGATTACAAAATATTAGAACACTTTCAAATGAGATTCTGATATCTGAGGTTAGCATGGGAAATTATGTGCTTGCAATCCCTTTTGAGGAATCTGAGGCAGAAGAAATCCTTATGTTACATGATGTGCCTATTGATCTCATAGTTGAATCCAGTGGTATTGAAGCCTTGGTGGAACCAATAAGTGATGATGTCCCTCAAGATAACCAACTCAGCTTGTTGGACAGTTTCCAGGAATTCATTCAAAAGTGTATTGAAGATCAGGTTCAGTTGGGTAGAGGAATGAATTTTGGAGAATTACTTTTGCCAAATTGGTGTAGGGTTCATAATGCCTCCCATTCAGAATTGGATTGTTACTTGTGCCAGGCTATAGTAGAACAAATACAAAAGTGTATCAAACCCACTCCAAAAGTCAAAATTAATATCCAGAATGTCCAAGAGGATCCTAAAGGAAAGAAAGTGATGCTTTTTGAAGAAACCTCTAGCAGCAATAGTGCAATAGTTACAACAAGTAAGTCTATAGCTGTTGGTTGTTGGACTTTAAGATTTGATAGATCCAAATCAAAGCAAGGAGCTAGGGAAGGATTTGAGCTAATAAGTCCAAGAGGTAAAAATTTCTTAGCTGCTCATAAACTTCAATTTCATTGTACAAATAATGTATTAGAATATGAGGCTTTGATTCATGGGTTTCTCATGGCATTAAAGAAAAAGGTTAAGCTTTTGCAAGTCTTTGGGGACTCTGAGTTAGTGGTCAAACAAGTCAGGAGGTAGTACTCATGTCATGACTGGAGAATGACCAATTATAGGCATAGAGTATGGGACCTTATTGAAGGATTTGATGCCTTCAACATTCAGTTGATCCCACATATTAAAAACCAAACAATTAACTCCCTTGCTCAGGTGGCTAGTACATTGCAACCTCTATCTCTTTCTGGATTGAAGAAGTTTACGGTGGAACTACCCCCATTACCTCTAGTACCTGACAACATTACCAATTTCCAGGTATATGAAGATGATAAGAATATTTTGGATTTTATCACAAGCTCAGATTTTTTTGCTTCTCAAATTATTCATGAAACTGAACTCCAAGAAGCAGAGATGGATTTGGAAGGGGTAATTAATTTGAATACCAATAGTATTCCCTGAGGAATGGTGTAGTTAGAAAGGATTTTTGATCTGGATAAGGTCAGAGATTAAGAACAGGATGCCAAGACCATCAGTGGACAATGTGAAAAGTATAATATGGGAACTCAGGATGATGTCCAAAATGTCTTCATTGGAAATGTGTGTACTCCAAAAGAGAGGAAAGGCATAATCGATGCATTACATACATATAAGGATGTGATAGCTTGGAGTTATGAAGACTTAAAGACCTATGACACATCAATTATAACTCACACTATCCCTCTCAATCCAGGAGTAAGACCCTTCAGGCAGAGGCAGAGGCCAATCAATGCTCTATTGAAACCAGTAATTCAAAAGGAAGTGTAGAAATTGTTGTCTACCAGAATCATATTCCCAGTTAGACATTCAACCTAGGTTTCAAATTTGGTTCCTATAAGAAAAAAGAATGGTGAAATCAGAATCTGTGTGGATTTTAAGAACCTTAACAGAGCATCAGAAAAAGATAATTATCCAATACCCTCGCTGGATGAAGTACTTCAGATTGTCAATGGATCTCAGATGATGCCTTTCTTGGATGGCTACTCAGGATACAATCAAGTTATGGTACAATACGAGGATAGACATAAAACTACTTTCACCACCAAGTGGGGTACTTTTGCTTACATGAGGATGCCCTTCGGTTTGATCAATGCTGGAGCCACCTTCCAAACAACCATGGAAATTGCTTTTAAGGACATAATTGGTAAATGCATAATCATTTATATGCATGATTTGACAGTCTTTTCCAAAAAGAGAGGTGATCATATAGTAGATTTGTGCAAGGTGTTTCAGAAGTGTAGAGATTTTGGCATATCTCTCAACCCAAAGAAATGCATCTTTGGAGTTACAGAGGGAAAATTGTTGGGGAGCGTTATCTCTAAGAAAGGAATTTCCATTGATCCAGAATGAGAGGAAGCTATACTCAAGATCCAACCACCTGCTAGCAAGAAATAAATGAAATCATTCTTTGGAAAAATCAACTTTGTAAGGAAGTTCATCACTGGATTTGTAGAATTAGTCAAGCCACTGAATGCAATGTTGAATTAGGAAGCCAAAGTTGAATGGAGTGCAGAAGCTAAGGAAGCATTTAAAAAGATTAAAAGGGCTATTGTTGAAGCTCTAGTTTTGGTGAGTCCATATTATGCTAAGGCATTATATATATTTGTTTTCTTATGATCACTCCTGTGTTGCTATGTTGACCCAAAAACCTGATCAAGGAAATGAACATCCCATAGAATTTATGAGTGCACCATTGAAATATGTAGAACTAAGGTACCCAAGTGTGGAGAAGCAGGCTTACACCTTAGTCAGAGATGTGAAGAAATTTAGACACTATATCCTCAGAAACAAGGTCTTTGCAATAGTTCCTGATCCTATAGTCAAGTTGTTGTTGATACAGAATGAGCTAGGAGACCGCAGAGTGAAGTGGGTAACTATGTTACAAGAATATGATATTGAGGTTCAACCCATGACGCTGGTAAAAGGGCAAGGAATTACAAGGAAAATGACATAAATGGGCCCTAATATTGTAGCCCAACATTACAATCTAGAAGATGTTTCTCCCAGGGAGTGGTATGATGATATCATTCACTATCTCCTGACTCAAAGGTGTCCTGACCATCTTAATGAAGTACAGAGAAGGGAATTGCATTTGAAGAGTGACAATTTCATGCTGAAGGGAGTTGTTCTATATAAGAAAAATCATGATGGTGTTTACTTAAGGTGCCTAGGAAAAGCAAAATTTGAAAGAGTAATGTTGGAATTTCACAACAGATATGGTACAGGCCATGGATCTGCACCTTCTACAGCAAATTAGATTATGAGAGCTAGTTATTATTGGCCCACACTGTTCAAGGACACACACAATCATGTTAGAACTTGTCATGTGTGTCAAACTGCAGCAACCAGAGAGAAGTATGCAACACTCCCACTTCAACCAGTCTTTGAGGTAAAACCTTTTGCGTAGTGGGGAATGGACTTCATAGGTCCAATCAATTTTCCTTCCTCTATAGGACACATGTATATTCTCACTGTTACTGATTATTTCATGAGATGGACTAAGTGCCTTGCCTTCAAACAGTGTACTTTTGAGGTGGTAATCAATTTCATTGAATTAGGTATTATTAATCATTTTAGATGTCCTATGACTTTGGTTTGTGATAATGGTCCTGCGTTTGCATCATTGAAATTCTCTAACTAGGCCTTTGATCATGGAATTATAATTAATTTTTCATCCAATTATTACCCTCAGGGTAATGGTTTGGCTGAGTCTTCCAATAAAAATTTCCTGACTATTATTCGTAAGTGTTAGAAAGAAATCCTAAGGATTGGCACACCCAGCTCAGATTTTCTCTCTTGGCAGATCATACAAGACACAAGACTTCCATAGGAATATCCCCTTACCACCTGGTTTATGGGTTAGAACTTGTGTTTCCTATTTAGTTAAAAATCCCCACCTTACAATTCATTAATGAATATTATGATGAAGGGGATAAACGTGAGGCCAAACTTGCTGAGTTGTTAAACCTTGAGAAGAAAAGAGATGAAGCCCTTGAAAATTTTGCCAAACATCAGGAGATAGTCAAAAGGTGGTTTGATAGAAGAGCCAAGGTAAAAGCCTTGCGGATCTTTGAATTGGTTCTCTACTAGGATAAAGCCAATGACCTAAAGGGGGAGCATGGTAAATTTGACAAACTTTGGCTTGGCCCTTATCATATTTCAGAGATCCTAGGTGATAATGCTTTTCGCTTGAAAACTCTCACTGGAGAAGATATCCCACTGCCTGTCAATGGGAAGTACTTGAAGCATTATTTCGAATCCTGAGCTATGTCCATCTCTTCCTTGTATATAGTTAGATTAGGTTTCCTTTCTATTTTTGTTTGCTCTGTTTTGTTTTGGTTAGAGTAAGTTTCTCTTTTAGTTTTACTTTTTGTTTGACTTTGTTTTGGTTGGTTTTGGTTTGCTTTCGGTTTGGTGTGTTTTTTCTCTGCTCTTGCTTTGGAGGTCTTCTTGTATTTCTTCTGGATGTGTTGCACCTACATGGAAAATATACTTCTATCTGGGACTGATCAGAGTATTTCATTGATGAACTTTAATCATGTGTCTTGAATGGATGGTCGAGGTCTTTGTTATCGTCAAGCAGTCTGAATGTTTGATTTGAATTTGTAATTTGAAATCTTATATCTTTCATACATCTTAAGAATCATGAGGTTGTGGTATGGTCCTTGTGAGGTATTGTTAGGTGAAAATACTATTTCTGCTTCAGTGCCCCTGTTGTTCTCAACCCTGACTATGAACTTCATTGTTCATAGGTTGAAATAATAAAAAAAGAAGAAGGTGAAAAGAAAAGACATATCAAAAAGAAGAAAAAGATAAAATATTAAAAATCAAAAGAATGAATTCAACTTATCAAGAGTATCCAAAAATCTCTAATGGGGCTATAGACACCTGGCTGGAAATAGAGCTATGTTCAGGAGATTCACAGCGATAACCTCATCGGGGCTATAGATGCTTGACTAGCAGTGAGGCTCTATCCAGGTTGCTTTTGAAGTTAGAATCTTTACATAGTCTGACCTGATTAAACTTGGTTTTTTTGTAGCTCAAGGAGGGAAATCAACTCATGTGCACATAGTTGGATTTTTAGTCTATGGCAGGTTCAGTCTACCTTTGGTTCTGATTCTTTAATCTTGCATTTTGATTTTTTTTTCTGATAGAGAGATCAAAATTGAAGATTCTGGGTTCTTGATTCCATTTTGCCACTGAAATTCTCTAGAGCATTCCCCGGCGGAGTTGCCATTTGTTGTGTAGTTTTCGCACACACGCCCCATTGAAAGAAGGGACCCTCTTTCGCTTTCATTGTTGGTGTTTTGGCCCTTTGGTTTTGGGGATCTGCCTTGCCTAGGCATGAGCTTAAGTGTTTATCCTTCCTACTTTGGTGATCCCTCTGTGGTGTTCATTGAAAATCTTAAGTTTTGAGCTTATCTTGAGTTTTTCATTGCTGTCGAGAAAATTCGCTCTTTGCGGAACTCCCCGGATCCCCTCTAAGCCAGGTCCTATTTGCTTTATGTCGTGGTTAAGATATTTATGGTCTTTGTGGAATTCCATGGTGTCTGGACTTTTTTGAATATCTATTGTCTCGTCGGGTTCCCAGATTCTGGTTTTTAGCTCTCTTATCGGCTGCATTAATGTCATTTGTACAATTTGTGGAGGATATATTTAATTGATTTTTGGATAACCTTATGCCATTATGCTTCATCATTTTCATTCAATTGAGTGGAGGAGCTAGATCTTGAGGTGTTTGACTTGATTTGGAGCATTGGGTTTGCAAATTTTTTGATTTGGTGGTGATTTCCTAGGCATTATCGTTGTTGTTCTTTATTGAGCACCAATAAATCATCATTTGTTATTGCTGAAATCGATTACCACATCATCAAATGGTATGCACATGTTGCCTTGCTTTTGATTGATGAATGTGAGTGGTCCTTTGGCGTTCTAGATTTTCTTGGAGTTCAAATTCCTATATGTTTGGGCATTTCGTGGCTAGGGTTGCTTGATATTGTTTGTTTTATGATTTCCCCAAGTGAGTTTTGGGCTCATTTTTCATTTACATCATGAGACGGCTTGTTTGTGGGTCATAACGAGTTTTGGTGAAGCCTAGCAGTTGAGTTAACTTGAACCCCAAGCTTGCCCTATGTTTTCAATGGTGGATTTTTGGGGTTTTATGCCTAGGGCATCGCCATTCCCTCTTGATTTGCTTTCAAGTGAGCCTTGAATTTAAAGATTATCTATGGGAGGTTCAAGTGAAACTAGTTCCATGACCAAGGTCCTCAAATTTGTGATCATTTGATCAATTTGAGTGAAGTTGTGAGAAAACGATGGTTTTCAGTGTTTTAGGTTTTTCACGGAATTCCCCTTCTATCGGAATTCCCTGACATTTCATTTTCTCCTTGTTTTCTAGAAATTCACGGTTTTCTAGAGTTTCATCTTCCCCACGGATTTTCGTTCTATCCGGTATTTTCGGAAAATCCTTTGTCCTGTCATTTTTCCAAAATTTGCAGACTATTGTTGTTTTTGTAGAATTCCATCCTAGGCGGAATTCTCTGAAACTTGGTTGAAAATGAAGGATTATGGTATAAGCAAGGTTTATTGATGAATGATTATGCATTCTATGATTAATGTTAGCTATTTTAAGATGTTTTATGCTGCTTCTTGGTTAGCAATAATTGATTAAGTGACTAATGGGTGTTTTTTCATGATTATGCTGCTAGAATCCACCTAGCTGGGAATTTTCCGAAATTCCTCTCTGGCTTGGATTTTGTGGAAGGATTGAAAAACTAAACTTTAAGATGATTTATTTTTATGATATTTAAAGGAATCTTGCTTGTTGTCAGACTTATATTAAGGATGAATATATCATTTGTGATTGATTAATGTGAAGGCAGTTCTAGATCAGGTTGAAGATGATGGAGATTTGATTAAGGGCCATGCTTATGAGGCAGTAAAGGACAAACCAATTGGAGAAATAGATTGGTTGGAAGAAGAAAAAATAGAGTTAGAGAAGTTAATTAATCCATTCATTAAGTATACAAAGTTGTGGTTGAAGCATAAGATATGGGAATTGGAGAATGAAGGTTTGGAATGCACCTATGATCTTATGGGAGACTTAGAGTCTCATTCTACTTCCCAGGAGTCAGTTGAGGAGGATCCCAAGGGTAAGGAAAAGGTGAGCTCTCCTTTTAAAATCAAGATTAAAGATGTTCAAATGGAGGAAGCTTAGGAAAAAGAAAAAAAAAATGAAAACCTATTTCCAAGAAAAGGGGGCATACTTCAAAGGCTAAGAAGCTTGGAAAAGATGAAGCTGAATAGCAAGATCGTGAGGTTCGTGCTTCTGTGCCCAAGAGAAGGAGAATTGTAAGGTTGTCACAAAAGGAAAAGGTAAACTCCAAGGCTGGAGAATAAGTTAACCCACCTATGGTAAATGTAGAAAGCTTAGGAGAAAGAAACAATTATATACGAGGAAATCAAGAACTCCTCCTACATGATAGTGTACCAAAGAAGGATACTCCTCCAATTCCTCCTGCAATAGAACAACATAATGATGTTCATTCCCATCATAAAACTAGTAATGTTCTAGGTGAATCCAAGGAAGAAGAAGGTCACCAAGATATAGAAGGAGAAGAATTTCAAGAGGGTGAGCTCTTCAGTGTTGAGGCAGAAATAGAGAGCGCAATGTAGTCTCCCTTGGTCACATATGAGGATTCACCTGTTGGAACTGAAGAAGTTAGACCTCCTCAAAGAGAGGAAGTACCAATTAAGACTCCATCACCAGTACATGAAGAAGAGCATGATAAAGAAAAGGAGGATAAGGCTGAGGAGATTCCTGAGAAGAAGGATTTGAATGAAGATGTGCCTAAGGACCAACAAGATGAAGTTGGACAGAGTAAAGCACAGTCAGAATCTACTGTTCCAGGTTGGTTGGATAGGGAATTAAAGAGAAAAAAAATTGTTGTGGATGATACCCCTCCCAATTGGGATGAGCTATTGGAAAACATAGGAAAGGGAAAAGGAAAAAATAAAGCCAAGGATATTTCCAGGATTGAAAGGGATGAGGCCAACAATAGGGTAGTTCACATTACTAATCTTACTTCGGATAAGAACATAGATGATGTAACTGGAGAGGATTACAATGTATAGACCATCAACCTTGGGCCTACTTATATGGAGCAAGATACTGAAGATTATCAAGGCTCTAGTGCGGTGATCCTAGGTAGGTTGAGGAAGGAAGTCCAGACTATGCAAGAGCTGAAGAAGGAGAATGAGAAATTAAAGAAGTACTTGCAGGAATTGATGAAGCCCTTGCAATCTATTAGCTCCTCATCTTCTACTGCGAGTTTCCTGCCACAAGAGACCATAACTGAGCTTGAAATAATGAAGGAAACTACTCTTGCCACAACGAACTAGTTACAAGGGGTGAAAACTAAGGGAGATAATGCTATCAAAGACATGTTTTCAACCAGAGGAGATGCAATGAGGTCAATAAATTGGTTGAAAGTTGTATTGGTTAAAGATAAAGAGGATGTAGATCTCCTACTTTAGAAAACCAAGACCATTATGCAATACAATGAGGATAAGTTGGTGAGTGATGGAATTCTCTCTTCCTCTAGAGTTGCAGAACCTTGGGAATGGTTTGAAGCTTTGCAAATAAGGCAAAAGGTTCTAAAGAAGATATATAAGAAGAGGCAAATTGAGGATACCCTGACCGATATCTATGATGGATGCATTTCTTTCTTTGAGGTAATGACAGGGAGAAAGAGGTTTTCACTGAAGCATTTGAACTTAGAACAGTTGAGAAAATGGTGGCAAGATGGATATTCTCCAATCCATGAAGATCCAACTACTGAGCATCAGCTGGATGATGCAGCCACTTATATTGTAGTTCTTGAGAAATATCAGTCCAGTAAGGTTGAGTGGGATAAGTCAATGGAGAAGTCAAGAGAAAATATTAAATCCATCGAGAATAGAATTAAGGTTTTACCTCTGCCACCTATAGCTGACTTGGACAGGGTAGTTTTGATGGTGCTTGATAGGGTAGACCGAAATAAAGATACATGGGGGAGTAGTTAATGCAAGGCTACATTGGAATTTGTGCTTCCCATTATTTCTCTTCTTCCTTCACATGCATTGGAATGAATTTTGTTGAAGACCCCAGGCTGACCTGGATGGAGTGATTGCATTTAATGCCCACTTTGTTTATTTTTAATTCTCCTTGGGACGACTTGTTTTATGGCCGATTATTATTGTAAACCCTAACTAAGTTGACATATTTTGGGGGTTTCTATTAATATGGCATTCTGCCTCATTTGTAAGGGCTAGATAGTTTTTCTTGGAGTGAATTAAGCAGTGTAGCAAGAGCTAGAGTTAGGAGTTAGTTTTATTTTCAAGCAAGCAAGTGTTGTAACAGAATACTGGAATCATTGCTACTTTGGGTAATTTAATGCAAGTGAAGACATTATGATTTGGTGCCTTTCTTGTGTTGAATTTATCTAGCATGGTTCTTGTGATTCTATCTTTGGAATTGCTTAAGTTATTTGATAGATGTGTTAGGTTTAATGTTAGATAAATTGATAGTTTTTATGATTTAGTATTTGAAATGTTGCAACAATCCCTGGTCCATACTTTTCGCAACCAACTGATTGTTAGTTTCTTTTCAAAGTTAGCCTGGACTTTCATATTCATTAGGCTTAAGTTTAATTGTGAAGGTTTATTCATTTAGATTGCAATAGGGTTGTTTGAATGAATGTTCATGATCTAAAAATCTTTAAGGCCTTAGAAGATTGCACTATTTCTATAAGATTACAGATCCATCTGGGTCAAGTAGAAATCAGATCTGAGGGATTGGTCCATTTCAAGTGTTTGTCATTTGCATTGTTAATCTTCAGTTTAGTGTTAAATTTAGTAATCTGTTTGAAACCTCATATCTTTTTTTATTTCATTTCTTACCTGAGTTAGTTTTAGGATTGAAGTATCACTATATTGCTAGATCTGATAAACTAAATGATTCAGTACTTGCTTGTAGTAAGGTCCCTTTGTGATTACCAACATTTTCACATTTATCACTAAGTTGTTTATGCATTGTCAAGACCCAACATTAGAGACCTTGGGGTTATCTCTTGAGGCTTGTTAATAGAGATTTACTTTTCAAGAGAGATAGAATATTACATTTTTTTTGAGTTGTTGATGTGCAGAAAAAACCATCAACATCACTGAGTTGTTTATGCATTGTCAAGACCTAACATTAGAGACCTTGGGGTTATCTCTTGAGGCTTGCTGATAGAGATTTATCTTTCAAGAGAGATATGATTTCATATTCTATCTGAGTTGTTGTTGTGCAGAAAACACCATGAACAAACCCTAGAGTTGGCTCGAGTTATTTCAGCAACCTCTGAGGCTCGTTTGTAAATTGTGTCAGGTAATATTTCTTTCAATGTCTTTTAAGAATGCTAGCTTTATAGAATATTTCGCATATGACTGTTTAGCTTTATAGAAATTTTCATCTCTCACACATAATTAAATATTACTTATTTAATTATGCAAACTTCTAAATTCATCCTCACATATAATTCAATAAATTTATTTATTTAATTATGAAATTTATCCCCAACTCACTCCTAAAATGGAAAATTTCCTTCAGATATGAATGAGAAAATTTGTGTAGGAGGAAACCTTCTATCTCTCTCTCACCTTTAAAAAATCTCTCACCATTCATCTTGACAAGCTTGATCTCAAATGTTGATTACATCAGCCAATCAGAGTCTTTCGAAAACTCTTTAAATACCCCTACAAATCCAAGCATTGGTCACACTTGCATATACTTACATTCGCGTGCACACGTTATTTTAATATCATCTAGCATTTATTAGTTTTAGCAATCATTACATTTAGTAATCTCACATTTTAGCTATCATTTTTGGTTTTGTTAATTACATCTTAGCATAAGCATGCATTCATTCTAAATCTTGTTCTCTAGGAAGAGATTTTGTTGAGCTTAGTACACAAAATCTGAGAGCAAGCTAGATTTAGCGAAAACACTGGAGATAGAGGACAATGGGACATCTTTGAAGCATAAATGGAGTTTGCTTTCTCTTCTTTTATTTTATGCTCTGATTTAAAGTTTCATTGGTGTGTTTGATTCAATTTTTAATTTACATATTTGATATGCATATTTTCATTCACACATTTTTGGCGCCCACCATGGGGCCTATGCCCCATTTTTAATATTTACTTGCAGGTTTTTTTGACAGGTTTTTGCATTCTAGAATTCAGATTTCTGTCAAAAATTCCCATTTTAGCACTTTCGTGGCTTTCTTTAGTGCATGCAGGATTTCTAACGGCATTTTGCAGGTTTTTGGGCGCATCTAGGAACCATTTTGGTGCTTCTAGGGATTGTTTCAGCACATCCAAGAAACAAAATAGTGCATCCGTTTAGTTCATTTAATTAAAAACATTGCAATTTTTTTTTCCTTCCTAGATTAGCGCATATAGGAGTTATTTTAGTGCATATAGAATTTTTTGTAGCACTTTTCGTACCTGTTTTGGTACATTTACTATTTATTTTAGCGCATATGCAAAATATTTTAGTGCTTACAAGTTGTAATTAAATAGAGTTCTGAGTTTGACGCCTTCTGTAGACAAAACTTTCTCTGGTTAAAAAGAAGCAACCCTAGGATAGTCACATCTGGTTAAAAAGAAGCAACCCTAGGATAGACATGGAATTTAAAATGAAGCAATCTAGGATAGTCACCACACAATTATTTTTGCAGTTAAAATGAATCTCATGCTTGTTGTGAAGCAACATCTTCACAAAGATTAAATCATTGTCATTTGGGTTTTAAAAAGAACATTTGTTTGCTTTGTCTGTGGCAATAGGTCTATGCTCTCCCCTTAACTAAGTGATCAGAATACCAGACTTTCCTTTTCAATTTCATGCAAATTTACTACTTTATTACATCCTTTAGAGGGCCTGCTCTTGTGGGAAAAAGTACTCACCCAAGAGGAACGACTCAAGTGGGTTCAAGCCAAAGCCAGGCTATTCCGCCCCATTATAAAATTTAAAGAAAATATGGGGAAACCCTCTTTTTCCAGTAGTGTGCAAGATAACCATCCCCAAACCCTTTGTTCTAAAGGTTGGGAGGTCTCTTGAGGGAGTTTATTATTGCAGCACCGAACATAAACCCTTACTAAGAACCTAGTGTACTAGCCAGCCGAAGCAGTTTCTGAATATCGTAATAATCATAGTGCAAGGGGAGGGAAGAATCTTCCCCCAAGACACTCACCATATAATTTCTAAGGACCATTTTCTCATGGGATCCGGTATCCACTTCCATCACTCTAAGTACGCACCTAGAAAAGACAAAAACATGGGTGCCCCTTCAGGGGTGACACGGCTGTGTGATTTGACACAGTTCTAAGATGTGGGCTATTGATTATTAGGATGACCTACTTGAGTACTAAGAGTGAGTCTTCATGAATTCTCTTTCATGTGCTAAACCCGTGAAAACACTTTTTGAAAAAAAAATTCATCATACACTTGATGTTTAGTATAGGGTTTAAAAAAAGAACTGTTTTCAGAATGTTTGTTGTGTCTTCCATCACATTAACTCAGATAAAAGAACATCCAAAAATTCAACTGAAAATTGTTCTCAACTGTTCAAAAAATTGTTTTGGAAAACTATTTTAGCGCATCTAGGGAGTGTCTTAGCACATATAATGTATGTTCTAATGCATTCACTGGTTAGTTCAACGCATTTGGAGTCTGTTCTAGCACATAGGCTAAGTATTTTGCAAACAATTTTTGGGTCACTGTCAAAAACATTTTCTAAAGCACATCTGAGGTCTATTGTAGCAGATTTGATTGTTTCTCTAGTGCATATGCCTATTTCAGCAGCGCATATATGACACAGAGTAGTGCATCTATCATTTTCCCAAATTTTCACTTTGGACAGATCTAAGTTTATAACATCCTTGGTCCAGTAGCATCTCAACATTTCTCTCATGCTTAGAGAGTGGAAATCAACCAAGTTTGTTAGGAAATTGATTGCCAATAGGATCAAGAAACCTAAGAAACATTTAGGTTACAAGAAAACTTTGCAATGAAGAAAGTTTTTGTATAAAAGACGGAACATCTTGCTTCATTACCATGAGTTTATTCATAGGTATCAAGATTTTTATAGGGGATTTACTGACGAGTATGATGTAGAGCCTTTATATTCACGAGCCTATTTTCAAAGAAGAGCTCTATCTCAACGACACAATCACAATGAACCTCTCAACTTCAATTATCTACCACAACTTTCTATTGAATATCCCACACATCCCAGTCAAATTCTTTAGTGAGTGAATTAGTCCATTTGATATACTTATCATTCTTCGAAAAAAAAGATCAAATCTTAAAAGTGCATCTCTCAAACAAGTTTCGGATTTTGATTCGACTTCCCCAATAGGATTCTAATATCTTCCATCATTGGAAGCTAGAATCAAGAGTTAGGAATGTCTTTGATCATATCATAAGATTTTCATCTTATCATATCAAGACATCATCATTTTTGCACTTATAAACCTATGATCTAAGTCTAGAAGAACATTTCGAAATCATATGCCTATTTTCACAAGATCTCAATACAATAAGCTGAAAGAGGATATTCAACAAGAAGATCATATTTGAAGCACTCAAGACGAAGGTGAGAGTAGTAGTCCCATTTATAGAGTGAGTCGAACTCCCTTTTTTGATGACGACATGTGTGAAAGAGAAGAAAATCCATTGAACAAATACAGAGACATGAACAAAACCCATGTAGATGATGATGATGAATGAGATGAAGAACGTCTTAGAGAGCCCAAGCAAGATCCCAAATTTCACAAAGCCTTAGAAAATATTTTAGAGTGCAAAAAAGAGAAATATTTCTTGTATCTAGCTGACAAAGGAGCTAAGGTTCCTCATGAATTTGATATTGAAAACATAAAAAGTAATCCTGAGGAAACACCCTTGTCTGATCTTAGTGCCTTGACTCAAAAAGGTAAAGCACTACAAGGACAAATTAAAGATCTACAAGGGGGAGCCACAACAAAGAAATACGCTCTTGATGACATATGTCCTTATCCTTTTGATCGGCGTCTCAACATGATCCCATTTCCCAAACATTGTGAAATCCCAAAGTTTGATTGTTATAATGTGAAATCAGATCCAATTGATCATATTAGAGAATTCTGAAACATGACTTTAGAGTTTTCTCATGAGGACACATACTTGATGTGTTTTTTTCCTAGGAGTCTTGGAGGCCAATCTATGGAATGGCTATCAAAAATCACACCACCCGTCAAGACATTTGAGGAATTGATTAACGAATTAATATCACAATATTCCTACAACATACAACATCAAATAACCATGATTGATCTTTTCAAAGCTAAATAGAAACCTAGTGAACCATTCATTATGTTTCTTCAAAGATGGAGAAGATTATTCACTAGATACCCACGTCATGTTCCTGAAAAGGAAAAGATCACCACCTTTATAAACAACTTGGATCAAGAGATGAGTTATCGTCTAAATCTTCATTGTCCTACCTCTTTTCAGAAATTAATTGAAAATGCTATCACAATTGAAAGTGCATTGGTCCAGAGGGGGATAATCAAACTTGATAGAGACAATCCTAGCTCGTCAAATCACCACAATGATAAATCTAAGTTTTGGACTCGCAACAAGAACGTGGTGAATGATGGTGTTGTAAATGCACATCATGTCTCAACTAAGCCATTTGTTCTTAGTGCTCCTCACAACAATAACTACAACAATATCAACTAGGTAACAAATCAGGGAAACAATCCTCCTCCTCTGAGGAATTACATAAATCAAAGTTTCACTCCAAATCAAGGTACTACCAACAATCAAGGATATCGTGGAAACAACAATACCAATTCCTTAGGAAATACATCAAACATGAATCCACAACGATCTTCATTATTCTCTAACAGAAGAACTTTTACTCCACTAGGTCAATCTTTGGAATCGGCCCTTAAAGAGTTGATGGCAAAGAACGTTATCACCCTATCGCCTCAATGAAATTACGAACCCAGTGTGAAGCCTCCATCATGGAATAATGCATACTACTATGATTATCGTCGATGCAACGGCCATCACATGAATAATTGTCAAGCCTTGAAGAATGTAATCCAAGACTTGATAGAAAAGCATACCATTAAGGTAGAAGGACACCAACAATCGAACGAAGACCACCAAGCATTTCACAATCATTTACCCAATTATCAAAAGGGTGAGCCTTCTGGAAAAAGTGTGAATCATATCAATGATGATCATATAATCAATCATATCTACACTGATGACGAGTGGGTCAATGTTATAAAAGTGAAGGAAAAGATGGAATATAGGGAGGTCAATGCAACAACAAGGGCACAAGCTAAAGTTGTCTTAAGGGGTGCTTCTTCGAAATCCACTATGCCCCTACCTCAACATCAGTATGACTTAGTTAATCAACTTTGAAAAACTCCTACTCAAATTTCCAACTTAGAACTCCTGAAGATTTCCCCAGCACATAAGGAAATTCTAGAAAAGGCCCTGGTTGAAACAACTGTATCCATTGATCTGGATGTGGATCAATTTCAAGCCATGGTGGGACACTTTTCCTCACCCACATGCCTCTCATTATCCAAAAAATATGGCATTTCCATAACTCATCCCCATAATTCATCCTTATACTTAGAAGTCATGGTCCACAAGTTTCATGTCAGATGTGTTCTAATAGATGGAGGTGCTGGTTTGAACATATGTACCATGAAGCTGGTTAAGGCTTTAGGATTTTTTGAGGACTCCATTGATCCCAGTAGAAAGATTACTATTAAATCCTATGATGATGAGGAAAGAGTGTCCAAGGGTTTAATCATGCTACCAATCAGAGTGGGACCTGTTATCAAGAATACTTTCTGTCAAGTATTAGACCGTGATCTTGTATATAACATCCTATTGGGTCATCCTTGGATCCACGAAATGCAAGTATTTTCCTTTACATACCATCAATGCTTGAAATTCCCTCATGATGGAGTTGAAATTACCATACAAGGATATCTAAATCCTTCCATACCTTGTCATAATCTCAGTCCTAAAGCTGAAATCACCATCCCTAGAAAAAGTAAAGCACTACATACTCAAGCATGTATTGATCCTGAATCTTCAAAAACATCCACTTCATCCATTGCAATATCATATTCTAAGGTCCAAATCCATGATCTAGGAAATGGAGAATATTGTTTGGGCAATTTTCTAGTAAAAGATACTGCTACTATTGTTGAGAAGGGTCAGAGTTTTAATAATGATGTTGAGACAACTATAGAAGGAATACAAAAAGATGACCAGGCTGAGATTGAAACCACTTGGGATCTTGATGATACACTTACCTATTCCATATCTACTACCACTCAATATTTTCATATCACTGATAATCCACTATTTGATCAAAACTTCTATGATAACCTACTCTTTGATCATGATCCCGCTGAGGATATTCAACCATCATCTTTCCATTCCACTTACCCTAGACTAGGGTATGTATCTCCTATTGTGGCCTCTGCAAATCCATCTTGCCAAGTTGCTAAGGATGTGCAAGCTTCCTTTCATGTTAGTCCTACCAAAAATGATAGTCTCAAAGACTCCATTGATGACATCACTACCCCTTCCATCTCACCTACATCCATCCACCTTATAGACATGGATCAACACGTGTCATTCAAAGAAAATATAAAGGAGGTAATTCAAGAATCAAAGGTCAAAGTGCCTTTTTCAAAGGGAGATCTAAAATCAAAAGAGAGCTTGCAAGGAAAGAAAGATCAAGAAAAGTCCCTTAGCCAATATAAAAAGCTATTGGACAAATAGAAAATAAAGAAATATCCATACAAGTCCACTAGCCAAAATCAAAAGCTATTGGACAAATCAAAAATAAAAACTTCAAAGATAAAAGAAAGAAAAATTCAATCTCCAAACATGCCTCTCCCTCAAAAATTACTGGGGGCATCGATCAAGAAAGAAAATAAAAGAAAAAAATTGTTGATCTAAGGTCTCCATCCACCTCATTATTACTCATACCATATAGCCCTTTCCACCCATCCATGTTCACATACCCATCATATCATTACATCTCCATTGGTGATGTCTTTCGATGTGTCTTTGATGATGACCCCTTCACGTACTATAACTCATTGGTTGCCCAAGCTCCTTTCTGACTAAAGCCTGATGGCCCACGATTGTGCACATTAGGGATCCTATCCTAGCCTCTTGCATTCACTACATTTATCATCCTTCATACTTGCCACTCGTACTCCTCATTCTGATTAGGTCCTTTCATCCAACACAGTCATCCACATCATCAAGGAAGTCTACAGATCTGGCATTTATCAATTATATATCTAGCTTTGGAGTGCATAGAAAAAGTCCTGAAAAAATATCAAAAACAACAGAAAAAGTACTAAAAAAATATCAAAAACATCAAAAAATGTCCTGGATAAAAAAATAAAAATATTGTCATAGGGTGAAAACTTGGCAAAAGGTAGTCTATTGACAAGAAAAATACAAAAAAATTAAAAAATAAATCAGAAAAATGCAATAAAAACAAATAGTGAAAATCTGGCAAATAGATGCTATTTGTATCTCTCCATCTATTAGTTCATGTTCTGCACTTAGCTTTTCAGCCTTCATTTTCGCACATCTTTCCATCATCTTAGGGCTATACCAGCATCATGCTGCCATCATTTTCCTAGAGCGATAATGTCTTACCATGTCTTGATTATTGTACATATTCATTTCAGCAAGTTATGTTAATACTGGGGGCAAACACTGACATACTGGGGGCAACCAACTTTCAGGTTTTACAGAAACAGCTAGACAATGACATCAAATCCAATCATGTGAACAAACAATCAAATCACATGAACAACTATCCAATCATCGATGTGTATCACAACAATTTTCAGCAGGTACCATGTATCATGACTCATATTTGGATGATCTAAAATCTGAATAATGTTTGGAATAGCAGTATTATATTTTGAACAACGATTGTTTTTATTTTCCATATCATCTCTCTGGAGCACATTCGATGATGTACTAAACTAAAGTGGCAAGGAAAGATGATGATTTTTCTTTGTCTACTATCTTGAGGTTAACTATCAATCCGGTGCAAATATGTCGCGAGACATGATTTCTACAGTGTATCATTGATGACAGTTCCACATTTATATCAGAAAATGGTTAATCTTTGTTTGTTTATGCAAGAAATGCTCAGGTAATCTCGGTTCAATAATACCTCGATGCTTGTGTTTACTTGCTATATCAAAAATCATGAAAGTTGTAATCAGGTCATCATTGGTTCTAATTTACACTCTGATGCTTGTACATACTTCTAACATTTTAAAACGCTCTATGATGATTCAAGAAAGCTAACAGAAGGCTCAATGAAAGGTTGGTCTATTTAGTTGCATGTCATTTAGATCATTGTACATATCTGCATACTAAATTTGCATCAGAGTTTTGAAAGGATATCAACAATTGTCATGTCTCTCTCAACTAGTTGTGGAAGACATTTGGACATTTGTTTCATTATCATTTCTCATTATTTCATTACCATTATCAGATATCATTTATTGGCACATCATTTCGATACTTTATCATTCGGTTATCCATCATTATGCATTCCCATTTCATTTATCATTTTTTCATATCATATAATTTCATTGCATGCCATTGATCATTCTCATTTTATGTCATCTTCATATCATTCATCCTTTATCATTTCATATCATTCATTTTCTCCATTAGGTATTTCATAGCATTTCCACTTTCATATTATCTATCATCCTCATATAATTAACATCTTGTCACTTTCTTATCATTTCACTTTACACATTTGCATCCCATTTATCATCTTCATTACCATTTCATTTCTTTCATTATCATTCATTTCATTAACATTTCATTCATCTCATTTCTTTATCATTCATTTCATTATCACTAATTTCATTATCATTCATTTCATTATCATATTTTACCATTTATCATTTCATCATTTCATTATCATATTTTCAAATATCATTTCATCATTTCATTATCATATTTTCTCATATCATTTCATCATTTCATTATCATATTTTACCATTTCATTTCATCATTTCATTATAATATTTTCTCATATCATTTCATCATTCTCATTAACATTTCCTTACATTTCATCTCATCATTTCATTTCATATCATTATTCATATTATTTATCATTTGTCATATTGTTTCACCATTTATCATTTTCATATCATTTATGTATGATATCATTTTCTCACATAACATTTGATCCATTTTACATATCATTTTCTAATGTATTTCATAAACAAAATCTCCATCACATCCTCATTAATGCATTGCATTTGAACAATCCAAAAAAAAACATTCCATACATACATTACATTTTCACATCATTTAAACATTACATTTTTCATGAGCATATCAAATATCTCATATCATACTTTTATAATCAACAGCCTAGGCCATCTACCTGCATGCAATCATTAGTACACATCATAAATGATCATCATAGCAAATCATCCTGCATCACAAGTTAGTCATCAAATCATTAAAATGCATATCAAAATCCATATCACATCATGCAGAAATAAATGCATATCACATCATCATCTCATAAATGCACATCACATCATCAAAATTCATCACTGCTGCATATCATCACTCATCAAAAATAATACAAATTTCCAATGTCCAATGAAGCTAAAAATTCCAAAGAGAGATACATGAGATATGACCAAAATAACGTACATGCTCCAAAAATAATATACATCGAGATGTGTGAATGAATCAATAATGATACATCAAAAATATCACATGAGTCTCATAACTCTAACTACTAGAGTTGGCCTCTGTGGTGGAAGTCTACTACCTCCTGCCCCAAGATCTTTGTGTGGTCCTGACACACCTCGACTATGAAAAGGTCAATCAAAATCTCTATATCTATCAGTGCCTCACATCATGCAATCACAACCCATATCAGTGAACCATATCAAGTGACCCATATCAGTGACCCATATAAGTGACCCATATCAGTGACCCATATCAGTGAACCATATCAAGTGACCCATATCAGTGAACCATATCAAGTGACCCATATCAGTGACCCATATCAAGTGACCCATATCAAGTGACCCCTATCAGTGAACCATATCAGCGACCCATATCAGTGATCCATATTAGTGACCCATATCAGTGACCCATATTAGTGACCCATATTAGTGAACCATATCAAGTGACCCATATCAAGTGAACCCTATCAAGTGCTCTATCTAAGTGACTCATATCATGAACTCAATGCTAAATCGATCTATCTGAATATCAAATCAAGCTACTCAATCATCATTTTCCTATTTGCTTTCCTTTTCAGGAAAGAAAATTTATCAACGATCAAATCATTTTCTTATTTGTACTTCAGTCACGAATACAAATATGTTTGAATCACATTATCTACTATTTGGTTTCTATCACAGAAAGAAAATTTATCAGAAGTCATATCAAGCATCTACTCTTTGTTTTCTAAAAGAAAAGTTATCAGACAATCCATCAATCATTCTACTCTTTGTTTTTCATTCAAGAGAAACAAAGTTATCAGCTACCTACTCTTTATTTTTCTATTTTCGGGAAGCAAAGTTATCAAGTAATCATCATCATTTCATCATTTCAACAGGGGCATCTTTATACATCAATTATCGAGAGCTAAATCACTACATCCCTCTCATCATTCGAATTTCATCATCAACTCAACATTTTTTTTTCTCATCATCAGTGATTTACCTCCCGAGGGGGCATCATCAATATTATCATCAAAAAATATATCAGGTTCAAATCAGGGGCATATTAGTCACATTTTTCCGATCAGGGGAAAATTTCAAGAGCAGGAATATTTTCTTTGAAGCAATGTGTTTCACACATCACTTCAAAGAGGGGTAAAATGTATATGTCTAAAAATGGTCATGGTTAATCAAGCTTGTTAATTAATTAAATATAAATTATTTAATTAATCTTCTAAAGTCATCTACATATAAATAAATTTAATTATTTATTTATATTGTTCACTTTTATAATTGTTATACCTTAATTAAATAAATAACTTTATTTAATTATTACCATCTTCCATATTCCTATTAATTAAATTAAATAATTTTATAATTTATTTATATTAATTATCATGTTATTCTAAATTTGAATATTTGAATTCAAATAATGGAATATTCCTCCAAACGCCCTCTTCATCTCATAGTTAAATTAAATATTATAAATATTTAATTTAATACCTTTTCTCACTCCATACATAATTAAATATTTTAAATATTTAATTACCTTCCATTTTCATCTCTCACACATAATTAAATATTTTAAATATTTATTTACCTTCCATTTTCATCTCTCACACATAATTAAATATTTTAAATATTTAATTACCTTCCATTTTCATCTCTCACACATAATTAAATATTTTAAATATTTAATTACCTTCCATTTTCATTTCTCACACATAATTAAATATTACTTATTTAATTATGTAAACTTCTAAATTCATCCTCACATATAATTAAATGAATTTATTTATTTAATTATGAAATTTATCCCAAACTCACTCCTCAAATGGCAACTTTCCGTCAGATCTGAATGAGAAAATTTGTGTAGGAGGAAACCTTCTATCTCTCTCTCACCTTTCAAAAATCTCTCACCGTTCATCTTGACAAGCTTGATCTCAACCATTGATTACATCAGCCAATCAGAGTCTTTCCAAAACTCTTTAAATACCCCTGCAAATCCAAGCATTGGTTACACTTGCATATACTTACATTCACGCGTTATTGTAATATCATCTAGCATTTATCAGTTTTAGCAATCATTACATTTAGTAATATCACATTTTAGCTATCATTTTTAGTTTTGTTAATTACATCTTAGCATAAGCATGCATTCATTCTAAATATCATTCTCTAGGAAGACATTTTGTTGAGCTTAGTACACAAAATATGATAGCAAGCTAGATTCGGCAAAAACACTGGAGATAGAGTTCAATGGCATGTCTTTAAAGCATAAATGGAGTTTGCTTTCTCTTCTTTTATTTTATGCTCTGATTTAATATTTCATTGGTGTGTTTGATTCAATTTTTAATTTACATATTTGATATGCATATTTTCATTCACATACTACCTAATAAGTATTAACAACTTATGCACCAGGAAGACAAGCTATCTATCTCCCTCAATAGACTTTCTTCATCGAGGATCAGCTTCGCCATCCCTCTTCGCAATCTTCAAAAGTGTGATTAAATGTTCTCAAAAGAAAATAGACTGCGATAGATAGGGATTGTAATAAAAGTCTTTTAAGGATAGTGTTGCATCTCTTTCCATGCTCTCTTAAAACTATATCTCTTTTATTTCCTCTTTTTCATTTATGATTGAGCCACTTATATTTACCATCATATCGGCTCGTAGGGGCATCCATCTAATCATTCATTGAATTTTAAAGCACACAAAATTATATTGGTTTTGTTACATGGAAATGGATTATATGTGCCTTGGAACATAGTCATATAATCTTGTATAGATTTATATTCGATGCACTCACTTAGGGAATAGTTACCGAAGGGTTTATGTTGTGCTCAAAATCTAATTAAAATGCGTAGCTTGGGGTATAAGAATTTATTTTGATAGTTTGTACTTTTGGTTGGCTTTTCAAATATACATATATATATATATATATATATATATATATATATATATATATATATATTATATGTACATATGTTAAATAAAACCTAAATGATGGATGTTGGGAATTCACTGGGGATTTACTTATTTTAAAATATTTTCCTTTCAATAAATGGTCTTGTAAGTAGAATGTGTTGAGAAGTAAAAATAGAGGAAAAAAAACTGTGAATCAGTAGTTCCTTAAAGTTACATTTGAGTTGTTTATATGGCATTTGATTATTGATTTAATTTGGTATATTTGTATATATATATCTACATAGTTATATGTATACATATATATTGTTATATGTTGCTTTCAAAATTAGTGATTATCTTTTAATATCTGATTTTACATTGTTAGAACTGCAACTCAATCTATTCTATTTGTATGTATATAATTATATATGTATGAGAATATATGAATGTAAACTTTGGTTATATTGGAAATTTATTATGCAATTAATAATTTGGAATATCGATATTAGATCATGTTAAGTTGTAATTTCAATATTAAGATATAAATATGTTCTTGAAGTTTCTTGCTTTTGTTTTGTGAAGTTAATGTTTTGGTAGTTAAATAAATGAAATACATTATCCTTGAAAGAGGCCTTGGTTCTTAATTAGTTAATAGTTGAATTGATATTAGACGTTGATTTCATGTTATAATGTTTACTCAGTTGCTTGTAGTAAATATGTTTATACCAATTCTTAAATGACTCTGTAAGGGACAAATTAATAGGATGTAATTAACTATCTACTATTCCTTACGATTGATACATGGATTGAATTTGTGCATTTAAGGGTTGATCTTTATGGTTTCGTTCTTTTTTTTTAATATGTCTTCCTCTTGGGTTGTTTTGATTTGAGGAGATCTTCTCTATTGAATTTGTGATGGAGTATGTTGGATTCTAGTGCGTTACTTGATTGAGATATGAGGATTAAGTAGGGTGTTTATGTTTCCTTGCTGAATGCAATATTTTTTTTCAATTGAATCTATTTCAATTTGATGTGCTTTGGTATTTAGTCTTGTGGGAACTCATAGCATTGAGACTTTCCCTGTTGGAGTTAAGGGAAGTTTGTTTAGTAGGCTTCTAGAGGCAGTGGGAAAGCCGTGTTCTCAGAATTTCATCATCTAACCTTTGTTTCGATTCTTGTGGGTGTTACCTTGTCTTGTTATTTTTCCTTCGTTATGATTCTTGGGCGAGATTGTTCATGCCTCGCACATGCACTAGCTTTGTGGATTTATTTTTTGGTACACCCCTAGTTGTTGTGAGTTTTAGTTCAGAGCTATTAGGGAGAGTGGCTCTTCATGGGGGCCGGCGGACAAAGGGGCAGCTTGGATAACCCATGGAAGAGTTGGTTAAATACTTGTGAAAAGCTAATAAAATGAACTAGTGGGTTTGGGTAGGAGTACATTAACTAAAGATAAGTAAGTTGCCTCGTCCACGCCGTTAGTGCTTTCATAGACTAAGGGTGGGCTAAGAAGGCCGTGGTTGGCAAGATTGCTACCTCACCCTCATGAGAGGCTAGTGGTCCCACACGTGTCACCCTATGGGGTCAGCGCCTAGTGAGAGGCAGCCAAGATAATCGTAGATGGGGGCCGATGCCTAATGAGAGGCAGCCAAGATAACCCATGATAGGTTTGTGCGATGACACTCTCATATGGTATCCCTTGTGATTTTTTTTGTTTGCCTCTGGAAGCGGTTGTATCTTATGTTTGTTGAGGAAATTGTTTCTTGATGTTTGTTGTTGAAGTCTCCTTTCTATCATTTAGTGTTGCATATATGCCTCATGGAAACTTTCTTAATGATAATGAAAGGTGCCTTTGGGGTATGTGCAAGATCATCATGGAAAAAGTAGGCCCTTAAGTGGCAAAAAATTCAGAAAAATCAGAGTTAGACAACTTGATGTAAAAATTTGAATTAGTTATCTATATTATTTCAAAAATATGTAAGAATAGAATCTGTAGCAAATTTAATGTAGTTTCTAAACTACTAGGTTTGTTTTTTTTTGAAAAAACTCTATTTGGTGAAAATTTGAAATTTCAATGCAATGGTACTTAAATTTCGGGGAAAAATAAGAAGTAGGTGTCTTTAAATTCACCCAACCACAATAAAATGATAATATTTTTTATAAGATTTTTAGATATAAGTAGAGGAATCGGCTACCTCAAGGTGATGCATATTTTGTAATTTTTTCCAAGTAATTAATTAATTATGATTTTTTTATTACAAATTTTTAAAAAAATTTAAAACTTGTATGTCTGACCACCTTAACTTGGTCAAAACTTCATGAAATTCAATTTTTTCTTTTTTTTAATCCTATATTATACGAAGCATAGAATGTGACACATGTTTTGGGTTCACAAAATGTGATACCGTTTGAAAGCTATAGATGTTTTTCAATCAGCCTATCAATCAGGACTTTAGTCATAATTTCAATAGAAAATGAATAATAATTACTTATTAAATTCAAAGTAAAGCATAATTTATATCGATGGAAAGATAAGAATCTCCTTTAAAAACCCTTTTCATTTCATTAATTTTGGGTAAAAAAATAGTCGTCAGCCACATACCCATCATATTGCCACTTTTTAGCCCATCATGATCCTACACATACCCTTTGATATTTATTGTTGGTTGATATTGTGATCTCATTTGAACTCTTTGGATCCTATTGTTGATGGAACCTCTTATGGTTATTTAGTGTTGATATATACTATTGGTAATTAGTTCTTGTTGGACTTCTCATTATTTTTGTTGTGGTTATATGTTGGCAATGTTATGGGATCGTTGTCTTTTGTTGTTGCTACCTTTGTTTTGGAGTCTTGGTTGCCACTGGTTCGCTTGAAATTTTGGTTGAGGATATTTCTTGTCAACTCCTAGCACAGGGGGTGGGCTTTCGGGTCCACATGGTTGGGTGGAACATGCTAAGCACCCCATTGGGTTCCCCATCCGAAGATCCAGATGTGTAGAGTGGCCCCTCATGCATAAACTCCAGGGATGTACTAGAGTTGGATCTTTTCTTGGTGTTGGAACTCATTCTTCTTAGTTGTATTATTCCATGTTATTGTACTCTTCTTGTTTGTGTTGGGAAGTACCATTGTATTGATGTAATCCTTGAACGATGTAATTTCGTATCATAACTGCAATGTACTTGGTCACTCTAATTGATCATTGTAATGTATATATATGTACACTTGATTATGTTACGTGTTCATTTATGGATGTATGCACATTTTTTTACTTATTCTATATTATGGGTTCACAATGTAATCTTGATATTCATTAAGTATTGTTAAGAAGTGGGTTCATGTTTAGTAATGTTGTCACGTGTACCCCAGAGGACATGGTTGTTATTACATTGATATAATTGCATTACATGTATTGTAAGTTAATGTACATCTTATGTTATGTTGTACTTTAAAAAAAAATTGTGCTGTAATTTTGTTAAGTTCTAATCGTCCTTTGGGGTTTGCGTAGTGGAGCATTACATCATGGTATCAAAGCATAGGTTCATACACTGGGCACTATGTGCCCATTATGAAACCTTGCATTTAGACTCTTGAGTTTGGGTTTTCACCTTTTTGTCGCTCTTACTTACCAATCTGAGTTTGTTCCTAGTTGGTGTTTGTTCAATGGTGTAGAAAATCATTGGAAAGGATAGGACCCTTGGTGTAGTGCACAATGCACCGATATTCTCCCTGTCGGGGATGCATTATGTACCTTTGTGTTGTCGTGTGATTTGTGTGTATGAATGTTCTGAATGCGCACTAAAATTGCAATTTTGTATTTTTGGAGTGACGAATTATGTTTTCTTGAATCTATGAAGGTGTAAAATTTTGGTCTTTTCCTAAAAATGTTATAAAAATTTGTATTGAATAATGGATAAAGTGGATTTCCTTCTATGTAAATGATGATGTTTAATGAAAATGTGTGCTTGTGTGGATCATTATGTTGTGTTCTTATGGAAATGTAGCATATCGAGGGTGAAGATCAACTTGGATGATTGGTACTAATGCGTTATGTATCCACCTTATTCTGTGATTTTCAAGTAATCGGCTTCGAAAAACTCAGTGGTAAAGGTAACATAATTGGGATATGTAGGGGTAGATACTTATAATGCCAAGTAGTAATCCATTTCTGATATAGTGCATGATATAGATTCATGGTTATGATCATTATGTGATTACTTTTCTTACTATTAAGTAGCTGATTGTATATGAGTTGAATTGATTATTGGAGGTGTTCTAGTTAGAGGGATAGTGTAGTATCACTCGCTTGCGAGTTCCCTACTACACTGCAATTTCCTCTCATGGTGTGTTTGCTATTGGATATATATATATTGTACACAATGTATGCTTTTATGTAGGATTGCAGGTACCAAGCCTCAACTCCACCTGCACTGTCAGGATTGAGCGAGCCTCATAAATCCCAATGGGTATGATGAGGAAAACCGAAGTTGACAAGAAAGTTCCTCACCCTTGTTCGTCAACCCGTCCTTGTGCTTAACAATGTGGTTTGGTTGCAACCCCATCTCTGTTGTTGCTATCGTTCCTTTTCTTTTGAGTCATTTAATTTTGATAGCCTAATTGATGATGTTTAATTGTTGGTATAGTTGTTAAGTCTATGGAATTGTTGTGCTTATGATTATGTGTGTTTCACTTCACCTTGCAACATCTAGGAGTAAGTCAAAGCCTAGGAGGAGTATTGCAATAAGTGTTACTGATGTGTGAGGCATGCGCAACCCTCATTTTCCAAACCTACATGACTGCATGCGCCTAGAACAAAAGCAAATCTTACAATGTTAAGACATGTTTTGAAGTGCTTTATAAATTCAAGGATTTGGAGCGCTACCTTGCAAAATCTATCTTGTGTATACGCTGCACTCATTTCGCCCAAGCATAGAGACTCTTCAGTTACCAAATAGACTTGATATCCATTTTCAAAATGTTCCTTTGTATTTCTCATATCACACTAATTAATAATTATTAATGTCTTATGCAACAGGAAGACAAGCTATCTATCTCCCTCCGTAGACTTTCTTCATCGAGGATCACCTTCACCATCCCTCTTTGTAATCTTCAGAAGTGTGATTACATGTTCTCAGAAGAAAATTTCCTTGTGACAGATAGGGATTGTAATTAAAGTCTTTTAAGGACAGCATCACATCTCTTTCCATGTTCTCTTAAAACTGTATCTCTTTTATTTCCTCTTTTTCATTTATGACTGAGCCACTTATATTTACCATCATATCGGCTCGTAGGGGCATCCATCCGATCAGTCATTGTATTTTAAAGGACACAAAATTATATTGGTTTCATTACATGGAAATTGATTATATGTGCCTTGGAACATAGTCATATAAACTTGTATAGATTTATATTCAGTGTACACGCTTGGGAGTGGTTACCGAAGGGTTTATGTTGTGCTCAGAATCTAATTAAAATGCGTAGCTTGGGGTATAAGAATTTATTTTGATAGTTTGTACTTTTGGTTGGCTTTTGAAACATACATATATATATATTTTATATGTGCATATGTTAAATAAAACCTAAATGATGGATGTTGGAAATTCACTAGGGATTTACTTATTTAAAAAAAAATTCCTTTCAATAAATGGTCTTGTAAGCAAAATGTGTTGACAAGTTAAAATGGAGGAAAAAGAATTGTGAATCAGTAGTTCCTTAAAGTTACATTTGACTTGTTCATATGGCATTTGATTATTGATTTAATTTGGTATATTTGTATATATATATCTACATAGATATATGTATGCATATATATTGTTATATGTTGCTTTCAAAATTAGTGATTATCTTTTAATATCTGATTTTACATTGTTAGAATTGCAACTCAATCTATTCTATTTTTATGTATATAATTATATATGTATGAGAATATATGAATGTAAACTTTGGTTATGTTGGAAATTTATTATGCAATTAGTAATTTGGAATATCGATATTAGATCATGTTAAGTTGTAATTTCAATATTAAGATATAAATATGTTCTTGAAGTTCCTTGCTTTTGTTTTGTGAAGTTAATGTTTTGGTAGTTAAATAAATGAAATACATTATCCTTGAAAGAGGCCTTGGTTCTTAATTAGTTAATAGTTGAATTGATATTAGACGCTGATTTCATGTTATAATGTTTACTCGGTTGCTTGTATTAAATATGTTTATACAAGTTCTTAAATGACTCTGTAAGGGACAAATTAATAGGATGTAATTAACTGTCTACTATTCTTTATGATTGATACATCGATTGAATTTGTACATTTAAGGGTTGATCTTTATGGTTTTGTTCTTTTTTTTTAATATGTATTCCTCTTGGGTTGTTTTGATTTGAGGAGATCTGATATATTGAATTTGTGATGGAGTATGTTGGATTCTAGCACGTTACTTGGTTGAGATATGAGGATTAAGTAGGGTGTTTATGTTTCCTTGCTGAATGCGATCTTTTTTTTCCCTTGAATCAATTTCAATTTGATGTGCTTTGGTATTTAGTCTTCTGAGAATTCATAGCATTGAGACTTTCCCTATTGGAGTCAAGGCAGTTTGTTTAGTAGGCTTCAAGAGGAAGTGGGAAAGTTGTGTTGTCATATTTTCATGATCTAACCTTTGTGTCAATTCTTGTGTGTGTTACCTTGTGTTGTTATTTTTCCTTCGTTGTGATTCTTGGGTGAGATGGTTCATGCCTCGCACATGCACTAGCTTTGTGGCTTTAATGTTTGGTACACCCCTGGTTGTTGTGAGTTTTAGTTTAGAGCTATTAGGGAGAGTGGCTCTTCATGGGGGCCGATGCACAAAGGGGCAACTTGGATAACCCATGGAAGAGTTGGTTAAATAAGTGAAAACTTAATAAAATTAACTAGTGGGTTTGGGTAGGAGTACATTAACTAAAGATAAGTAAGTTGCCTCATCCATGCCATTAGTTGTTTCACAGACTAAGGATGGGCTGAGAAGGCCGTGGTCGGCAAGATCGCTACCTCGTCTTCATGAGAGGCTAGTGGTCCCACATGTGTCACCCTATGGGGCTTGCACCTAGTGAGAGGCAACCAGGATGACCATAGATGGGGGTCGACACCTATTGAGAGGCAGCTAGGATAACCCATGATAGGTTCGTGCGATGACACTCTCCTATAGTATCCCTTGTGATTTTTTTTATTTGCCTCCTAAAGCAGCTATATCTTATGTTTGTTGAGGCAATTTTTTCTTGATGTTTGTTGTTGAAGTCTCATTTCTGTCATTTAGTGTTGCATATATGCCTCATGAAAACTTTATTGATGACAATGAAAGGTTCCTTTGATATTTATTGTTGGTTGATATTGTGATCTCATTTGAAGGCTTTGGATCCTATTGTTGATGACACCTCTTATGGTTATTTAGTGTTGATCTATAATATTGGTAATTGGTTCTTTTTGGACTTTTCATTATTTTTGTTGTGGTTATGCATTGGAAATGTTATGGGATTGTTGTCATTTGTTGCTGCTACCTTTGTTTTGGAGTCTTGGTTGCCATTGGTTCGCTTGAATTTTTGGTTGAGGATCTTTCTTGTCAACTCCTAGCACGGGGGGTGGGCTTTCAGGTCCATATGGTCGGGTGGAATGTGCTAAGGACCCCATTAGGTTCCCCCTCTGAAGTTCAAAATGTGCAGAGTGGTCCCTCATGCAAAAACTCTAGGGATGTACCAGAGTTGGATCTTGTCTTTGTGTTGGAACCCATTCTTCTTAGTTGTATTATTCCATGTTATTGTACTATTCCTTTTCATGTTGGGAAGTACCATTGTATTGATGTAATCTTTGAACGATGTAATTTCATATCATAACTATGATGTACTTGGTCACTCTGATTGATCATTGTAATATATATATATGTACACTTGATTATGTTACATATTCATTTATGGATGTATGCACATTTCTTTACTTATTCTATATTATGGGTTCACAATGTAATCTTGAGATTCGTTAAGTATCGTTAAGAAGTGGGTTCATGTTTAGTAATGCTGTCACATGTACCCCAGAGGACATGGTTGTTATTACATTGATATAATTGCATCACATGTATTGTAAGTTAATGTACATCTTATATTATGTTGTATTTTAAAAAAAAATTGTGTTGTAATTTTGTTAAGTTCTAATTGTCCTTTGGGGTTCATGCGGTGGGGCATTACATAATACCAACTTAAGCCAAAACCCAATGACCAAAGGAGGATTCTTCGAAAAGGGCATCAATATCAATAGTTTGATAATGGTATACAACAATGAATTCGTCCCATACCAAATCGATATGGAGACCACAAAAGAAAACAAATCTGGAAATGACTCTACTAATCTACTGCAATAGAGGATGGCCTTATGGGGGTGCGCTACCTATGGGGAAATGAATGGATACACAACATAACACATAACATACTTCATCCAATGCTTACTCCATCCGATGGTTCAATGGTTTAATGGTTCAAAAGCTTCATATAAGTGAAGTGCTAAAGCGACTGCATAAGTCGAATTCTAAACAGTTGAATAACTACTCACATTCAATTTCAATGAACAACAAAGCGACAGGGGGTCGCCAACCTTAACAGTAAACAATAGTCCAAAACAAGGATAATGGAATCTGGAGGATTAAAAGAAATGGCAGATCAACAGAGGAAGGCGAATACTGCCCAAAATGAACCATCAATTTAATTAGTTCCATCACACAAAACATTGGATTTGAATGGAGAAAAGATGATATGATATCAAGATCGAAGATTAACAACTTTGAAAACAACCAGAATAAAAATCAAATTTCCTACGTACGAGAACAGAGAGAACGAACTGAAGACCTCTACTCTGCAACCATAGATTCTTCCTTCAAACTTGATCTCTCCCAGAAAAATTCACTTTGAAACAATATCAAAACCAAAACCGTAATCTTTTTCTGAATTCTTTTTTTTTTTACCGATCCCAAAAGTTTTTTTTTCCTTTTCTCAAATAAAAATCCAAGAGATAAAATTTTGAGACCAAAAATAACCATAATGGAAAGTTTCTTGATCGACACCTTGTTCAAATGATAAGAAGGAGGTATTTTTCCACAGTGTGTCAAATTATGATATTGCTATCGATTCAACCGTAGTTTTGAGTCAAACTCATTGACTCCATGTCATGAGTAGTGGTTCAACAAGAACCCATCTCTCATGATATCGAATGGTCCACTTAGCACTCATTGCATCTAGGTGATGCCTACGCAGGTGAAGCTTAATCGGGTCCTGGGTCTCCCTGAGGAGGGGCCACCCATCATCCCAAGACGTTTTCCAGTTGAAGCTTTAACCAAGGAGCTCCAAGGTTGCCGCTTTGAGTTGTTACCTCCCATTTGGTAAAACCTTCAAAGAAGTGTTGTGCCTTATGAACCATTCATAATAGAGCCCCTTTAGCTCATCAATTGATATATGAGGTATTTTTTCCACAAAGGTGTCAAATTATGATATTACATCGATTCAACCATGTAGTTTCGAAATAAACTCATTGGACCCATGTTTCATGAGTAGTGGTTCACAAGAACCCATCTCCCATGATAGTCTATGGTCCACTTAGCACTCATTGCATCTAGGTGATACTCACAGAGGTGAAGCACTAGCCCTTCCCATGAGGTCACCCATCCCAAGACGCTTCCAGCTTCAAGGGCGCCTTTAACCAAGGAGTTTTCCCCAAGGTTAATCCCACTTAGCTTGCAACCCCATTTGCAAAACCTTCAGCAAGTGTTGAGCCTTATGAGCCATTCATTATAGAGCCCCCTTTAGCTCATCAATTGATAAGAAGGAGGTATTTTTCCACAAGCAGTCAAATTATGACATTGCTATCGATTCAACCATGGTTTCGGGAAATAAACTCATTGACCCATGTTTCATGAGTAGTGGTTCAACAAGAACCCATCTCTCATGATATCAATGGTCCACTTAGCACTCATTGCATCTAGGTGATGCTTACTGTGAGGTGAAGCATCAACCGGGCCCGGGAGGTCACCCATCCCAGTACTGCTCCAGCTCAAGCACGCTTAACCAAGGAGTTTTCTCCAAAGTTAAGCCCTCCTGAGTTGTTACCCCATTTGCAAAACCTTCAGCAAGTGTTGTGCCTTATGAACCATTCATAATAGAGCCCCTTTAGCTCATCAATTGATAAGTAGGAGGTATTTTTCCACAGCGTGTCAAATTATGATATTGCTATCGGGATTCAACCGTGTAGTTTCGAGTCAAACTCATTGACCCATGTTTCATGAGTAGTGGTTCAACAAGAACCCATCTCTCATGATATCGAATGGTCCACTTAGCACTCATTGCATCTAGGTGATGCTCACAGAGGTGAAGCACTGGTCCGTCCCGGGAGGTCACCCATCAAAGTCGTGCATGTGCACGCATTATCTTTTCCCCATCTTTTTCCATTTTTGGGTGTTTTAACATCAGTTCAAAAAATCTTATCTTCAAGATTTATTTAAAATCACATTGTTTTTACATATTTAAACAATTATCTTCACATGATAATAAATCATCAATTATAATTAAATACAATACATTTTAACAAGGAAATTTAATTTATTCATATAATAATAACTATTTACTTTATATTTCATAAAATTAATTTATTTGATTATTATTTTAATTTCCAAATTCATTTAAATTACCTTGTAAATCAATTTTAATTTAATTAATTGATTAAACAAGGCCATATAAAACTATTATGTTTACCCCATAATCCAATAACATACTATACAACGAGATCACAAATAAGCAACTTACACAAATGTCCAGAAAGTCCAATACAGAGGGGCACTACATTGTCACTTCGAGAGATCATTAAAATACTATGAAATAAGGTGTAAACAAGCTAAATAAAAGGAGAGATACCCTTTCATTTTGACAATCAAGCACCACCTAAGCCTCCACTAGCATGCACATTAACCACTTTCTGAAATTGCTATGTCCTTCATATTTTTTCTCTTTTTTCTATAGCTACACTCAATGATTTTTCTCTTTATAGGCCAATATGTTAACAATTGAAAAGTATCACTATTTATGTTTGTAGATGCTTGTGTCTAAATATGTCTAATTTGAGGTAAGTTTTTGTCTTAAAAGTTTTACCACTCAAAGTATTGTTGAATATTGTTTTGTTACAAACACCTAGCAAGTATATGCAATGCTTTCTATACTAAAGTCGTAAAATCTCTTATATTAATAGGTTGATCAATTTTACCTATCAAATATATGATATGTAATCTTAAACCCAAAAATAATAATACTAAGTAAACCAAATATTTCTACACATTGATATAAAAATGCCACTTTAGATACAATCATCAGTCAAAGTTCAATAACAAATAAGGAGTACACAATTGAAAAATATTAGCTTTGACAAAATTTCCTCCCACACATGTATTCTTGGGATATATTGGACAAAATTATCAAGTAAACTCTATTTGAACAACTCTACAAATCTTGTAAACTCCAAAGAAACAATGTCACAAGCATTAGAAAACTCAAGCAATAAGAATAAGATTGCATATGCATGCACAACCCCTAAATTTTTTTAGGAATGGATATGGAGTGCACAAAAAATAAATACTGGATTTGCAAACAATGCATACAAGAAGACATGTAAATTCTATTTTTACGTGAGTGATTATTGACTAGTACCAAATGCAACATTTTATCCCATGGGTATACTAGCTTCTTTCATTAAAGAAAGCAATGGGGTTCATCCCTTCAAAGAATGACAACTGAACATGGTATTGCATTAGTTGAAACTCTTGAACAGAAGTAAGTGCCTACCAAACTGTACATAGGAATGTATTGGTAGCATCCATTTACAAAAGAAGCTATTGGATAAGTAAAGACTCAAAGAGTGATGGAATCACTAAACTCATCCTTACACTCTATCCTCAATTGTCAATCTATACTAGTAGCTCAAGTTTCTATCTTCTAGAAAATATTTTCAGGAAGATGAGTATCTATTGAAGATGCAATACATAATAATACTTTCATGGCATCAGTAAGAAGGATATATCAAAGCTATGAAAAATTTAATTGAGAAAGATCTCTAGAGGTTTGAAAGGACAATAGAGTAATGATATTTTTAAGTGCACATGAGGTGTCACTTATTTATGTTGAAGAGGTTGGTGATCCATACAAAGCAGAGATGAAAAAATGTGTGAAATTAATTATGAATAAATTAATAAGTATACCCTTGCATGTTAGAACTGAGTTGGACCTGCTGAGTAGCTGAACCTTAGACTGATGATACTATCAAATAGCTAGCTCCAAATAGTGAGAAGCCTTCTTGTAATCTTTATTAACTTTGTTAGTAGGAGCACTGATGACAAATAATAATTAGGAGCCAAACCTCATGGAGCATACCAAGAATGCACCTCTTGGTAAAAAAAAACATTAGTATTCATGAAGCTATAGAATATTTGGAGTAGGATGAATTTAAAATTTTGTTTAAGAAGCATACAAGAGGAATGATATACCAGCCACATTTGAGTATCAAATACTCCAAATTGGATAGTGATATACACAACTCATTCAAGTGTATTTACTTGGAATAAGAACATTTTTTTATCAAGGTGATTGAGACATCCAAACAAGTATTGGTGATTGAGAATGCATATTCCTTGTGAAGGATGTATTTCATATCTCTTTGTTGAAAGAAATGAAGTAGCAATAGGTCAAGAGAGTTTTCATGCTTTAAACCTGTGCTAATTTAATCATTGAGTAGGATTTTTGAGTCACATAATCTTGGATAGCCTAGGGTTTCAAAGAAACAACAAAAGGGAGAAGTATTGCATCAAAGTATGGTGGTTTTATTGTCTACACAAAGCAGATCAAGTTTTACCAATAGAAGCCCATCAATTGCTACTTCTAAGTGGCAATCTTTTCATTATTATAGTCAAAACCTTCAAGGACTTTGACATGGCAACCAATGTTTGCATTCAAGTTTCTTTGGCATGTAAACCATAGTGACAGGGTTGTAAAGGTATTAGTGAAGTGGAAGAGGTAGCACGGCAAGTATTTCTTGCATGACTGTGATAACACAATTTTAACCCTATACCAAACTTCTATGGAATATCTAGCCTGTGCAAGGGACTAAGAAATTGTTTTTCACTAGTTTTGCAGTCCTTATCATGAATGATAAGATAGCTTCCAAGGAGACAAAGGGGAGATAATAATGTTTAAAGTCTAGGGTATGTTTCATTAGCTTGCACCATTCTAGCTAGAAGATGCAGTCACAGTGGCAAGCAACCCATCATTCATGATTGGAGATGCAACATATGTGAATGGTGAAGTTTAACATGATCTTATGCTTACACTATGAAAACACTATGAAAAGGCTTGGTATTAAATGTACAGTCATAGTATTAATCATTTATGAGGTAGCCTTATAGACCATAGTCAAAGAGATGAAGGCAGTTCATTCTTCATCATGATTAAATGTAGCATATTAGAGTGACAATGACCTTGATATGAATATGATTAGTCTTTATGACTGAGAATAAGACCTTATGACAACCCCTTTGAATGTAATAAAGACCTTTTTTTAAGGAAAAATGGATGATAAGGACTATGGCTTATAAGGTATAGCAATGATTTATGATAGTCCTTCATGAAAAGAACACAATATGTAGCTCAGTGACATTTGTAAATGCAATCTATGGTAAGAAGAATGACAATCACTTCAGGTGTGAGAATCAAAAAGAGGCTAAGCAGTGACAAGATAATAAAGCTCAAACCTTGCATAGTAAAGTGGAGGTTTTAACCGTGAGTTTCCTTACCCCCTTGCTGACCTTAAGTGATTTTCAAAAGCTATTGATAGTGTTAGACAAGGAAAATGCAATCAGGGAATTACTGTCCAAATGAAGTAACAGTGGTAATCATAGGTTCAATTTTTCTTCTTAGCCATTATATAATGGAGGTAGTGGATTACATGTTTGAGCAGTAATTTTAGACTCATCAAAGATGGGAGAATAGTGAATAATACCTTGTGGACCGTGATGTAGTGACAATAAGGTTGAAGGATCTTAAGAATGACCCACAATACCATGAAACAATGAGTCCCCTGTAGTAAGTAGGTAGTCTATAGGGCATAGTTTGATTTTATAGAAGGATGCTCATGAAAGGAATCTTCAAGTGATAGTGAGTGAACTATTTGAGATTGTAGTTGAGGGTGCAATATCTCGTCTTAAAAGCAAATAGAAAAGCAGTAAATGTGCAAGAAAATCAAACCCTACACAACAAACAATTCACAATGTGATCTTGCATAATGTCTTGAGTTTGAAGACAAAAATATCATTGTATCTTGATGAAAGTAGTGAACTTAATGGTCAATCACTGGCAACCATGATTTTAAAACATGATATTGTGCTTACAGAGGTAGCATTTTAAGCAAGGCAATGAGTGGTGATTTGGAACAATGGTAGGTATGAAGGACTTTCTGTATATGCATACTATGTAGTCTAGCTTAAGACAACATTCTTAGAAGAGATTGAAGGTGGATTATGGAACTCAAGGGTTACCATGAAAAAGATTAAAGCAAAGACTAAGATCTATTTAAAAGCCACTGTCATGAAGATATTAAAGATGTCACATGCAAAACCCTAGTAGCTGGAGTAATGAATGTAGTGCCAAAGAGGACATTATCTAATCACAGGAAAATACATCATTTATTTATTTTTTAAAATTAAAAGAAATCATTGTAAACCCTATATAGGATGCATTGATACTTCAAAAGCATCTGAAGGAATTTGAAGTTATGCAAATATATGTCAATTAAATACCTAGATTACAAATAGTAGCACGAACAATGTAACCCTTGTTGAGAAGAGCATGAATGAGATAAGCAATAATGAATCCTATGCCTCTTATCACACACATCTCCTTACCATTCTTTGTCATTCTTTACTGAAAAGCTTGAACCCAACTAGCTTCAACTATTTATAGGGAGAACATAAGCATGTCATTTCACTTCTCCATTTTGGCGAGCTATTCCTGAAATAAGGTTTCGACGAAGGTTTTAGAGTATGTTTATTAAAATGAAAATTATGTCGTTTAAATTCTCCATTTTGGCAAGCTACGCCTAAAAACAAGGTTTCAATGAAATTTTTAGAGTATCTTTATTAAAATGAAAATTATGAATAGCACTATTGATTTTTTATTCCTTAAATGATCTATTCAAATGGATTGTGACTAAATAAATGACTAAATATTTAGTCATTTTTATTTGTGTGACTAAATAATTTTTTAGTAACGACCAAATTAGTCATTTATTTACTCATTTATAGGTGACAAAAAATTAGTAGAATTTAGTCATTTTTAGTTGTTGCACAACTAAAATTTTTAGTCACATAGTCATTTATTTGTCAAATTCTACTAGTGATATGATTTTATGAATGTTGACTTGATCTTATTCATTTGAATATCAAATGTATACAGTTTTAGTTGACATGGAATATATATAATCGAATATATATATATATATTAGAATATATACATATATATATAGCATTGAGGCTATTTATTGATATATAAATATATACGTACATGTATATATACATGTACATATATATATACATGTACATATATATATGTATGTAATATATATATATGTATATATGTATGTATATATATATATATATATATATGTATATATACATGTATATATATATATGTAGATATATATGTACATGTATATATATATGTAGATATATATATGTATATATATATATATATATATATATATAGATATATATATATATATATATATATATATATATAAAGTAACTAAGGCCAATTTTTATATATATTATGCAAAGTAATTGAAGGCTGATTTATACATATTATGAAATGTATTGGAGGTCGATATATACAAGTTTATGCATTAGTCGATGAAAGGAAAATATGACACACTATATTGTAGGGCTCAAGCAAATAAAAGGCATATATATCATTTCAGATTTAATGATAAATGCATACGTGATCATTAAATCTAAAATGATATATATTCCTTTTATTTGCTTGAGCGCTACAATATAGTGTGTCATATTTTCCTTTCATGGACTAATGCATATAAACTTGTATGTATCAGCCTCCAATACATTTCATAATATGTATAAATCAACCTTTAATTACTTTGCATAGTATATATACAAATCGGCCTTAACTAAGGCCGATTTGTATATATACTATGCAAAGTAATTGAAGGCTCATTTATGCATATTATGAAATGTATTGGAGCTCGATACATACAAGTTTATGCATTAGTAGATGGAAGGAAAATATGACACTATATTATAGCACTCAAGCAAATAAAAGACATATATATCATTTCTGTCACAACCCTTCCCTTTATACATAATTAATTCAGACTTATCAATATTTATTTTGAAATTTTGTTGATAATAATTATCAAATTATATTAACAAGAATGATTATATGTAAAATGAATTGTGCATAAAATAAATTAATATTATTCTTTTCTTTTAAAAAATGAGGGAATACCTATCTAGTAGGTGGTTATTTAGAATACCTCGATTGCACAATGATAAATGATTATTATAAATTATTAACATTTTGAATACATTGCAACATTAAATCGAATAACCATAGTAATGAATCGGGAATTCATTTCATTGATATAGAGATTATATTTTGAAGGCAGGCATTATATGTTTTTATAACAGATAGTAGTGGGAAAAGAATTTTAAGAAACTTTACAAAAAGTGGAGACGTTACAAGAAAGAATTCAAAAAGCCATTTTTAAAGGGAGGAAGGCGAAGTTAAAGAGGAGAAGTTTTCAAATTGAAGGGGGACATAAATGGGGGATTCGAGAGTAGTGGGGATCATCAATCGGCAAGGAGGAGGCACCAAAAGGGGGAGAGGAAATTGGGAAAAGGAAGGGAGATTTTAGGTGGAAGATGGAGTATTGATGGACGACTCCAACCCATATAGGCCTCCTTATGTTGCGAGAATGGAAAGGATGGAGGCTTGGCTTCACATCAGACAGGGCAAAAACCCACTGCAAGTGTGAGATGCCGCATATCCCAGATGACATTATGGTGCGGTAAGAAGGGTGCAAGAGTAAATGAAGTCGAGGAACCGCAAGTGCCTAGGCTGCATTTATGCACAACGAGAATCAAAATCATCCGACAATAGAAGGATACCTGGTACTATTTATATACATGCTGGTTTATCTCTTATTTAGTTTCACTGAGAAAATACTTGAGTGCTTTATTTATTTACTATAGCGATCATATTGCACTTTCACAGTGAGAGAAAATAAGTTTATTTCTATACCCCTCTTATTGATTTAGTCACTTAAATCACTGCAAGTGAAAATGGATTTTCGATGTATAGAAAACTAACTCTGGCCTCGCTTAGAATTCACAATTTTTAACCTGTCTTCCTATCATCATTTGTCTAACCCTCTTCTCTGTTTTCAAAATTATAAGTCAAATTGAAGCCATGATAATTTAAAAAGTAAATTGTGTTATTTTCATTCAAAATGATAGATGTGTTACTCTGTAGGATGTCTAAAATAATAACTGTTATCTTTTCTATAATTAAAGTTGAGATGAGTTTCTTATATAATGTGAATGCAAGAACCAAAGCTCTATCTTCTCTAATAAGCAAGATGCATTGAGATTTAATCAAGGAAATGAGACTAGGGAGGGTCAAAGAGAATAATTGCAGGTTTCTGGGCGTTTCTTCCACTGATACATGCCAATAGAAACATCGTAGAACCACTCTCAGATTACATGTAGCAAGAAACATTCAATATCTCAGAGAGGGGTGCAAAGATTAATGCGCATTAGATCGAATACCCCAAGGATTCCTGTAGGTTTTCAGCAACCATATTTAGCAAAGGTAAGCACACTGAGTGTTTTATTACCTCTAATGTTAATTTGCTTTACGTATTTTATCTTCCTTGCCATCTTCATTATGTGGAAATGCTAAAGGTATGGTTGGATTACTGCTCAATCTATTTAACTTTGGTGCCTTAACTGGAATGTAGTTCTTTAAGGTTCTTGATATTGCGCATGGAGTAGGGGGCATTATTTTCTTTACCTATGATTTGCATGTACTTTCATGATGCAACGACTTAATTTAATCTATCCTTGTGTTCACCTTATTCTTGTGGTTGTATGTATTATGTGCTTCGGGTTAGTCATATTTATATTTGCTAAATGCCTCGTAACACTAAATGTTCTGATCCTATGATGCCTCTACTTATGCTTAAAGTATCAACCCTACAGTATTGAACAACAGATTTAAAAACCACTACATTATGGTAACTACTTAGTTGGTCATAGTTATCATATGGATGGATAGGGATTGGTTTGATATGGTGCTTGCAGTATAAGTTGTTCTAGTGGGGATTGCATGAATAATGTGAATCATTTAAAAGTTATCACATTTTTATTGAAATAATTTTTCATCAAATTCTAATGAGTCATATACTAGTGTAGTCAATGTAACGAAGTTACTCTCAAGACCCCTTTTCATTGGAATGCATAAGATGGCATATCTAACCTCCTATAGGTATACAATTGATTAATGTCTTATTGTCTAACAATTTCAATAAGCTCCAACTGTTAAAGTTTTTTAATGATCTTTAAATATAAGAGATGGTTAGTGTTCCAAATAGATTTGATGCAATCGAATGGAAAGTGTATTCTTTACCTATAATTTTTTCTTGAATTAAGCAATGATTCATTCCTCCTCATGATTTAATGAATAGCCAAATGATTCTAGCAGTGAATTGATAGTATTAAGTTTTATGATATATATTAATTACGTGCTTCTAGTGGAATAATTATTTTTAGATAAATGATAGCTTCTATTCATCTAATTTAATCAGATATAACATTATTCTCTTCTATCAATACTTTTTTGAAAATGACACTTCTTACTACTAAGATAGTAATTCAAGTAATCATTGATTTAATACATTATTCTTGCTAATGATATATTCCTTGTATAATTTGAGTAGATCCATAAATTATGATCAATGATTCTTTCTTGCTATTGTGATAGGATATTAACATCAAATTGTGTCATCATAGATAATAAACTATGAGTTAAGCTTTTGTTGGATTGATTATTGTAGATTGCGTCAATAGAAAAATGTTGTAAGTGTTAAATGTTATAATTAGTCTTTTGTTTGTGATAATAAAATATTTGCTTGTATGCACATGGTTATAATATTTTTTCTAAAATATAAGTAAACTACTTGTAGACATGCAAATAATCCTAACTAGCATCATGCATGTAAATCTTATCAATTAACATCATTTCCTCTAGTAATCAAATAAAGTAATTTATTAGATTAATTCATTAATGTTCATCAAATTTAATTAAATAAATCAAATTATTTAATTAAGTATCCTAAAGTCCTTTCATTTGATTTAATAAATCAAATTATTTAAATCAAATGTCAAATCCCCTAAATTCTTCCAAGTTAATCAATTCTAGATTAATTAACTCCTAATCCTAATGACCCATCCTCTAGCTTTTGACTCAACCTTGGTCAAACTCAACCCCTGACTAACCCACCCACTTGCACATGAAAATCAATTCTTTTAATTAACTAATTATCTCATTTTCCCTCACAAAGGCATATTCTAAGGTAATATTTCTTCATTAACTCCACTTATTTTACTTTCTTACCCAAACAATTTCCCTCCAAAACATCTCAACCATATTCATTTAATGCCTTACAAATGCATTAATCTCTCTTACACCTCTCAAATCCTCAACCCCATGCATTAACCATGCACATTCTCCAAAATGTGCTCAATCCTCACCCATTAGAATTGAGACAAGTGTCTCAATCTCATTGGATCTCTTTTAATCCCACATTCCTCCCATCTCTCCATTCTTCAATCCTTCAACCTATAAATAGAAGCCACTTCTACTCCACAATGTCATCCACAATCTTAGCATTCTCACTATAGGCACTTTTTATCTCCATTTCATTACATTTTGAAGGCTTGTTCATCATCATTTAACTTATCAAGGGGGTGGGAAAGGGCATCCTTTTCACATCAAAGGAGCACCACTCCCATTATGGGATAAGGTATGATCCTGCTTATATATTCTTTAATTGGTTTTCTTTGGTATTTCATGGTTTTGTTTGCATATCTAGCATGATTAGGTATCTCATAAGAGTACTTGATTTGGTTTGCTTCATTTGCGAACAACACTAATGTTTATTTGTCTTTGAAGTAAGTGCAGATTTAGTGCTTACATTGGTGCTAGAAGGAGGTTGTCTTTCTACATTTGTTGTGCATTGGCTCACTTCTAACTCTTTCTTAGATTCTATTTTCTGCACATTGGTTATCATAGATATTCTTCACATTTGTTGTGCAGTGGTTGTTGGAGTCTTAGCATTTACAATGGGTCTTAATGTGTAGGATTACGTTGGTTTGCAACTAGTTTATTTTCTTGTTGTGTGAAGAAGGTGCCTGTAACTTTGTTTATAAACTACAGGAATTTGAAATCCTTGGGTCTTTTATTCTCATTAATATTGTTGTTCCTATCTCACTAAGATTGTTCTTTTGGCATTGATTGGAGTCTTAGCATTTACAATGGGTCTTAATGTGTAGGATTACGTTGGTTTGCAACTAGTTTATTTTCTTGTTGTGTGAAGAAGGTGCCTGTAACTTTGTTTATAAACTACATGAATTTGAAATCCTTGGGTCTTTTATTCTCATTAATATTGTTGTTCCTATCTCACTAAGATTGTTCATTTTGGAGTCTTAGCATTTACAATGGGTCTTAATGTGTAGGATTACGTTGGTTTGCAACTAGTTTATTTTCTTGTTGTGTGAAGAAGGTGCCTGTAACTTTGTTTATAAACTACAGGAATTTGAAATCCTTGGGTCTTTTATTCTCATTAATATTGTTGTTCCTATCTCACTAAGATTGTTCTTTTGGCATTGATTGGAGTCTTAGCATTTACAATGGGTCTTAATGTGTAGGATTACGTTGGTTTGCAACTAGTTTATTTTCTTGTTGTGTGAAGAAGGTGCCTGTAACTTTGTTTATAAACTACATGAATTTGAAATCCTTGGGTCTTTTATTCTCATTAATATTGTTGTTCCTATCTCACTAAGATTGTTCTTTTGGCATTGATTGGCCTATCAACTTTATTGGTGATATTGTTGTTTTCAAAATTGACTTGAAAAACATAAATAGAGCCAAATCATTATTATGTGTATTCGCTTTTGAACCGAATCATTATCTGGGGCTTCCTCTTGACCTCATCTTTATCACATTTCATTTGGCTAGTGCATTCAATATTGGAGTACATTGAATAGTGGAATGCATTGAGTTTGGCGCACATTGAGTATTGGCATGCATTGAATTTTGAATGTCAGAAATTGAAACATTAGGGCATATTAATATCGATTTCTCTCTACATGTTACTGATTAAAGAATCCTTCACTTTTTAGACCTACAACTATCTTGTGCTCTCTATACTAATATCCACCAACCTTGCTTTAAATCACCTACTTTTGGTGCATTGAATTTCTATTCTTTATTGGCACGCATTTATGTTTGATCTTTTTTCTATCACCATTGGGATTCATATGCTGGTAATTTTCACAAATTTTAATGTTCTTTTGTTGGTTGTTACAAATTACAAAATATTATTGTAATCCAACTCCCACAAGCTTACTTGTATGGTCCTCTCTCTGTTCAGAAATACAGCCATGATCCATTGTTTTGATATGTTCATATAGTAAACTCGTTTTCTAGACCATCACTAGAAAGGAATGATGATATGGTTCTTGCAACAATATAAATTTGATTTAATCTGATATTGTTCTTGTAGCGATATAAATCTGATTTAATCCTATTTAAACTGATTATGATTCTGTTTGAAAATACAGTCATGATCCATTGTGTCCATATGTCTAGTCATTTGACCATTTTCTCGGCAAGCTGATCTGATTTGATTCTCTTTCTCATAGATTGCTTCATTTGAGTCCTTTGTAACATTGTATGGAAAGTAGGAAACTATTTTGGAGACTAATATAAATCTACAGCTTGGGGATCTATTCCAATCTACTCTTCTATTGGTCGATGCACAATTATCTCTTCATTTTGACCATATATTTTAGGTGAAGAAATTAAGGTTTGTTGAAGGAATGGATAACCAATCTAAAAGATCCATGTTGCAGGTTTGATAAAGTATTTGACTTTGATTTGAGCAAGTTGGATATGCAGAAGGGGCACGCATTGTCTTCTATATATATATTCTCAATGCTTTAGATATTTCACTTATCTCAAGAATATATTTTGTGAGGTTCTTTTTTATGAGAAATCGAACAATCCAATCATGCCAATCTCACCGCACCATATAAATACTCCAAATTTTGTTTTTGATAAAGGAAAAAATGGGTTTTACAGGGACCCAAAACCACAAAGTTTACAACAAAAGATAGGAAAGGAAAAAAAATTCCAACGAAATAAATAGGCTGCTATAAAAGAAAAATCTAGAATAACCAGCAACTAGCCAAAAAAAGCCAGGAAGGACAATAAAAAAGCTAGCCGAAACGTAGACCAAAAAACCAGCAACAACTAATCCATAGTCTTTAGAACAATCTCAGTCTTGGCCTCCAGATCTTACATATCCTGGACACCCTTCTTGAAAGTTTGACATTTGTGGCGTGGGGGGTGCCTTCCTTTTTAGATTAGCCCTGGTTCTTTTTGAAATCCCAATGTCCTCTTCTTGGCTTTTATCTTTCACCTCTTCCAAATCAACAACCAAGGACCCCTGTTGAGATTTATCCAGTTTTTCAGTTATAGCGTTGATAATGATAGCATTATGTCTTGCCATTTTGTTATTTTGTTCAGTAATTATCTTCATAATATTTTTTTATTTTTTTCAACTCAATTTCTATCCTTCTGTCCTTACCCGCGTTGTCCTAGATCTCTTTACTAGTAGTGTTTTCATTACGCTCTTCATCTTTCTTGCATAACTCAGAAACCTTAGCTCCCACCTCTTCCAATTTACTCTGGAGGGCCCAATTTTTTATTTTCAGGTCATTAATTTCATGAAAGACCCATTTTGACATTTCTGAAATGGTCCAAAGCATTACACCTAGCTATGCCGAGAAAGTAAACAAAAGGTTCCCTATCAAGATTGAGGCGACTTTTAGTAGGGTCAGAGGCTCCAGGGGACCTAGTTCTAACATCTTTGTATGTCAACAGGACAACAGAGGAAGAATTATTATTTACGCCAGAGTCCTCAGAATCAGGAGAGTCTTTAGAATACGATACAAGGTTTTTGATAGGGAAGTTCTTACCAGCACCTTTGGCTATGGGAGTAGAGCTTCCAAGCTCAGAAATAGGGCAGACTTTAACAGACTAGGGGTTATGGATTTGGGTTTTCTTGCCAGTCTGGATAGAGGGCAGATCCAGGACCGTCCTAGCCGGACTCAAATTAGGGTTGTTACTTGAACAACTAGGTTCAGTGTCATCCTCCTCCGATGCCAAAGATGCATTCAAGTTAGCAGGGGCTAACATATTTTTGAAATGTTCAAAAATTAACCTTATCAGACCAGTATGTAATATAGGATATCTTTTAGGGTTTTTATTATGGTCTTCCAGACTCTTTCTTAAAGAACAAAGTAAATAGTAGGGGAGAGAAACCCTAACCTTATAGCGAAAATGATTGAGAAAGGAAAAATGATAGTCGTAGACCCTAGTGAACCAACCGTCCAGGGTGATATACTCCATAATGATGCGAAGAAATTTTCTCTAGAGAGCTTTAATGGTGTTGGCCTCGAAGTAACTATTGGAAACTTTCACAAGTTTCAATTTTTCCTTGTCTTTCTTCGGAAATCTGACTATAGCTTCATCAGATAAATTCTTGTCCCAAAAAAATTTGTGTCCTTCAGTGGACATACTGGTCACTTCAGCAATGAGATTCTCATCAAGCTTAGCTTTCCTGCCAAAAAGGGTTATTTCCCCATTGTCCCAATTCTTCTCAAAAAGCTTAGTAGCTTCCTAGTTTGACCCATGGAGTTTTTCTAGAAAAGGGAGTAAACCCCCACTTTTAACTTTGTTCCACGCTTTAGTGTTTCTTGTGTGCATCTCGAAGCTATCTGGCTCAACTCTTTTTCTATCTCCTCCCATTTTAGCATGCACAGTAATGCAGACAAAGACGAAATCTTGGTTCAAAATGGTCCTGCCAAACCTGTGAGCCCACAAAGCATGCCGAGCAAGCTTACAAGACAAGCTAATTATCTTGGCCCCATGCAATCTAATGATAGTGATGTACTTACCCCATTCTATCATCATTATTGAGATGACACACATCTTTCCCATGTGACGCATCATAGTTCAATAAGGCTTAGACATTAACACCTAAATCACTGATATTCAGCCATGTGCACTGTCCTTTACTTTTAACCCATTCATTCACGAAAAATTCCACCACAACATTGGCTTCTCTATAGGCATGGGATATCTTTATATTATCAAACTTAGCTAAGGTTGAAATAGCATCATCAATCCAAGACTTTATGGTCCACGAGGGGGGGGGGACTACCTAGAAGACATTCAATAATTTTTTTTAAGTCCCCTTCAAGCCAAAGGTTTTTAAAATTCAGACTGTGAGCCAAATTTATTACATAAAAATCTCTGACAGCCTCAGCTAAGTGATTGGTTTGTGAGCCAAGGGGGGTAGCAATCACACCTAGAAAATTTCCAAAAGAATCCCTTATAACACCGCCGCATCCCGTTGCCCCAGGATTTCCTTTAGCCGCCCCATCAAAGTTGGCTTTGATCCAACCGTTAGGCGGAAAAGTCAAGCAGACACCCTCCCTGTCCTTCTTAGCATGTTTAGGAGCATAGGAAATATCATAACTAATTTTCCATTCTTTAGCAATCGTAAAATCATAGGAAGAACAAGCCACTTTCTCAGTGTTATAATCTTGTTGGGGGATAGCATTGAAATTTTCTTTCATTAATCTGATTATTTTATCAAACACTATGACCTCAGAAGATCCTTATCTCTATAAATTCTATTGTTTCGTTCTTTCCATAAACCCCAAGTAACATGAGGGTAGGAAAAATCCCACAACTTCCGAAGTGTTGGGTTGTGAGTAGGGGCTTTCCATTGAATGAAGAAGTCTTCAATTGATGAGGGGAACACACAAGATAATTGCTAGTAACAGAGATTTTTTTCCCAAATCGAGGTAGCAAATGGACAATGAAGAAACAAATGACAAACTGACTCAGCATCCATCTTGCAGAGATAACATCTATTGGGTATTCGAAAACCTCACTTGCAAAGATTATCAACCATAAGCACTTTGTTTTGAAGTAAGATCTAGAAGAAGATGTTGAATTTAGGAACCAGGTGTTTGATCCATGCATTCGAATAGAAATGGGGGGGAGCCTAGGCAGAACACAGCCTAGCAAAAGCCAACAAGATAGAGTAGTTGCTCGAGGGTTCATCTTTCCAAACAAGACAGTCTTCCGTCCGATCATGGCAAAGTCTGATAGCCAACAGGGAGGAATGAAAAAGAGCAAGAACCTGACTAACAAGACACATATCCACCCATTTTCCATTCTTCCAATAATCTTTAACATACAAACCAAAGAGAGCTTTGCAAATCTCAACCCACTCACGAAAAGGTTCAATATTGGCAAGAGGCTCCTTGAAAGGCGTGTTTTTTATTAAATATAAATGCATACAAAAATTTCTAAATTTATACACAAGTTGCATCTTTATTTTTTAACAACTACATCAAATCTTTACAACCATTGCATGGTTTTTCTGTTTGGTTTCTTTATTGAATATTTGACTACTAATTTTATAGTTGGATTTGATCTGAGCCAAAAAAATTCATAGTAGAAATTGTAGATTCATTCCACAGAGCTTGCATTTGGTCTGATTGAAATTTTTCTATTGTTTTGAATTATCCTTGCTTTTAATCTTACTGCAATTTGTATGGTTGTTTAATCTACCTCCAATATGCAGTCCATATTAAATGCTCCAGATATGAATCTAAAGTATTTAATGCTTACGATCATTACCTTGTTTTTTATGTGGTTGACCAGTTGATTACATTTCAAACACATTTTTTATTCAAATTCTAAACTATTCCTCCAACACAAGTTGCAATTATAACGGGTGAATGTGGTAGACAATTGAACTGCAATGGAGACGACATGCTCAGCTAGGATTGTGATATGAATACATTGGTTGAAAAATAGAATTAGTTCTTTGTTATTCTTTTCATTTATAAAAGGAGAGCCAATTTTGTGATTATATTATTAAAAAATTGTGGTGTTACTCTTAAAGATTCTTGATTCTCATTTCTAATATTTTACTTTGTAATGTTTGCAAGGGGGACTGCATAAAAAATCAGCAGCATTGGAATTGGGCATTGGAAGTAAAAAAGTAGCAAACAGATTTGAGTTGGAACTGGGAATTGAATTTGAACTTGAAAAAGAGAATTTTTCAATGCTTGTTGTAATAGCCTAGGGGTTTCATTCCTACATTTGTTTTTTTTTTAGGCCAACTAGATCAATTTGGGTTTAAAATCAACCATTGATTTAATTTCTTCAAGCTGGTTAAAATTGAACTTAGAAACTTATTAGATTTTTATTTTGGGTTAAAATTGAACAAGCAACTTCAATACTTGGTTTTGGTGCTATAAAAAGAACTCATCATTGCTCTGAGGATTAAACCAAACTTTTATTTGCTTTGTCTTGTAATCTTTTTTGCAACTTGTGTCATTCGAATGCATATGCAATTCTCTCGCGCTTCACAGCGACCTTGAGAATCAAAAGCATTTTTGGTGGCATTGGCTATCTAAAAGATTACCTACACATTTCAATTTTGGGTTTTAAAATTGAACAAACTTGCTAGCGTGAGGAAAAGACATTATGTGTGTTCCCTCCTTGCGCTTTATCTGAACTGGGAGGTTGAACTACAAGTGTCCTACCTTGCTAATGTTTACCTAGTAGAGGGCCTGCCTTGGTGGGAAAAAGTACTCACCCCAAGGGAATGACTCAAACCAGTAATGAGCTAAAGCCAACCTACTCCCAACCGGTATATAAATTTGAATGTTGAGGAAATATCAGCATTACGGGCACTCCTACGGACAATAAAGTGATTCTCCTTATAGGTGTTAATCTTTCCTCTCATGTGGCCACTTGAACGGGTGCATTGATTAAGAACCAATCTGTATAAAAGTCAAAATCCCTACTATTTGTTTGTGCAAGGGCGATCGTCCTGAAGCCGCTTCACATCTGTACTATTTAAAAGTAGAAACAAAAAAAATCCTTTTGATCTCCAGATTTCAAGGATTTTGAGATTTGGTAATCCCGAGAAGTGTGTGTCGAGAAAGGGGGAGCTAGTGTTGCCAAATCTCTAACTGTTCGCTTTGTCTAGTGTTTGGAGAAATCTAAGTGGAGACTCAACAAATATTTTATTTTCTATCCTAAGGTTGTGCATTGTTTCAAAATCAAATACTTTGCTTGGATCTAAAACAATGAAAACAAACATTCAACAAATCATCAGAATTTCAAACCCTTTGGAAAGAGAAAATATCCTTGAAGATTCCACGTTTTATTTCTTGTCCCTAGGGATTTTTTTATCCTTAGAGGCTTCTAAACATTTGGGCCCATATTTCAATTTTCTCTCTCCCAAGTCAACCTAGGAAACTATGCCCTTGAATCCTTGATTTTCACATAATGGACCTTGTGGAATGAAAAAGGATTTAAGACATAGACATTGAGTTTGGAAACTAAGCAAGAAGTTTTGATGTGGTAAAAATAATCCATCTAAGCAAGATAAAAGACAATTGAACCCTACATGTTTGTTTAATCTCATGATTTCCCCCAAATTCAAAGTTCCCAAACCAAGTCGTCATAAGTGTCTTAGTCCAAAGGCTTTGAAGAAATGTCTTTCGACACTTTACGAAGTCAGAGATAGATTTCTTTATAACTTTTACAAACGTGCACAAGTTCATCCCAAGACAACATCTAACATCTTGGGGTTTATAAGTTCATTTATCCAAAATCAAATCAAACAAAATCTAAACCAAATCCAAAAGTCCTAAAGGCTAGTATTCCTCCAAGGGTCTTAAAGGTTCAAACATCCATATCATTCATCCTTCATTTATCTCATTACCATCATTTGATTCTTAACATCCTAGACTTTCGTTATGTACCTAAGGTTTAGATCAAACAAGGGAGTTAGAGATTCATCTCCCATATTTCTAAAAGTTGATCCTAATTTTATGGTCCAAGCTAGATCACAACACAAGAAGATCATGGAGAAAAACAAAGAAACATCCACTTCAAGTGATTTGAGTCAAACTGAAACATAATTCAACCCTAGGGTATCCATTGACCTTCCACTTAATCCTCCTCAAATACCTCAAAATCCTCAAGAGGGAGGTTTCCAAGTGGAGGATGTCACCAACAATTACCAAGGGATGTCTCAAGATGAAATCATAGAGCTAGTCCAAAATCCAAAAAACCACAAGATTGCCAACACAATGATGAGAATCAATCCTTCACAATAGATGTTAGCATTAGCAAAGGAAGGGACTAGACTCCCTTCTGATTATGATGTGACCACTATTGTGGAGCAACCTCTTGGGACTATGACACTAGTATCATTCACACCATCAATTCAAAACATCATTCAACCCATCCCACAACCAGCATCATCTCATGCTCCAAGTCAACCCATGATCACTAAGGGGAGTTCATTGCTCCAAGCTCTACAAACACACCCCCTTGTAAACAACCAAAACTTGGATGCAAACACCATCTTGGGTATGCCAAACACCATTCCACAAGACCCAAAACATTTGTATGTCCCACTCATTTTCCATGACACCAATAATTCATCCACCTTTGTCGCATCACTGACATATTCTCTTGATACACAAGTCTCTCTCCCCATGATATCACAAGGACAAGTGGGTTTATTTGGACAAGGGGGAACCTTTGATGCATCATCATCACTTTTACGAGGAAACACACCTCCAATATTCCCCTCATTTCCTCTTTTGACATCAACATCAACACCAAATCAAGGTTTAGGGAAACCCCCTTTCCCAATCCAAAACCAATCAAGTCAAATCAATCCACCAATCATGAACCAAATCAACACATCAGTCATACCAAATCCTCTGAGCATGCCACTGATATCACAACACTAAGTGGCACCAATCCAAGCAACCCAATCAATCACTACACCATCTATAACACCCCAAAATGTGGTCTCCCAAGGACCTAGCATATCAACCACACAACTGCTTATCATCACTTAACAAGCACCACCGCAACCACCTCAACAAAATCTCATCATGCCATCCCACACCATTCCAAATCCTCCACCTCCACCACCAAATCCAAACATGGTAAATCAATATAGTATCTCAATTCAAGCAACCCAACAAGCCTATCAAGAGGCACTTCAACAATTCCAAATGCAACAATCCACACAACACGCATAACAGCTTGCCCAAGCACAAGCACAAGTTTTACTACAACAACAATAGGTTGTACAAGTTGCACAAGAAACACAAGCTACACAAGCCTCTCAACAAGCTCAAGCGCAAGCATAAGATCAATACCAAGCACAACAATCCCAAGCACAAGCCTTGTTACAACAACAAGCTTATTAGCAAGCTTTGCAACAATACCAAGCACAAAAACAAGAAACTCATCTACAAGCCCAACAACAAGCATTGTTGGCACAATAGAAAGACCAACAACAAGCATTGTTGGTGCAACAACAGCTACATGCATATCAACAAGCATTGCTTACACAACAAAGCCTACAACAACCTCCCGCAAGTGCACCGCCAAGTACGCAAGTCCCTCCACCCATCATTCAAGCCACCACACCAACTCAAGAAACATACATTCCACCACCTAATCTGTAAAATGATTGGTCTGCATAAATTAAACGGCTCTCACAACAAGTGTTGGACATACAATCAGGAAAAACAACAAAATCACAAGGGAATCTATGCCCTTATCCATTTGATAGAAGCATTGTGATGGTGTCGTTCCCACAAGGCTTTGAGATACCAAAATTTGATAAAAACCATGGAACCAGAAATCTTGAAGATCACATCAGGGAATTCCATGTACACTGTATGGAAGTTTCCTATGATGAATCTTACCTAATGTGGCTCTTCCCTTAAAGTTTGGCTGGCCCAGCCATGGAATGGTTCTCCCGCCTTCCCCTTGGAACTAAAAAGTTTCAAGAAATTGTGGACTTATTCATACAGAATTACTCATTTAACATAGGCATGGATGTGAGCTTGGAAGAATTGTCCAACCTAAAATAAAACAAGGGGGAAACCTTCGCATCTTTCTTGCAACAATGGCAATCCAAGGCCAATAAGAGCAAGTGGGCTATGCTAGAAGAATAAAAAATTGGGACTCATCTCCAACCTTGAAGGGACCTTGTCTTTCCATGTTAAAATGCAATGCATTACCACCTATGACCAATTGATTCCCAAAGCGCTCAACATCAAAAGAGCCCTCATAACACAAGGGGGACACCTATGTATCAAGACAATCGACCATCAACAAGCTACAACGACAAACTTCACATATGGGAAAAGAACAAAAATGTCACCAATGATTGTGTTGTTGATGCTAAAGTTGTAATCAGTGCTCCAAGGCCAAATACACAACAACAAACATACCAAAAACTGCAAATCAACACCCAAAACTCCCTACAACCCAACACATCACAACAACAATTGAACCAAAAAATAGTCAACAATGTAAATGATCAAGGTGGACCATCCACAAGGAACAGATATCCCCCTAAACAAAAATACACACTGCTTCAGGAACCAATCAAATCTATCATGCAACATTTGGTACAAGCAAATCTCATCAAAATCCTTGTTTACGAAAATTACAAAGAGCCTCAAGTTAAACCACCATGGTATAACGAGAAGCACCTTTGTGACTTTCATAAAATTAAAGGATGCATGACAACTAGATGCATGCGACTTAAAAATCTGATCGAAAATCTCATTGATGACAAGACCATTGCCATCAAACAACTAGCTAGGAATTAGGACCTCAAAATATACACGAATCTAATGCCCGATCACAATAAGGGAAACAATGACAATGTCAAGGGGAAGTATAAAAATGTGAACCATATTTATGACCATGTTGTTGCACCTTTGTATGAATGGGTCACAGTTTTGAATATCAAAGTATCTAAAGTTGAGTGTGGAGTTAACACACGCAGCGATAGAATTACCATCCCAGGACCATATCCCTAAACTAAAACACCCACTGCAAATTCAAATTCAGTTCCCAATGGTTACAATGTCCTAGAATAGCTGAAGAGGACCCCCTCCTAGATCTCCATCATGGAGTTTTTAAAAATCTCACTTGCACATAGGGAAATCCTACAAAAGGCATTAGCTACATCTTCCATACCAATGGATCTTGATGCAAACCAATTCCAAGCTATGGTCGGACATATCACCACACTGCATCTCCTCACTTTCTTCGAAAAAAATCTCCCAACCTAGCCATCTCATAATTGTGCACTCCATGTTGAAGTCCTAGTACACAAGAACAAAGTCAAAAGAGTCTTGGTGGATGGAGGTGCGGGTTTAAATATTTGTACCTTGAAGCTGGTAAAGAATCTAGGATTCTCAGAAGATGTTATTGAAAAGGGGAAGGGTATCACTATCCAGGCCTATGATGATCAAGAAAGGGTGTCTCAAGGCACCATCCAACTCCCTATCCAAGTAGGACCCACAATCATGGAAACCACTTGCCAAGTTTTCGACCTTGAACTCCACTATAATATTCTCCTAGGGTGCCCATGGATTCATGGGATGCAAGCTATCGCGTCCACCTTCCATCAATGTGTCAAATTCCCATATCAAAATGAAAAAGTCACAATCCATGGTGATCTTGAGCCTTTTTACTATTGCAAAAATCTAGAGGCCAAATATTATAAGATCCCACAAGTCCCCAAGAATGATGAAGGCCCTACGCCTCCTTATGTAGACCCATCCACCTTAGCCTCCACTTCTTAGACAAAGACACCCCCCATTCTGGACATCCCCGATATTAAATTTATTATCCAAGATAATGGGTGTGGAGACTATAAAATGAAAAAGAGTGCCTTCGTAATAGGAGATTTACCTCAATCTCCTAGATCTCATGGGAAGCCACAACCAATTGACACAATATCCCAAACCTTCAAAGGAAAACCCTCCACATTCAAAAGAGGGGGACCTAAGCTAGGAAGTGGTAGACGAAAAAGATATATCAAGTATCCTATATCAAGATGAAAGACCCAAAACTTCTCTTCCAATGGATGATGACAACAAAGGGCTACAGTTAATGCTTGGGATGGGCTACAACAAAAACAAGAAACTCGTGCAAAATGACAATGACTTGTTAGAACCTATCATTGCTGAGAAGTACATCAGGAATCTTGTCCTTGGATTTACCCCTCTGAAGATAACCATACATGGCAGAGGTACCCCTTTTAAAAAATTCAAAGCTCCTCCTCAATTACTAGTATCCACAGGTCTACCCTAAGTAGACAACTATACCTTCGATATAACTGATATGTGTGACGAGGATCCCATCACTGATTTACCCATCCTATTTGAGGACTCCTCCCTATTTATGATTTCTACCATGCCTTTTGAGTGGAGCAGCCAAACCACTAAACTAAAGCGTGTTTATCCCCAGATAATGGACTGTGACCAACAAGGACCATCGGTTTTAGACACATTCGAAAATGATGAGGCTCTCTCATAATTCATGGGACTTAGGGATACTCTACCATATAGAGACCATAAATTAGGGTTTCATATTGAGCTAGATACACATGCATACTATGGGTAAACGATTAAATCTCTTAGTTGCAAAATTGAAAATATAAGAGTAATCTCTAGGTCTTTAAGTGAAAACCACACTGTGGCACTTTCTAACCCAAAAAAAGTAAAAAGAAAGGATGTATCTGAAGGTGAAAACCTCTTTGAGGCACCCAAGGATGAGGGATTCAATATTCCTCTTAGTGTTATTCATCAGGAAAAGTCAGTGGTTTTAGCAAAAAAATGCAACCCGATCAATCTAGGAAATGAAGAGACACCACACCACATTCTATGCAGAGACACTCTTAACCGAAGAACAAGAAATCCTAGTTGCATTTTTGAGACACAGGAAATTAAATTTTGCATGGACCTATTCCGACATGTCGGGCCTTGATCCATAGGTAGTTGTTCACCATCTAGCAATTTATCTAGAGGAAAAGCTAGTAAGACAAAACTTTAGAAAGATGCATCCACAAATCACCCTACTTGTCCAATTTGAGCTATAGAAACTTCTTGGCATTGGCTTCATATGACCCATTGATTATCTTGAATGGGTTTCCAACCTTGTACTTGTTTCTAAGCCCATTGGGCGCATCCAAATCTACACTGACTTCAAGGATCTCAACAAAGCATTCCCTAAGGATGATTTCCCTCTTCCTAACATTGACATGATTGTAGATCAAAGAGCAAGGCATGAAATGTTGTCATTAATGGATTGGTTTTCAGGATACAATCAGATAATGATAGCAAAGGATGATCAACATAAGACAACCTTCACCTATCCATGGGGTACCTATTGTTGGAACATGATGCCATTCAGGTTAAAGAATGTTGGAGCCACATACCAAAGGGCCATGACTCTGATTTTTCATGACATGACCCAAAAATACATAGAAGACTATGTGGATGACATATTGGCCAAATCAAGAAAGCGTCAAGACCACATAGCAACACTAAGCTCTATCTTTAACAGACTAGAAGAATACAAGGCAAGACTCAATCCTAAGAAATGTGTCTTTGGCATGCAATCAGGAAAACTTCTAGGGTATATTGTATCAATGAGGGGAATCGAGATAGACCCTGCAAAAGTTAAAGAAATTCTTGAAATGGAAGCACCACAGACATTGAATCAGTTAAGAGGTTTGCAAGGAAGACTCCAATCTATTCGCAGGTTCATAGCATAGTTAGCAAACAAAATTGTCCCATATTCTCATCTACTCCACAAGGGGGTAGCATACAAGTGGGACGAGAGATGCGATCAGGAATTCAATAAAATCAATGAATACTTGCTAACACCACCAGTCCTCATGCCATCAATCTAAAACAAACCACTGATCTTGTACATATCAACAACAACAGTAGCACTTGGGGCTCTATTAGCACAACATGATGAAACAGGGAAGGAAGGAGTCATTTACTATATTAATCTAACCTTGGTAGGACATGAGTTAAACTATACATTTATTGAGAAGGCTTGCCTAGCAATAGTATTCACCTCACAAAAAATCAAGCACTACATGTTGGCTCATCAGATAAAATTCATCGCCAAGATAGACCCCCTCAAATATATACTTTCTAAAGCAACGCTTACAGGGTGAATGGCTAAGTGGGTCATGATGTATGACATTGAATATGTGGAATGAAAAGCTATCAAGGGACAAGTAATTGTGGATCAATTAGCAAAATCACCCATATATTCAAAGAACCCACTTGTATCAGAATTTCCAGATGAGTTTGTTTTCAATCTTAGTGTAGCAAATCATTGGAAGGTATATTTTGATGGTTCATATACACAACATGGATCAGGAGTAGGATTTTTCTTCATCACACCACAAGGGGATTGTATTCCTAAATCATACAGGTTATCTTTCCCTTGCACTAACAATATTACCAAATATGAAGCTCTTCTGATTGGACTTTGAATTGCAGGACAATGGAAAATCATGGCATTTAAGGTCTATGGGGACTCACAACTGATCATCAACCAAGACAATGATGAATACCAAACAAAGGATGACAAGTTGGCCCCATACAAGAAGCTAGTGGAGGACCTCAAGGAATTCTTCATCGACATAACATTTGAGCAGATACCGAGGGAAAATAACAGAGTAGTGGATGCCATGGCTACAATCAGATCATTGTTGGATATCCCACGCAACGTCCCCAAGCATGAATTATTTGTGGAGCAGCTTCTCATACCATCTTTCGAGGTACGAGAGTTTGAATTTTTGTGTGAAATCGTTGGTCCTGGTGACCCTTAGTATCATGACATATACACCTACTTGAAAATAGGAGTCCTCCTTGCCAATATCACTCTGAACCTTAAAAGAACATTTGTCAAGAAGTCACCCATTTTTGTTATCTTAGATGACACTGTGTATTGTAGGAGTATTGAAGGAACCCTTTTACGATGCCTGAACTCCGAGGAAGCTTTGACTACTTTAACTGAGGTACACGATGGTATTTGTGGTTCACATTCGAGTGGTATGTTCTTGGCTAAAAAACTGCTGAGAATGGGGTACTACTAGCCAACAATGGAAAGGGAGGCTCATGACTATGTCTGAAGATGGTTACAATGCCAACAGCATGGAGACCTCATCCATGCACCAGTTCAGGAGCTCCAATCGATTATAACACCTTGGCCCTTTTCACAATGGGGGCTTGATCTCATTGGAAAAATCACACCCACCTCATCTAATAGACACAAGTTCATTATCACTGCCACCAAATACTTCTTGAAGTGGGTAGAGGCCATTCCCATGACCTATATTACAGGGAAGCAGATTTCTAAATTCATCCTAAACTACCTCATTTGTCGATATGGTGTCCCACAAGCCCTTATCTAGATAATGGGACACCTTTCAAAAACTGGGATGTTCGAGAGTTATGACAAAAATTCAATATCCAACATGGCTTCTCCGCCCCATATTACCCCCAGAGTAACGGCCAAGCTGAGGCTACTGATAAAACCATCTTAAAAATCCTCAAGAAGACAGTCAATGAAGCTAGTTGTGACTGGTACCTACAGCTGAACCCCGCCCTATGGGCTTACCAAACAAGTATCTGCACGCCAATAGGTGCAACCCCGTTCTCCCTGCTCTATGGATCAGAAGCCATCCTTCCCATTGAGATTGAGCTCCCATCCTTAAGAATACCATTGTAGAATCTCATTACTAATGAAGAATACCGGGTGTCATGGTTGAGTGAGCTAGAACTACTAGATGAGTGGTGCATGGATGCTTTGAACCACCTGCAAGTATACCAAAATCATCTAAAGAGGAGTTGCAACAAGAAGATCAAGAGTCGATCATTTCAAGTTGAAGAGCTTGAGTTGAAAGAAAATCATAAAAATGTGCCAAATCTAGATAACAAAGGAAAATTTGAACTCAACTGATTGGGACCCTTTGTTGTCGCTGCAAGTTACAAATCAGGAGTGTATTAGTTGTCAACACTCGAAGGTGAGCCTCTATAGGATCCCATTAATAGCTCCCATCTCAAAAAAAATTATGCTTAAACTTGTAGGGTATAAATCCAAAAAATACAAAAATAAATAAATATATATATATATATAAATCCAAAAAAATTAGAAAAAGGATTGAAAATAATAAAGAAAGAAAATCATCCTCTAGTGAAAACCACTTCGATGGCGCTTTGGACAAGTACCTTGGTGAAAACCTGGAAAATAGGTGCCTTGTGTAAATGAAGCACTTTCCATCCACCAGGGTTTTTTTGACTAGTTTTGCATCACTTTCCATCCCATTCCATCGATCATTCTATCACCCATCCGCATCTACATCATAGCTTGATCCTTTTGTTGTATCATGTCCCATCCTGGAACTACTTGGCACATTTTTGAGGTCAGTTTGTCCTGCCTATATCAGAGTAATCTATCGCAGAACGCTGGGGGCATGTTCTTATACCTGCATTGGATCATATTCATGTATATTCTTGAAATCTTCCTTAAATAAAAAAATCCAAAAACATTCATAAAAATAAAAAAATCAAAAAATATTCGTAAAAACAATCCAAAAATCCAAAAATAGGTCAAAAATCGAAAAAAGTCAAAAATAGAGTCGTTATGTCGAACTATGGGTCTTTTAGCTTGAACGTAGGAAAAACAATCATCGATGTACCCCCGAGACACTCTAGGTTAGTCTATTAGTAGTCCATCATAATAAACTGGAAATCCAATTGTTCATATCTTCATCTTGTAAATTGGTTGAGTCGTCAGTTGAACTACGGGTCTTTGAGCTTGAACGTAGGAAAGGCCATCATCGATGTGCCCTTGAGACACCCTAGGTCAGTTTGTTAGGAGTCTACCATAATAAATTGGCAATCCATTTCTTCATATCTCATCAATAAATGAGTATGTGTTAGTCGAACTATGTGGTCTTTGTGTGTATAACGTAGGCAAGGATAATCTTTGATTAGCCCCTGAGACCCCTAGGATAGGTCTTTAGATTAGGTTCTTAGTCAAAATCTCAGAAAACCCAAAAACATTAGAAATTTTGAAAATCAAACATTTGTAAAACATCTCGAAAATACCAAAAATAGCCTCAAAACATTTCAAAATATCAAAAATATCCAAATATTTGAAAAAATTCATCCGTCCCATTTCGCTTTCACTCGCAATAAACATACACACACAATAAATCAATTGTCACCCTCAACCTTTGGCAAAAAGTTTGAAAACAAGTGTAGCAAAATTGAAAGAGAGACCTCAAATGTCAGAGTCTTAAGTCTAGGTCAGTAGGAAAACAAGTTGGTCAACTCTTGGTATCAATAGCCTGTCATCCAGTTTATCTCACCATCACTTGATAACATCATGTTCTAAGATGCATCCTTCCTACAATGGATGCCAACATTAGGCATCACCATAGTTTAGTCTTGGCTAAAGGTATGAAGAACATTAGCTTATAACAACACTAATGTTTGTTTGTCTTTGAAGTAAGTGCAGATTTAGTGCTTACACTACTTTTCGCTAGTTCCAATAGTAATATATATATACTTAATATGGATATGGTATTGGACATCCATCTTCAACTATCATACTTGAATCATTATGATAATGATTATTTTGTTTCCCTCCTAATATTTTGACACCATTAATTTGTGTGAAGATGTGTTCTAGATACAATGATCCTTAGATGACTATTTAATGTACTCCTTATCACTATTAGATTTTTAAGTTAAAATGAAAATGTCACATAAGTGTTGTTACACCTAAGTGGGTGGCAACCGATGTGAATCTATCTAGGAAATTTATTCCTAGAAAGGGTTGCATACCCACTATCTACAAGTACCTAGTTATCATGTCTATCAATACTTTAACTAGGTTATTGGTAGTACCTAATTTTTCTCAGGGGTTTGGCTAGAGTCCATGTGGCTTCATGATGCTAAAAAGGTTGGGTGGTGAGCAAGCTTTACTTGATGTATGCATCAATACAACTGTTGGATAGAGAGGTTTGAACACTAACTTTGTTTAAAGTTGTAGTCATGAGCTATAAAGGGTCTTATATGAAAAAAGAGAAGTAAAATATTAGATGTTTTTTTTTATTTGAGTTTAAATTTTGGGTTTTTACATGTGGTATCAGAGCATGCGGTTCAAACACTAGGCCTGATGGTCTACTACCAATGTTCGTGCTGCAAAAATTAGATTTTGATTATTATTAGTCTAACAAATGTTGAATTGTATGTGCCAGGAACGGGAAGATTCAAAAGTGCGAGGAAGAAAAATAAGGGAGTAAGAGGCATTCACATAAGTGGCTCGATTCAAAGGTTAGATATTGGTCAAGCAAACATGGAAGCAGTAACAGGGTGGAGGAGGAGGTTAGATATTGGTCAAGCAAACATGGAAGTAGTGTAGTTGTGTTGAGCTCTTTTCTAATGAACCTCTTTTCCTATTCATAGATATGCCTCTTCTCTGTATTCATGAGTAGAGTTTTAGAGCAACGTGATCTTCATTTTTTACTTTCAAATCCGTTCGCTTTTTTTTAAAATATCAATGTATCCATGTGGAATCATTAAATATTAGCTCGAATGCTTTTAATTAATCGGCTACGAGAAGCAACCTTAGAATAATTACATTAAGTCATTTTGTTTCTTGCATTCTCAGTCATTCGATCATTACAAGAATTATGCAATGGTGCAATGAAAAGATTTGTTTCTGTCTTGTTACCCAACTTAAGTCATTTTGGATAATTTTGTTTAGATCCTCCTTATTTAATAAAAAACCCTCCCCACAAGTTTGTGAGTTGGTTTGTGTATCTTTCAAGTACCATAAAAGAACAATTTTGTGATTACTCTATTAGACTTATCTTCATTAATTCATCACTGATTCGGCCCCTTTTGAACAAGATATGGTCACATTATTATCATCGATGCAAGCCTTTTGTGGATGTTAGAGGAACTATTCCTAAAAAAAAAAATTGTTTGATTAATGTGAGATTATAAAAAGATATAACATTCATCAAATAAATTGGGTATTGTTAAAGCGGAACTATTTACTACTACAGTGTGCATTTTGTTTTATTTGGAAATAGCAAAATTATGTTGGTTATTAGCTTTCTCTGTTGCATGCACTTGATTAATCACAGTCGGCTCATAATTGGGTCACTAGATATTGATCTACCTCATGAATGTTTCTTACAAAGCAATGTTGGAACCAGTTTATGCTTCAAGCATAGTTGGGTTCTTTGTAGGTAGGTAATCTATAAAACCCATCAATTAAGTCGTCAACTAGATTGGCTTATCTTTATCAGTATTATGCATGTATGTTTCTTGGAATTTGTGGCTCCTAACTGTACAAATACTATCTTATCATCGGTGAGTCCTAGTCGCATGTTAATCGCAATCAAGGCTATGTTATTTAGGATTCTTTAGCGGTCAATTTGATTTGATTTACCTCCTACAGAAAATAACTTTCAACCCTATCTCATTGATCTTGTCTGTGAGATTGAAAGCCAACTCCTAGAATCAGTAGCATGTATGAATCATCTGAATATTGTTGTAAACTTTGGCATAATAGTTAGGTGCATTAATATATAACAATGTGAAGCACATGCCACTTACATATTTTTTAATAAATGTTATTTGGATTGAAAGAGAAATAATAGGTTGTTTTTTACATCTGTGTAAGTAATTTGATTGTATGAAATTATGCAAAATGCCTTGTTACCTTTTGATTGTTGGGAATGTCTAGACTTGTATATACTTCAATGTATGGTATAAAGTGGGAGAGAAACAGAGTGTGAAACATTCCTTTGTGTAAACTTTAGGAATTTTTCTTGTGCATATCGAAATTGATATAATTCGCTTGGAAAATAAAGTGGAAGGTAATTTTTGCTCTATCTCATAATCTTGTGAATTAACGTCTATGCTCTCTTATTTTTAGAATATTGATACATAAGATATCATTTTGAACGTGAAAATAGAAGCATGGATCAGTTAATGAAGGATTCACATGAATATTGTATTTTGGCTAAATCTGTATACTGTCTATCAATCTATGAAAATATTGTATGCATACTCGTGTGATATTTTTCTCCAGAACAGGATACATGTGATCTTTGAATGCCAGGGTGGAGCCATATCAATGACTTCGTAAGAAAACCAAGCAGGAATTACATTAGGAATACATAATTGCGAGGTACTATTCACTTTTAATACAGTTGAATCCTAGTAGATGTTTAAATATCTGGAATCGTGTAAAATTCCTTATCTATAATTGTTTTTGATAAGAGGTTAAAGAAACTTATTTTGGTTTGATGAATGATGTAGATTTCTGTGAAAGTAATATCATAAGTTATCATCATCTACTTAAGCTGTTATTGTATCTAATTTAATTGTGATTATATGCAGGATTACAAGATTGTTAAGTTTGTTGTATCACATGATTTATATGATGATAGTAGAAATATTTTATATATTTGTATAAACTTCATGGTTTTCAAATATGGTCACTCATTAAGATCATTCACGGTTTATTTTATCCAAGTTTACTAACATTATAATATTGTAAAAATGAAGTTGGATGTTAGACATAGAAACCATGTTATCATGAATCATAGATACATTAAGAAGATCATAGACGTCTCAATTAATTCATTCAAAGGTACGATGAAACTTACGTATTGGTGAAACTTTACATTTTGGAATAGTGATAAGCTAACTTATGTTTTTGAAATTCTTGTCAGTCTTATTCAACACTTTTCCCTGAAACTTATGTGCATCAGGACAATGCACAATTTAGGGAGGGGGGGGGGGGATGTCACAACCCTTCCCTTTATACCTAATTAATTCAGACTTATCAATATTTATTTTGAAATTTCATTGATAATAATTATCAAATTATATTATAGACAACAAGAATCCCAACTTGGTTAAAAAATGGAGCATTCACAGGATTGTGCAGCAAAGAAGGTGCAGGATGGAACAACCGAACCAGGGAAGACAGAGGGAAGGAAGGGGGAAGTTAAGGTTGAGGCGGCACCGAGATGGGGAGATGAACCATTCACAGACAGCGCGGAGGAAACAACCGGTGCTCATATCCCGCAATGGGTTTTTACGGGCGGCCAATGGGAAGACAGATGCGTCCCGGAAACCAGGTCACAAAGGACGACAGCCAAATCAAGAAGTGAGGCGGCTCAGAAACGACATGACACCCCGGAAACGCCAAGGGGTAAGGTTTGTCCATGGCCCAGGGTGAATCACTCTGATAGGATCGGGCGTCGGGGTAACAGTAAGGAAGAGGCAAAAACCTTGAAGTATCCCAACCTGCGGGAGTTTAGGAGAACAAGGAGCGGAGGAAAGGCAAAAGGCGGAAATAAGTAGTGGCAGAAGAAAAACCCAAAAAATATGGCGCACCAGACAAGCGATACAACCCTGGAAATTGATGTAACAGAGGAAATCATGGAGGACGCTGCTATCCTCCGGGACTCTGCCTTCATATGCCAGTTCATCGGCATCTCCCCAGACCGGACCAAGGTCAAACATTGGATAGAGGAAAACTGGAAAACAGAGGTTCTGATCAGGTTACTCCTGAAAGGTTTTTTCCTAGTAGTTTTTGCAGACGAAGAATCAAAAATAAGAATCACAGAGGGAGGCCTATGGAATATTGATGGAAACCCCCTTTACATGCAGCCGTGGAATCCAAATTTTGACCCGGTCAAGATGAAACCCTACGACAACCCTATTTGGATTCGGCTTTACAACCTTCCAGTGGAATATTGGGCCGGGGATTGCTTGGAAAAGATCGGTCGATCCTTGGGCACTTTACTGGAGATCGACATGGACATTCTTGAAGGCGATCTATACAAGTATGCCAGAATCCGGATTGCGGCAGTCAACCCTATCCCCGATTGCATAAACTTGGTGGTAAATGGGGAAACTTGGAGGTAGGAAATCGAAATTGAACAGCCAAGGTTTTTTTGTTGTGAATGTGGCTCGAGAGCACATGGGTCCATTCATTGCAAGATAGGTGCTACGTTTCCCACTAGGGCCATCCCCCATCAGAAACCAGATTCCACACAGGTAACTCAATCTTAGCAACCCCTTCAAGAGGACGAAAAGGATCCACTTTGCCGAGGAACAACGAAAGGCCCCCTTTCTAACGCTTCCCCCCCAAAAATGCAAGAAGGGAAACCCCTCGGGTCGCAGTCTGGCAACCAGAAGAAGGAAGCGGGGTCACTGGAAAATGCTGAGGTGGAAAGCGTCTCAAATGAAAGCGCAGAGCTGGACTCAAATGCGGACTTGGTGGATGAGTTGGACATAATTGACGAAAGGTGTATTTCTCAATCCGCTTTAAATCATCTTGGTTTGGACAAAGTCTCCACACCCGCCAACGCTAGAGGCAGGAAATCCCTCAAACAGCTGCGAGAGGAGGAAGCAGTGGCCAAAAAATACACCAGTATCACCAAGTTCCTAAACACCAAAGGTAACAAGAACTCAAGTACCAAGGGAGGAAAGGCCTCCCTTGGGAAACAATGAAAATCACCACATGGAATGTCAGGGGCCTGAAGGCCCCTGACAAACGACGCCTAGTTAGGCGTCACTTTCAAACGAGCAACAGTAGCATCATTCTATTACAAGAGACAAAATTGTCAGGGAATGAAAAAGCAAATTTCCTTAAGTATTGTTGTTCCTAGGATGGCTTCCTTTTTGACTCAGATGGCTCTGCTGGGGGCATTGGGCTTTTATGGAAAGCAGCCAAAGTGTCTGTAGAAATTCAATCCTCCTCCTCGCATTGGCTGGCAGCGAAAGCTTATGACCTAAACTTGAACCACAGCTTCACAATCCTCAATGTTTATGGCCCGATTAGGACAGCAGACAAGGCTCTCTTATGGAAAGACATCCTAAGCTTTATTTGCTCCATTCCTAAAGAGGAAATAATCATTGGGGGGGGCCTTCAATGCAATTCTCGAAATGTCGGAGAAAAGTGGCGGGTGCAGGAGTATTTCACAAACCACCTTGGATTTCAGGGCCTTTGTGGCTGAAAGCAGACTGGTGGACTGCCCCACGGAGAATGGTCTATACACTTGGACCAATAGGCGGAAAGACTTCACAGCAATTGCAGAACGTCTGGATTGGTTCTTGGTCCCACCCAGATGGGGAAACACAGATTGGCGGACCTCGACTTGCATACTACCAGTCTCCATTTCTGACCATTTTCCAGTTGAACTTTCAATAACTGGTGGACGGGAGCCAGAAAAAACTAGCTTCAAATTCCAAAATATGTGGTGGAGGGACCCTGCATTATGGATCTTTTGGAACTATGGTGGAAGGAGGCGAGGGTTGACGGCTCCATAAGCTTTAGGCTGGTTAAAAAGCTAAAAATAATTAAGCAAAAATTGAAGGAGTGGAACAAAGTTCACTTTAAGAATATCTTCCAGGAGAAAGCAAGAGTGGAAGAGGAGTTGGAGAAACTCAACGAAAAAGTCATGCAAAAAGGAATGACAAATGTGGAATTCGCCATGGAGAAAACTCTGCAGGCAAATTTGGCCGAAATCTTAAAAAGGGAGGAGATATACTGGAAAGACAAGTCACGGGAGGTTTGGCTGCGCAATGGTGACTCCAATTCAAAATTCTTTCACTCCTCCATCTTGGCAAAAAGAGCGGCCAATAAAATTGAAAGCATACGGAATCAAAATGGGCTCCAGGTCAGTGGTGGGGTGGAGGTTGGCAGAGCGGCCTGTGACTTCTTCTCCAGTCTCCTGGGAGATCATATGCCCCTAGAAGAAGATCAGGGTCTCCTGGAGCTAATTCGGCCAAGAATAACGGATGAAGACAACACCAGGTTGTGTGCGTGGGTCTCCAAGGAGGAGGTCCAAATGGCGCTTTCCCAGCTACACCCGGACAAAGCGTCAGGTCCTGACGGGTTTCCGGCCTGCTTTTTCCAAAAGTGCTGGAGCTTCCTTGGTGATGAGATCTACGAATTGGTCGAAGAGTTTTGGAAGTCCGAGCGGTTTGTCAAGGACCTAAATAATACAGTGATTGCTCTAATTCCAAAAAAATCTGATTTTGCCTCTTTCAGCGACTTTAGGTCCATCTCTCTTTGCAACACCCTGTACAAAGTGGTGTCAAAAGTTCTGGCTAACCGCCTGAAACCATTACTAGATAAAATCATATCAGTTGAACAATCAGGGTTCGTCCCTGGCAGGGAAATAACAGACAGCATCTTGGTCACCTCAGAAACAGTTCACTCGTTAAAATCGAGCAAGCAGCCAGGCATGATCATCAAGCTAGATGTGAGCAAGGCCTACGATAAAGTCCGTTGGCCCTTCCTCTTGGAAATAATGCGAAGGTTCGGGTTTTGTAGTCATTGGTGTACAATGATCTCCCAATGTATCTCCACAGTCCGATACTCGATTGCCGTCAATGGAGCCCTCCATGGCTTTTTTCAAGCCACAAATGGCTTAAGACAAGGGGACCCGATGTCCCCATTCCTTTTCGTGGTTATGGCCGAATCCCTCAACATAGCAATCAAGGAAAAAAGACTGTGTAATGAATGGCAAGGGATTAAGGTAGCTCCAAACACGGAACCAATCACACACACACAGTTCATAGACGACACTACGCTATATGGGATTGCCTGTATTAAGGAAGCGAAATGCATAGAATCGGTACTCAGGATGTATGAACATCAATCTGGCCAAAAAATGAATAAAGCAAAGTCGTGCATATACTTTTTCAATACACGGCCCAACCTTCAAGTGGCCATATCGGCGATAATCGGTATCGACAACGGCACTCTACCGGCCAAATTTCTTGGAATACAAATCTTCGGTAATGTGGGCAAAGTGAAATACTGGCAGGAAGTAGTGGAAAGGTGCAGGAATAAGGCCATGGCCTGGAAGAACAACTGGTTAACACTTGCCGGTAGGATCACAATGACCAAAGCAGTGCTTTCATCCATCCCCACTTATGCGATGTCCTGTTATGAAGTCCCAAGGAAAACTGAATCTGAGCTAGAGGGAATTCTCAAGAAGTTCCTGTGGGACAGCTCTAAGCCTGATAAGAAAATCCCGTTAATCGGGTGGGATTCGGTCTGCAAAGCTAAAGAGGACGGTGGCGCTGGCATACGGAAGATTCAGCTACAGAACAATGCCCTGGGTGCTAAGCTGATCTGGAAGATGTACAGAAGCCCGAACAAAATGTGGTGCCAAATCTTACAGAATAAATATTTAGACAGCCCTGACCCATCCAGAATCTTAACTGTTGCAAATCCTATTGGTGGTTCGGAGCTATGGCGTTTCATGTCAAATTGCAGACCACTTATAACAAGTCACCTTACCTGGCGCATTGGAGATGGAAGGAAAGCCTTATTCTGGTTGGACTCATGGAACGGACACAAGAGCCTGGCAGAACTCTTCGACCTTGAACAATACATAGAATCTCTGCATGGGGCCTTTGGTGCCAAAGTGGCAGACTACATAAGACAGGAGTCTAATGTCCTGGCGGGGGGTTGTAGGTGGGTGGACTTTTTCGCCCTACCCCTCCCACATGATCTAGCGGTACAAGTTCGTACAGAAATCCAAAGTCGCCTGGTAAGGACGTGGGACAGAGAAGACAGCATAATATGGTGTGGAGCGGCCTCCGGTGAATATTCGGAAAATCTGGGTTTCCGCCTCCAATCACAACAAATTGGAGATAAGTCTTGGATGGCGCGACTTTGCTGGAAAAAGGAAATTTTGCCCAAAGCTAGGGCCTTCCTTTGGACAGCAATTCACAAACGATGTCTGACTTCAGAAAGACTGAAGCATATTGGAATTATTGGACCAACAAGATGCATCCTTTGCAAGCAAGCGGAAGAGAACGTGGACCATCTACTTCTCTCCTGCCCTGTGGCCGCTTCCTGCTGGGATTGGGTACAACAAAACTTGCGGTTCCCCTGTCCCCGCCCATGCAACTTCAGAGACTTCCTAAACAGTTGGCCAACGGTGAACAAGAACGGTATGTGGAATGGGATCTGGCTCTTGACCCCATCCTTGGTTGCTTGGCACATATGGAAGGAAAGGAATAGACGCATTTTTAAGGAGAAATCACTTGACAGGCAGCAATTAATTGGCAAAATTCAGGATGCTATCATCGAATCGGCTAACAACAAAATCAGGCCTGGCCCAAAAGTGAAATTCTCAAAATGGGACGAGGAGATCCTCAAGACGTGGAGTGGCCTTAACCTTAAAAAAATCATGCCTATTGCCAACACCAAAATAAACAGAAAGGAGATCTTCTGGTCTAAGCCCAAATGGTTAAAGTGGAAACTCAACTTCGACGGGGTGGCTAAGGGCAACCCAGGAAAGGTGAGGGCTGGATGCATAATTAGGAACTCATCGGGAGAGTGTGTGTGGGCGGCATCAAAAAGGCTCGGGATCTGCTCCAATAACAATGCTGAGATGGAGGCACTTTTGCTCGGTTTACAACTATGCCTCCAAAAAGGTTTTGATTCGGTGGAGATCGAAGGTGATTCAATGCTTTGTGTCCAAGCCATCATCAAGGGAAAATCGCCAAATTGGAAAATAAATGACTGGGTAGCCTCAATCAGTGTTCTGCTAGAAAAGATGACAGACTACTCCATTTCCCACGCCTATAGGGAAGCGAATAAAGTCGCAGATCTCCTGGAAAACGTGGGAGTCGAGTAATCAGAATTAGTGATATCTTGTCACTCTCCAGCACAGTGGCCGGGGCTGCAAGAGGTACTAGCTGAGGACAAGAGGATCCTTCAACCTGATTCGATCCCTGTCCTCTAGCCCACGCGGCCACAATGTTCGGGTACCATGGTACCTCTGTGGGGGGGTGGACGGATTTGGTGCCGATTCGAGTACATCTCGGCCTCTTGGTTTTTTGCCTTCATAGGGTAAAAGGTTGCCTTCTACTCTCCTTTTATGGGCAGTGTCTCCCCCAAGTTGAATGAATGTAATAAGCCTCTGCAGTCACTTCGAAGTGAAAATGGTGGTCCAATTCGGCATACGATGTGCCTGTGAGCCTACTTCATTGGATGCACAATGTAGACGGCTCTTCAATGCTCGAAGCCATGAGGTGCACAGGGCGATAGTGGGAACAGTCTCCACTGTCCTAAATCTTAACCAACACTGGTGCGATGGGAAAATATTCGAGACAATTATCTGTGCATTGGTGGACATTTCGGAATCCAGCAAGAACATCGTAGTTCGGCTTCGTGGTTTGGCGAATCAAGCCTACGTACAAGAGGTGGCTAGCTTGACTTTGGAGTTAGGCTCGGATGGATGGGGGAGCTTTCTTCACTTATATTTTGACCCTGAGGTGGTGCTCGATGAAGAGCTGGCAGAGGCGGATCGCAATGCTTGGGTGAACATGCTGACTAGCGCGTGGGAGGTTTTTCGGGTCGGGGTGCTGAATGCTGACATGGCGCCTTTTACCCGCCACATGAATGAACACAACAACTAGATAGGTGCTGGTAGTCTTCAGAACCTCATCAAGCTGGGTGGCCTTCTGGTTGTCATATTCCAGTCGCTGGCTAACTAAGCCCAGAACATGGATGTAGTGTTGTCTTTCCTATTATCGGGCTTAGTTTTGCCTATTCCGAATGTATCAGGGAGCTACCCCCTTTGGTAGTACTCACCAATAAAAAAAAAAAAAAAAAAATTATCAAATTATATTAACAAGAATGATTATATGTAAAATAAATTGTAAATAAAATAAATAAATATTATTCCTTTGTTTTACAAAATGAAGGAATACCTATCTATTAGGTGGTTATTTAGAATACCTCGATTGAACAATGATAAATCATTATTATAAATTATTAACATTTTGAATACATTGCAGCATTAAATTGAATAACCATAGTAATGTATCGGGAATTCATTTCATTGATATAGAGATTATATTTTGAAGGTAGCCATTGTATGTTTTTATAACAAATAGTAGTGGGAAAATAATTTTAAGAAATTTTACAAGTAGTGGAAACGTTACAAGAAAGAATTCAAAAAGCCATTTTTAAAGGAAGGAAGGTGAAGTTAAAGAGGGGAAGATTTCAAATTGAAGGGGGACATAAATGGGGTATTCGAGAGTAGTAGGGATCATCAATCGGAAACAAGGAGGCACCAAAAGGGGGAGAGGAAATTGGGAAAAGGAAGGGAGATTTTAGGTGGAAGATGGAGTATTGATGCAGGACTCCAACCCATATAGGCCTCTTTATGTTTTGAGAATAGAAAGGATGGAGGCTTGGCTTCACATCAAACAAGGAAACAAACCACTGCAAGTGTGAGATGCCGCATATCCCAGAGGACATTATGGTGCGGTAAGAAGGGTGCAAGAGTAAATGAAGTTGAGGAGAATTCAATCGACCAGGGGACATAGAATATCCTGCTTATCGGTGAACCGCAAGTGCCTAGGCTGCATTTATGCACAATGAAAATCAAAATCATCCGACAATAGAAGGATACCAGGTACTATTTATATACATGCTGGTTTATCTCTTGTTTAGTTTCACTGAGAAAATATTTGAGTGCTTTCTTTATTTACTATAGCGATCATATTGCACTTTCACTGTGAGAGAAAATAAGTTTATTTCTATACTCCTCTTATTGTTTTAGTCACTTAAATCACTGCAAGTGAAATTGGATTTTCGATGTATACAAAACTAACTTTGGCCTTGCTTAGAATTCACAATTTTTACTTGTCTTCCTATCATAATTTGTCTACCCTTCTTCTCTATTTTCAATTGACTAAATTATAAGTCGAATTGAAACCATGATAATTTAAAAAGTAAATTGTGTTATTTTCATTAAAAATGATACACGTGTTACTCTATAGGATGTCTAAAGTAATAACTATTATATTTTCTATAATTAAAGTTGAGATGAGTTTCTTATATAATGCGAATGCAAGAACTGAAGCAAGATGCATTGAGATTTAATCAAGGAAATGAGACTCGGGAGGGTCAAAGAGAATGATTGTAGGTTTCTGGGTGTTTCTTCCACTGATACATGCTAATAGAAGCTTCATAGAACCACTCTCAGATTATATGTAGCAAGAAACATTCCATATCTTTGCAAGAGGTGCAAAGATCAATGCGCATTAGAGAAAATACCCCAAGGATTCCTGTAGGTTTTCAACAACCATATTTAGCAAAGGTTTAAGCGCACTGAGTGTTTTATTACCTCTGATGTTAATTTTCTTTATGTATTTTATCTTCGTTGCCATCTTCATTATTTGGAAATGCTGAAGGTATGGTTGGATTACTTCTCAATCTATTTAACTTTGGTGCCTTAACTAAAATGTAGTTCTTTAAGGTTCTTGATATTATGCATGGAGTATGGGGAATTATTTGTTGTGTTCAAAAGTAATATGAATGAGAGAGAAAGGATTATGAGGAGAGTTGTTGAGAAGCACAAAAATGATATAATATTTCATGTATCTTCTTATGAATGTATGATTGAAGTTGTTGAAGCCCAGACCGTATGGGTTCAACCGCTGGGTTATGAGATTATATGGAAGATGAAGTCAAAGGCTAGGTACATATATTGCTGAAAATCCAAAAAGATGTCAATGAACCTAGAACTGGGACTTATGTTGAAAATACTATGGAAGTTCACATGGAGCTCAAGAAGCCTATAATAAGGAAGAATGTAGAAAAAAAGCTTAGAGAAGCAGGTTTTATTGATGAGGAGATTGCACAAAGCAGAGCTAAGAGAGAGCAGATGGAGGGAGAATCATCAAGAACAAGGAGATCCAGTAGGACTCCTCCTTCTAAACCCTCTGCAACACCTGCAGTGAGTACATAACCCAATGTTGTTGATAAAGGAAAAGGCCTGGCTTCTTCCGAACCTACTAATAGATCTAGGAAGAGGAAAGGAACTCCTTTGGTAGTACTTGGCAAGAGAAGAAAGAAATAGAAGGCTACAAGGGAGAAGAACTTTAGCATCTCTAATGATCAAGAGGAAGAAGAGGATGATCCCGCAACAAAATTGGTAAGGAAGAAAAGAGGAAACGTGTCCTCTAGGGAAGGTGTTAGTTCAAAAAGAGTGCATATTGTGTCATCCTCTAAGGAAGATGAAGAACAGGTTTTTGGTGTTCATGTGTACATCAAACCAGAACCAAAGGAAGCAAATGTGTCTGAATAAGCCTCTTTAGACCAAGAAGAACAAGAAGACACTATGGTAAGACCTAACGCCCCTTTCAAATTTGAGGCTATTGTCAATTCTTTGATACATTTTGACGATGTGTTGAAGCCTACAACATATTATTATGATCAAGTGGGCAAAGAGGATAGAAAAACTTTAATTTAATTTGTTATTCAGTATGTTATTATTTTGTAAGTTAATTGGGAATATGTAAGGGATAATGTTCCTGAGAAAATGTGGGTAGCCCTGATGAAAAAGAGATCAGAGGATGTTGAATTGGATGTGAAAAAAAAAAATGATGCATTTAAGAAAATTGGGTCTTCTTTGACCCCAAATGATTTGGAAACACTAAAGAAGATTTGTGAAAAAATGTTTTGAATGAAGAAAAGAGTGAATATTTTCATGACAAAGGACAAGAAGCAGATAAAGAAGATAAGGAAGGAAACTGTAGAAGTAATTAGAGACACGACTGAAAAGTATGGTATGCTTGGTTCTGAACCTAAGATAGTAGAAGAAGTTATGGAAGATATTCCTTCCAATACAAGTGATACAGGAATTCCTTCAAAAATAAATGATGCAGATATCCCTCTAGATACAAGTGTTGAAAATGATCCTCTGCAGATGGAGAAGCAGACCGAGGGAGAAAATGAACCAGAGAAACAAGATGATGCTCCTCTGGAGCATACTAAGGGTGAAAAAGATAATACTGAAAAGGGAAAAGATAGTGACAAAAGAGAAAAGGATAATGCAAAAGAAGAACAAAGTAAAAATGGAAATGACGAAAATGATGTTGAAGGCAACAGGGACAAAGATAAAGATAAAGATGAAAAGGAAGAAAAGAAAGAAGAAGAAGAGAAAGTAGAAGAGAAGGAAAAAGAAAAGGAAAAGGAAAAGAAAAATGAGGAATTTGTAGGGAAAAATGAAGAAAATAAAAAGTAGATTGTAGAATCTCTTGTGTCTCCTGGAGAACCTTCCTCTGGTGACAATGTATTGAAAGGCTTGCTATCCAAGCAAATCAGATTTCAGCTAGTAATTCCTCAGGAGCTTCTACAACTTCCTATGATTGAAGGACGTGTGGACTTGGAGAAAATTTCTTCGGTTATAAGGTGGCATTAGGGGATGCATTGCAAGAATTCGGAAGGAAGGAGATTCTTGAAACTCATCAAAAGGAACATAACTCTTTGAAGATGCTCTTAAAGCAATACAGGAGGCCACACTCGGTACTTCTATAGATACATCTCTCACTCTGGTAGAAAATATGAAATTGTTATTGGATTCCTTTAAGGAGTATGCCTCCGGACTTAGTGAAAAGAAAAAGCAAGAGGTTGAGGAGAAGCTAGCAGAGAAAAGGTTGTTGGCACTGCATGACAAGTGTGCTTTGGCACACACAAATGTTGACAAGAATCTAGAAGTTGTGCAGATTTGTGATTTAGAAGCAAATGTTTTCCTTGCTTATTGCTTGAAGTGGTCGAATGCCACTCAGAATATTAAGGTTGTTATGGACTCCATTGAGTCCTAGTTGACTATTATCTCCTATACTTAGTGCATCTAAGGATAGAGACAAATCAACCTGGAATTCCATCTTTGCACATAGAGATAAATTCTTTATTTTACAAAAGTAGAAGGAAAAGATTATCAAAAAATTTGGTCAGTTAGGTGACATTGTAAGAATGTAGTACACCCCAGTTGCCAAGGCTTTGGAAAGTGCAGAGAAACTTGAGAAGATAAATCTAACTCCTGGTACTCCAGATGATGTAGAGGAAACTCTAGTAGAGTTGGAATCCCTCAACAAGATGTTGATTGCCGCAAAGAAAAGTTGGGAGAATGGTAAATTAGCATGGCAAGGTATTCTTAAGGAGCTTCAAGGCTCGCCATCCTTTGGTTAATGCTTGTTTTCTTTTTTTTCATTTTTCAATCTTGCTTTTTCCTTTATGTCAAAGGGGAAGAGAAAAAGTGGTAGTAAGAAAAGGTGGTAGTGGAAGAAAAATATTGGTGATAGGGTTGAGAATGTTGTAAATAGAAGTTTGGTGTTGTAAATAGAAGTTTTTGTTCTAGAAATTTTTTCGGTCCATGGTTCTTAGCTATTGATTACTATTGTTTGGGGTTTTGGTGAAAATTTTTTAGATATCGAAAGGTTGTTTGTTCAAAATTTCTCATGCTCAAATGCTCATATGGTGAATCAACATTGCTCTGTTGTTTCTTTCTATCATTAAGTCTATCTCCAATCGACCTCATGGATAGTTGGTGTTATGATGAATTATTTTTTGTTGTGTGGATATATGGGTGACCTATCTTAGGTCCATGCCGACATGATGTAGCGTGTTGAGCATTTGAATTGTCTCTAGAAAGATTTTGTAAATACTTGGAGCAAACAATAAGTCTTTTTGGTTGCATCTATTTAGGACAACCTAATTGATGCTTGCGGATGGATCAAGTATATATGTTGGACAGTTTTGAAGATTGATACATAGAAGAACAAAATTAGTTGTGATTGCGAAGCTACAAATGTGATATGTGTGAAGATGATGAAGTCCATTAAGTCAATTTATTGAGCATCACAGGAACTGTAACGCCCTGCCATGAAACCCTAGAGGACAACTCGCTACAACACTTAAAAATGGAACAATTTTTTATTTTTGAAGTACAACTTACTAAAGATTGCAGATGCTAATATAACTTTTTTTCTAATCTAAGTCCTCTAAGATTCCAAGGTTACGCTTCTAGAGTCCCAATAACCAAACTAATAAGAATAATAAATCATCACTAACATCTCATTAATCAAGATTCATTTAACTAAATGAAATTCCTTTTAATCCATCATATTTTAACAATCAACCACTATGAACTATCCATTACATGTCATTAATATAAAAATATTAATGATCACTTAACTAACTAGCATAAATAGAGTACATCATTAACATTGCCCATTACAAGAAAGAGTTCAATTATAACATTACATCACTACAACAATGTTTCCCCATGATCAATTGGGGGAAAATACATCTGAGTACAATGTAAGATACAATTGATATCAAATTAATACAAGTACATGAAAATATCCTACTTGAACTAAAGAAAGTGCAGTAGTATGAAACATTAAGAGCAGTCACCAAAAACACGAACCTTAGCAAGGGGAACCCAATGGAATACAAGGCACATTCCACCCGACCATGTGGAACCCAAAGGTCCACCCCCCGTGCTAGGATATAGCACAAGGTCCCACAATCAACAGACAATAAGGCGATCCACAAACTAACTCAATCAAGGGCTATAGATATAATACCCAAAACTCTCTATATCAAATCAAGCTAAGGACAAGATACAAATCGCCAATTTCTTCCACAACACAAGCCCCACATGCAATAAAATCTCTTCAAGTCAATACATTGTTAAAACTGAAATTTAGCTAAGCTTTCATAATGCTACTTTTGTTAATTGTCTTGTACAAACTCAATTATTATGATACCTAAATATTTCAAGTTTAATTGAAATGAATTATTTTCTCGATAATTTAGTGCACTATGTTGCTAGTATGGTGGGCTAATTATTTCAAGAAAGAATAATATTTATTTATTTTTATTTTTTGTTTTAGTAATCACTAATTTTGCTCCCAATGTTCATTTGGTATCTTAGGTTTTGAAACCCCACATTAAGAGTGTTTGAGAATTTGATTGAAATATTGGTGTGTTCGATATCCCAGTTACTCAAATTCAAGTCACTTAAAATTTCCCAATATGGTACTGCTTGCCAACTTTGATAAATTTACGGACCACCACAAGATTCATGTAAAAATCTTCAAAGAAAAAGGGAAACATAATTAACTTGAAGCCTTAACCTTACGTGATTCTGAAGTCTTAACATTCTAACCCAAAATTTGAAGTAAACATAGGAAAAATAAGACAGATAATAAGAGATGTAATTGATAACAAGGAGAACAATGGATGAGTATGGCAATAGAGTTGTGGTAAAAGAGGCATCTGGCTGAGATTAAATGTGCGAAGGTATGACAAGGTAATGCCGCGCATGGGCAAGGGTGGCTGCCATTTACAATAACTGTTGACACAATGACAACCGCCCAACATAAGGCATTTAGTTGCAAAGAATAAAGAGACATAAATGCCACGATAGAGGTAAAGTGCAAATAGAAAACCTGAAGTGTTTCTTCTGACAACCAATCGACATGGGCAAGTAATCTTTCTATAACTCCCTCAGAGGCGCTATCTCTAATTTGCACAACCAGATATTAATTGATAGAAAATTGACTTTTTAATAAAGGTAAAACGAACGATTAAATATAGGAAGAATTGCAGAATAAAGGAGAAGCGAACGTTAAATGCAAAGGAACACCAAACTACGACTTTCATCAGTGATTTAAATGACTTCAATAAAGAAAGGACATTTGAATTATAACGGACTGGAAACTCAACTGACCACACCAAAAATAGGAACATGACAAATCGGTTACAAACTGCAACTCAGGAAACATAGCAACAATCGGGAGGATTCTAAATTAGTGTAGGGATTTACCGAAGAAGATAAAAAGGAAAGTTAATCCAATAATTCATGAGAAAGGAAAACAAAATAAAGGCTGCGGATACGGTGATAAAGATAGCAATGAGTTGAGAATCATAGAATACTCTGAATATACCATGCAACGAAATATCAGGCATATAATCCAAACTGAATCGACAGAGGGTGAGGGCACTCGAGGCTCCTGCGCGGCTAACCAACTACCGTGCTTAACAAAAGACAAGTAGAGGTCATGGGGGTATAAAATTTGTCCATCGTCTAAAGAGGATGCTAATCCAGTCAGAGGCCTTAAATGAAAAAACAAAGTATTCGAAAGAAACATAACAGGAAATAGCACAAACTTTACAAGAATACAATGAAACAATCAGCGTAGTAACCTAATAACAGTTAGAAGAATGCAATCAATTTTCCATCTCAAACACATTGGCTGAGATAATTACCTCGATCTCCAAGAACAATAAAATAGTAGTTCATGAAAAGTGATTACAAGCCCGCCCTCCAGTCGCCAGCAATCTCCTTCATCCATCTAATTACTTCCATCGTTTTCTCTTTCCCTTGCGGTACTCTGCGTTTTCCTTTCTTTCCACGTGCATCAAAAAGTCTTCTACCCATTATGATTTTGAGGATTTGAGGGGCACCCGTAACCTGTTCCAAAGCTCTCATTTGGCAACAGCCCCTGTCACCTCGTTGTCTGACCCTTAAAATCCAACCCTAACCGACCAAATTGACAAAACTAACAAGATGACAGACCAGGTACTCATCCTCTTTGAGGATGATATCCAGGGTAGGGAGCCAAGTGCTATCTCCATTCAATTTAATCCATTGGATTGCATAATACCTATTCACTCAAACATACAGGTGAAGTTAGAGCACATACGAGTTTTTTTTTTGGAACCGCAACTGGGGCATGCTATGTGAGACTCACCCCGATGACAGTTATAAATAATAAATTACTCGCTGACATACCAACTAATTTTAAATTATCTAGAGGCATTTTCTTAAAAAATAAATCATAACAATATAATATAATAAATATTCAATCTTTACACAAATGGGTAAAATTGTTTACCCTTAATTACTCATAGATTATCATTAGTTATTTACTTCAACCTTATTCATTTATCGTATTATTATTACTCATTAATTATAAAATTATGGTATAATTTTAATTTATTATCAATTATAATTATATATTTATTTATGTTTATGTATTTATTTACACAAACTGTATTTTTTTCTAATAATTTATTTTATTATTTATTATTATTATCATATGCATTCATATATATATATATATACACATTTATTTTAATGCACGAGATGACCAACAAATTAAATGAAATAAAATGTCAAAATAATTACCTGATCCCTATTTAGGGTCGAAATACAAACCTCAAGAAACCCTAATCGACCAAACTGACAAAACCAACAAGATGATAGACCAGGTACTCATCCTTTTCGAGGATGATATCTAGGGTAGGGAATCGAGTTCTATCTCCGTTCAACTCAATCCATTGGGTTTCAAGGCACGCTCTAACTAGGCAATTCAGGTGGAGTCGATGCCTAATACATATTCACTCAAACATACGAGTTAGAGCACATATTCATAATAGCCAAAACACTTGGAAAGGAACTCTAGCAATCATAACTCATTCCCGTATGCCCCCTCATACGTCCAATGACACGATGTCGCCCTTTCCACCTATCCTAAAAACATACTACTGTATCACCTTACTATTCAATTAAATCTTTGCATCATAATAATAACATAACAATGTGCATCATACCCACAAAAGTATTGTCAGGAGTTCTTGTTGCATCTCCCTCTTCAAGTTTCCTTAGCCAGACTGCCTACATATCCATGGTGAGAATGGAGTGCACTACATAAATTGAATCAACACTTGTTAGGTGTACATTATCAATTCATTTTGTGGCTGTAAGTCATTATGTCATTGTAATTTTGTAGGCAGTGATCCTTTTGTTTCTGGACAGTGAGTCCTGACAATGAGCCACCCTCTTTTGTAATATTCTATAACCGGTTATACTATATTGTGAGATGACACTCATCGCGGTTTTTCCCATTTTGGGTTTTCCACATAAAAATCCTAGTGTTCATGTGTTGTGTGATTTCATGTTTTGTTAATGTTGTTGCTTATCTTTACTATCTTATGCATTGGAGTAATTGGATGGTATTTGTTCAATAAGTTTAAGAAGATACTGATTCACCCCCCTCTTAATATATTGGATATTCAAAACTTGTTATCATAAAATGGTTGAGTATTTGCTTGTTTAGAGGAACTAGGTTCACCTTGTATAGGGTACTTAGGTTCAACTTGTGTTTCAGGATGTAAGTAACCAAATGTCTCAAGAGGTGGTATTGTAGGAAGGTCTTGTGGTTTCATGGATGGATAAAAGGATGCATTAGCTTCAAGGTTATCAAGACAATTGTTTAAGAACCTATTCATGCTATCATCATCTTCCCCAATGATGTCAACATGAGGAGGACATGCATTAGGAGTTGAAGGAGCAGGAGTGGGTTCAAGGTCATTAGGATCAATTCCAAAGGCACAACTTGACACATCCACTAAGGAATTTAAGGACTTTAAGGAAATCCAAATCTTATTAAAACATATATCGATGATGCAAATGAATGAAAACAAACTAAGTGCAAGAAATGGAATAAAACAACTAATTTGGAAATAGAAATAGAGATGTAACAACAAGGCACAAAAACTCAAAAAATGAGCTACAGATGACAGAAAAGGAAAGGTAGAATATGCAACTGGACTAATTCACCCAGGGTGGTGAATGAGTCCAGGGAGAGATTTTTTTGGAAATTTTCAAAAAAATTAAAATGGATGTTGTGCTTTTTGTCTTTTTTGATGTAGATATAATATGAAAATGTAGAATTTCAATGATTTTCAATGAATGTAAATGCAAGAATGCAAGGTAAATGAACTTTTTCACTAATGTAATTTTGAAAACCCTAGAATGTAAAATGCAATGCAATGCAAGCTATTCCTAGGATGTAAGTGCACTCCAAATCAGAATATGAATGTAAAGGTCAGGTTCACCAAAATTTGGATAAAGGAAAAGGGGTCTTCACTTCCTTATCCACATTAAAGGGGAATAGGGAGGAAGGAATCCAATTTCGCAATATCCACATTCAAGAGCAGGCCCTTGAGATTTCAATGCAAATATGATTGAAATATGTCTAAGGGGAATGTCTTAAATGTTAAAAACTAATGGAAGAGATTAACTATTGAATGTAAACTAATAAAATGAAAATTTTTTGAAAACACAATGTTTTATGCAAAATGACCTAGAAATGACCTACAAAATGCAAGTAAACAGTAACAGAAATGAAGGAGATTAAAAGTGTGCACTTGGAAATTGGAATGTGGTGAAAAGGAGCTATGGAAACCTAAAGGATTCACTATTGAAGCCCACTATGACACTTACGCCAAGCTGGGTGAATTAGTCCTACTTATGGAGGAATCTGCTAAAACAAGTTTTAGGAAATTGGGTACTCAAATCTTCAGAAAACCTTTTTAAGGCCTAGCAGTGGGACTAATTCATCACCAATGGAAAATCAATCCACCTCTAAATTTCTGAAAACTCAAAGTTGGAAACTATAGCATCTAGTCTGCTTTTCTGCTCCTGATGTGAATCTAGGTTTGAAACTTTAGAAGTTGACCTGTAGGTGTTCTCCAAGATTCAATTAGGGTTTTGATCACTTGAATAGCTTTGACAAATTGATGGTGACTTTTTACAATTTTTCTCTTTGAAAAATCTGAACACAAGACATGCAACTCACATGCAAAGAGAGGGAAAAATGGTTGAAGGGTCAGAGAATAGGGGTTTGCCTTGGTCAAATCCCTTGTTGGTAATTAAACCCTTAAAAATGAAATGAAATATGTAAAGTGAATGATGAATGAACAACATGAAATGCTACAACTCACCAAACCCTTGAAGTAGAAATATGAAGATATGCAAATAATAGCTCCAAAGTGCTTGGATGCTCTTGCGAAAATGCTTAGAATGCTTGATTGAATGATTGAAGGAATGTGTTAATGAACTTGTGAATAAATTAGGTGTGAAATGGGGAGAAAAAACCTTGCATTTATACACAATTATGCCCTAATTCCCAAAAATTCTACATCATAGGCCAACCTTAGGTCTTAAAGAATAAAAACCTACCAAAATTTTGAACTTATTTTGATTTTTGTGCCAAGAGGGACTAATTCTCCCCTAATGGTGAATGGGTCCCACTCAAGGAATTTAAGTGGGTGTCAAAAATTATGTTAATTTAAATGATCTTTATCAGGTTTATCTTCAAAAAGACACTTAAGGCCTTTAGACATAAAATGGGGCCAATTAAAGCATAAGAAAGGTATAATTATTGATGACAAGCCTAGAAAAGCATGAAGATTTGTTACAAAACTTTAACACTTTGAAATAAGGCTTGGTAAGTGATAAAAAAAGGTTATTTGAGTGAATTATATTATTAAGATCCTAGAAAAGTGTGAAAGTATGTTACAACACTTTTACAAGGCATCATAGCATTCCTATTGATTCATAAGCATCCAAGACCTAATGTGAATCTATTTGACCACATTACAACATTAAATCAAGGAAAAACTAAGCCAAAATCATGAGGGCCTAAACAAGGAGAAAAAGTAGGAGGGTTACTTTTTTGGTGTCCATACTCACTAGATCATTCCACATTAAGGTGTAGGTAAAAGGTAAAAATTTCAATTCCCTATTTAATTTGGGTTCAAAAAAATATATTTCTTATAAATTTGTTGAAGATAATGCTTTGGAAGTGTTAGAACACTAGTATACTTACTCCTTTAGATGGATTAAGGATGGTGTGAGGATAAAATTCACCAAACCATGTAAGTTATAAGTTTGGATTTGCTTAGTTTTTATTTGATGTGGTTTCCTTGAATACATTTTGATTAGTTCTTGGAATCCATTTATCTATCAAAGAGATGTAGTATATTTACAAAGGAAGAACTATAATAGATTTTTTTTAAAGAAATAATTATTTCTTAATGTAGACATCAAAAATATACAGATTGATATCACACTCTGATCCTGACTACTAACATTGTTTCATCCTAAATTATCCCTCTGTCTAACCAATTAATCGAATATCCTTATTTGATTAAAGTCATCATAATTCCCCTTTTAATTAAATAAATCCCTCAATTTAATTAAATCATCGTCTCTATGTAATTAGCTAGGTCATTTCATCTTCCTATCTTTATTTAATTAAATAATCCATATTATTTGATTAAATCTCAAAATTCATCTAATTAAATTAAATAAATCAAGCATTTATCTAATTTAATCTAACATCACCCCTTTTGGTTAAATAAATCAAAAATATTTATTTAACTAAGTCTAAATCATTCTTTTCTCATTTTGAGTTATTTAAATCCTAAAATCTAAGTCAAAATGGTCAAATCAACTAACATCATTTAAATTAATCAAATCATGATCAATGCTAATCCTAATCCATCAAATCCTCTAGATTTTGCAACTTGCACATGAAAATCAATTTAATTGATTTATAAATCATCTATTTTCATTCAAAAGGCATCAAAGATGGAATATTCCTCAAATTTGAAATCTCCCCAAAAGGACTTGTCCATCCAACAAAGCATTTAAAGCTCTTACATTGTCTCTTACATGTCTCCCACTTGGCATTTAACTCATCTTTCATCCCCCCTAAACATGTCATCTCATCAAATTCAAATTTCAAACTTGCACATGGATCAAAATGTGCTCAAGCTTCCTCCATTCACATGTTGACAAGTGGCATCATATCATTGGTTGAATCTTTGTCCCACATTTATAAAATTTGGACATCTCTTCAACTTATCAATCTATAAATAAAGAGCTCATATCCTCATTTCATCATCCACAATTTGAGTAAACCTACTCTACTCAAATTCATCTTCAAGAATTTGCAAGATTCATCCATCCATAGCTAGGTTATGCAAGTTTTCATCTTGGATCACATTTGAATCTTCACAAAAGTGGATCACTCACCAACACTCTTCATCATCTATCAACATTGCATCATTGGAGTTGGGAAAGGGCCAATTTTCACATCAAATTGCCACCAATTCCCTCAAGAGATTAGGAGTTTATATTGCATTAGAATAGGATTTGATTTGTTTTGAGTTTCTTGGTGTTCTTCATCTCATTTCCTTTCTCTCTTGTAATTTAAATGGATTTCTTGAGGAATCATGTTTCTAACTATGCATTTGATCTAATTTATTAATTGTCTCTTATGTCTTTGCAGGTTGGGAATCATGGTTCACATTTTGGCGCAAATGATGTTGCAAATGATGATCATATCCCCATAACACATATTCCTCCATCTACCCATGAGATGCTTTCTATGGATGGACATGTAGATGATCTTCATCTAGAACAAAATTTTGTTACACACAAAGAGCAGATTATCAACTCCTACAGTCAAACGGAGTTATCAACAACAGTATCAGATATATCACAAATGCAGACTAAGGACATCATGAATAAAGATATTGAACATTATCCACTCAAGGAAGTAAATCAGATAGAACAGTATAATCCAAAGTTAGCAGAGCAGAAAATTGAAACAATGCCATCTACAGTGGTCATTTGTCAGAGTATGATTATCGAACAAGACATCTTAGAAAAGGCAGAATCAAAGCATGAAGGTACTAATTCTACCATACTGGGGGTAACTTCGTCTCAAGCAAACATCAACATAGATAGCACGAAGAATCTTCATGGTGAAACTAGTGTCAATACTACAACCAGCCACATCATGAATCTTCATCCACCCATCACCCCATCCACAAATTGGAACCAACGTCAAAAGAAGATTCAAATCAAAGTACGAAGAACACTATCAAAGCAAAAGAAGCTAAGAAGCATGATGGACAAATCAAATAGACATGGATACCAAAACATACAAAGAAAGATCATCCCTATCAAACTCCATCAGTCAAAGAAACTATGGGGCAAAATCAAAAAGTGAAATGTATCCATCAAAGATGTCCACAAAAGAAAAAGCAAGCTTTTCAAGTGACGTACAAAGTATATCAAGCAATTGGTCCTAATTCCACACACACTTTCGTATCCACCCATCATTGCTCATCTTCCCAAGTTTGGAGAGTCAAAGATTCCAAGCTGTTAACCAATCCATCTCTTATCCCTAAACACTCCATCCACACCTCCACGCATGATATCCAATTCTCACATTGACCATGTATTGGCAACGACCCTTCATCATAAAGATTCAGAAGGCACTCTATCACAATGTGCGGACAGAGATAGAGTTAACTCCGGTATCGACGAAGCAGATCAAGAATCCCAAAAGTTGCACTCAAGTGCACATATCTTAGAAAAGCAGCTCCTTCAGGCAGGATATCGATGGCACATTATGACAGGGTCATCTACGTCAACACCACCAGGTGGTTCAGCATGAATCTTTTAGAAAATACAAAAAATATCAAAAAATATGAAAATCCAAAAAAAATCAGAAAAAGGATTGAAAACAGTAAAGAAAAAAATCGTCCTCTAGTGAAAACCGCATGGGCGGCGCTTTGGGCAAGACCATGACGAAAACCTGGAAAACAGGCGTCATGTGTAGAATCGAGCATCTACGTGCGCTAGTTTAGGTGAAAGCATCTCATCCCATCCATAATAAATCCAACATTCCATCCACCTCATCCATAATAAATCCATTTATCCATAAACCATTGATCCAATCCATTTTCATCTATCTGCATCCATAGTCCAAATTATCTTGATCTTGATGAAAGTTTGGGGCAAACTTTACGCTTTCTTACGATAAACATCTTGACATGGGTCATTTTCATTGATCCTATCATATGTAGCATTATCAGAGCCATGAAGCATTATCCAATGAGCTTTTGTTATCTAAACACCTTATCTTATTGCAAGATAATCCTTGGAATCCTTGGTGTACTTACCATATCCATCCATCTGTACACTTATCTGAGCATCCATCCATGACATTCCATACATTGCTAGACACTGGGGGCGGATATGTACATCTTGCTTCAGGAATAAATCTTGATCTATATCCTCCAACTTATGTGGTGATCTGAACATTGACAAACGTGAAATCAAATTGGTCAAAGCATTTGTGATCCAAAATATGAATCACTAGCCCATAGCATATTTTGACGAGAACATGTCCTTATCAAGCTTCATCTTTCATCAAACATCAATCCAAACAATCACTATTAGTCACATCTAATTTGCACGTCAAATCATTCAAACAACTTTTGTTCCAAACTAAGCTTTAACAATCCTAATCAATCGAATCCAATCAATCCATCATCTTGGGATATCCATCCTAATCCTTGTGTTGCTTAACACTATCCTTGCATTGTTGTGCATCCTCAACAATGTTATCATGATCAATCATGATCAATCAATCCTTGCATTGTTGTGCATCCTCAACAATGTTATCATCAATCAATCCATCGATCTGATCAATCAACCTTAGCTTGGTCTTAAACAAAAATCATAAATAGAGCACTGATATCATCATACATATCCATATCCAAATTGTCAAATCATGCGAAAATCCAAAAACATCAGAAAATTGAAAACTCCAAAAACAAGTGAAAAATAGAAAAACATCAAAAACATTGGAATCTGAACTACGTTGTCTCTAAGCTTAAAACATTCCAAAAATCTTTGATTGAAATATTTGAAAAATCCAATCCATGTTTAAAAATCAAAAAAAATCAATCATCCATAATAAATTGATCATCACACATCCTTTGGCAACACAAACAAAAACAATCACAACAGTCACAAAAGAAAACTTCAATCGTAAAATCAAAAATAATCAACAAATATAAAAAATCAAAGTCTCGAAAAATTTTCAAACATGTCATCAACCTTATATCAATAGCCTATCAATCAACTTATCAAACCATCATCATCCTATATAATGCATGTCCTAGGATATATCATTCCGACAATGGGCATCATTTTGGATATCACTTTGGATTCTTATCCTATCAAAACAAATCCCTCTGGCTGAAGGTATGAAGAACATTGGCTTGTTTGCGTACTTGATCTTTTCTTTTGATTTATCTTATTGCACACATTCCAAGGACCTCTCGATCATATCCGAACGAAGGATTTAGAGAGATAGGAATGGGGCAATGATCATTATTATTTTGTCTGCTATGCTTGTTGGACGCTCTTGTAATATAACTTGGCGAATACTTGCTTTGTTAGGTATGCCCTAGCAAGGTTTCTGTATGTCAAGTGTGAACAAGAATACTCCTATTTGATTGTCGAGTCAAAGTCCATCACACTAGGTACCACACCATCCTAGTTTTCTATACCTTGATGCATTGTACCACGTGTGTTATCAAACATAAGAAAATTTGGCCTTTTGAAAATCCCAACTACTTGGAAAGAAATCATCATCATCATCATCATCTCATGTCTTGTTGGAATCTCTTATTTTCTTCTATCTCTTTCTTTTCGTGCTAACATGGTACCATGACAATTAATCATAAATCATCATTAACACATCCATCCTGCATCCAAAAAACCATACTGCATAATGAATATCATATCATATAGAAAGCATTAATCATACCACATGCATTCATCCCCATCATTGCATAATATAGATTGGTTATTCTAAACATCTCATAAACCATGCATTTATCATCTATTCACATAATCATAAAAGCATCATCATATCATATCACGTGCATCCATATCATCCATGCATCATCATATCACCCAAACATCATAATCATCTTATTTATATCATCAATGATGTAACTGTCATGCTACAAATCAGGATCAAGTGTTTGTAATATATCAAAATAGGCATGAGAATACCCATAGTTGATGACTATCTACATCATCAAATCTATCTACATCAAATATTTGAGTTGAACTAATCTTGAACCTCTTTTTCGAGAGATCGACCCTCAAATCAAACCTCTTCGCCTGATCTCTCGAGGGGGCAGTATACCAGCATAATTCTTTTCGCTGGGGAAATAGTGGGGCATCCTAAAAAATTAGAGAAATTTCAACTTTGTCTCAGCAAGATTATTCTTTGAACCAACACAACAAGTGCATCACTTCAAAGAGGGGAAAAATGTAGACATCGAAAATATACAGATTGATATCACACTCTGATCCTGACTACTAACATCGTTTCATCCTAAATTATCCCTCTGTCTAACCATTTAATCAAATATCCTTATTTGATGAAAGTCATCATAATTCCCCTTTTAATTAAATAAATCCCTCAATTTAATTAAATCATCATCTCTATGTAATTAGCTAGGTCATTTCATCTTCCTCTCTTTATTTAATTAAATAATCCATATTATTTGATTAAATCTCAAAATTTATCTAATTAAATTAAATAAATCAAGCATTTATCTAATTTAATCTAACATCACCCCTTTTGGTTAAATAAATCAAAAATATTTATTTAACTAAGTCTAAATCATTCTTTTCTCATTTTGAGTTATTTAAATCCTACAATCTAAGTCAAAATGGTCAAATCAACTAACATCATTTAAATTAATCAAATCATGATCAATGCTAATCCTAATCCATCAAATCCTCTAGATTTTGCAACTTGCACATGAAAATCAATTTAATTGATTTATAAATCATCTATTTTCATTCAAAAAGGCATCAAAGATGGAATATTCCTCAAATTTGAAATCTCCCCCCAAAAGGACTTGTCCATCCAACAAAGCATTTAAAGCTCTTACATTGTCTCTTACATGTCTCCCACTTGGCATTTAACTCATATTTCATCGCCCCTAAACATGTCATCTCATCAAATTCAAATTTCAAACTTGCACATGGATCAAAATGTGCTCAAGCTTCCTCCATTCACATGTTGACAAGTGGCATCATATCATTGGTTGAATCTTTGTCCCACATTGATAAAATTTGGACATCTCTTCAACTTATCAATCTATAAATAAAGAGCTCATATCCTCATTTCATCATCCACAATTTGAGTAAACTTACTCTACTCAAATTCATCTTCAAGCATTTGCAAGATTCATCCATCCATAGCTAGGTTATGCAGGTTTTCATCTTGGAGCACATTTGAATCTTCACAAGAGTGGATCACTCATCAACACTCTTCATCATCTATCAACATTGCATCATTGGAGTTGGGAAATGGCCAATTCCCTCAAGAGATTAGGAGTTTATATTGCATTAGAATAGGATTTGATTTGTTTTGAGTTTCTTGGTGTTCTTCATCTCATTTCCTTTCTCTCTTGTAATTTAAATGGATTTCTTGAGGAATCATGTTTCTAACTATGCATTTGATCTAATTTATTAATTGTCTATTGTGTTTCTAATCATGTTTCAAAAATCTACATAGGAGTGGAAACATCTACGACGATAAGGATGCTGAGTTGGAGATTGTTTTTTGTGATCTTGAACCGATTCAGAGAGAGCCTGCTGAAGAACGAATGCAACTATGTATGCATTGGACATTTTGTATTATGTGCTGATAGGCTCATAAGCCAAGGAGCCGAAGAGCCGAGAGCTAGAGAGAAAATGATTGAGAGAGGAGCAAGTGGCTGGCCGATAGGCCGAGGCCATGAGGTTGATGCAGAGGATTGAGAGACAGAGTTGAGCTGCTGGAATCTCTCATAATCATGTTTGCTATGGGTGATCTCTCAGCGATAGTTTGCTACCAGTTGTATCTAGAATGAACAAGATGTAATCTCTGAAAGGCTAAGAGCCTGAAACTGTATTGTAACTTTTTGTTCCTGAATAATACAATGGCTCAAACTTTGGAGAGTGGGGTTTTTTACCCGAAAGAGTTTTCCCCACGTAAAATCTTTGTGTTCTATTTTCTATAGTATCTTTCATTTGTGTTGTTGATTGATGTTGAATTTACATGTTTTTCTCTCAGAAGGATTAATGTGGGAAATAACTGTGTCTGTTTCCGTTTTAGGACATGGTTGTACGTGTCTTTGAGGAAACCTATTCGAAATGAAATTTACTGAAGGAACTACTTAATGGAGTTTTCACTAGAGACACTCCTAGATTTCCTTACAAGTGGTATCAGAGCCTTCTTTTGGTCGTTGGTTCTGGATGTTTCTCCTGTGATGATTTCTTAGCTTGAATACACTAGAGGAAATATGGAAGAATGAACTGATGGATTGATCCTTTGATGAGTGGAAGCCTTGTGGTATTTTGAGATAGCATGTAGCTTGAAGGATGGTCAAGATGGATAAGGGAGTTGATCATGTTGTGATCTATGTCTCCTGGCTAGTAGAGGTATAACGTTGGAGTATGAGGTGGATATTCCTACTCTATGGATTTGCAGTAGTAAAGCTTTCATATTGGTGTTTGTGTGATAGGCTCCTGGGTGATATGGAGAAGCCTAGATTGTTTCCCATTCATGGAAGAGAGTGCTTATGCTAGGTGTTGGTTCTTGGTGTTGGAAGGCATTGTTTCCTGCTAACCTTGAATGCTTGAAGGAAATGAAGTTAATCATTAGATGATTTGCAAGCTTTTGTAATAGCCTTTCTCTCTTTCTCAAATGCATGTACATGGTGGTGGTTTAGAGTTGGCCTGCAAGGGGCCTGGATTCTCTTGAACTATTGTTTTCTTTCTAAGGATGATTTGTACTTGCTTGGCTCTATGTTTTTGCAGGTTTTACACTGTTAAGCAAAACTTGTGATCATGTGGAGTTGTTGTTAAGCTATTGTCTAGATATTGGCCCTTTGGGGTGTTGCTGGATGAGATAGTTGCAGGTTTACATGCATGCTTGGTGCATGGCTTGAGGAGGTATGATTTCTTCTCTACATGGGAATGTTGGTACGTGATTTGTCACTCAGCATTCTTATGGTGGTACTTGAGGGTTCCTTGATTATGGTGCTCGTTGTGGACATGTTTGGCAAGTCAGATCTGGTGTGATCTAGTGTTTGAGTGATGTTGTCTACATGGTTATTCTCAGTGTTTGAGTGATGTTGTCTACTATTGTTGGTAGTTTATTTGAAAGGTATTTGGCCCATTATATTTTTCAGATGTGTTTTATTAATATTACTTTCATGATATGGATCTTGAATTACTATTTAATGATTCTGGAAGATTCATAGTGGAAGTTGTAAAGTTTCTTTTATCTCCTTATTACTAATGAGAATTGGTAGGAGATGATGTATCCAGGTTGATTTCCTGAAATGGGAAATGAACTAGTTTGATCTTCTTTGAGATGCTTACATCCATGTTGGTTTTAAAGATAGTTTGATCTTGGTAATTGAACTGATGGATGTTGTTAAGGCTTTCTTTTGGGATATGAAGAAGCTCATCCTTGACACAGCTGGCTGTTAGAAGTGTATGTAAGAGGATGTTCTACAGGAAGATGATGTGCAGAGTTTCTCTCTATGGCCATGAAGGTTTGTGGTGAGAGTTCTTATGGCAGGTTGTTGCAGGTTGTGCATATCATTGTGGATATTTCCTTGGTACTACATGGTTACATTTTCTATGTGCTGAAATTGGTAGACTTGTTGATGCCTTTGATCTTTTAGATCTGGATTACTCAGGTAGTGGGAGTTTTTGTATGTGTCTTAACTTCTTCGACTGGTTGACACTGGAGCTTGTATTTGTTGTTGTTGAATTGGTTCTAGTTCGGCATGAGTTTACTAATGGTGATACCTATTGAGGTATGAAAGATTGGATGGTATAGCACGAGCTGTGGGTGCTATTTTCCATTCGCATGGGTTTATCAGTTAGATGGGATCAATCAGTCTGATTATTGTTCTAATTGATGTTTTGTATCTTTTTTCTGGATAATGACTTCACTGTTGTGTTATATTTGAAGCTTTGAAGTTGATATTGCTTTTGTATAGCATTTGAGCACAGTGAAGTGGTAGCAATATCTTGTTGAAGATGTCACTGTGATCTTTTGCTTGTGTTCATTGGAATGGTGCTTATTCACCTTGCCGATGTATCTTTCTTCCACACATGGAAGATGACAGGATTGTTGCTTGCATGGTGGAAATATTAGATGTTGGAGCTGATTTCTTGATAGAGCATGAGAGCATGTTTTAGGACTATGTGGTTTCCTGGAAGGCTGTGAGTATTTTGGTTGCTTCATTGGACAGTGGTTTGCAGTTGGATGCTTGGTCTTGGTTGGAGATTGTCTGGTGGACTCTTATCTATTGAATCATGTTGATTGGGTGTCTTGAGTATTGCGGGGTTTCAATTGGTTGACCTAGTGTGATCTTAGTTCGTGGTTGCTTTGGAGGTGCCTATGTGATCTTCATCAAGTGGGATTTTGTTGGAAAATGTGCCTCAATCTGGCAGGCTGAAACCTCTGAGAAAGCATGGTCACTATGACATTCATGTTGTCTGGCCGACTGGTAGTTTAGTAACCTTGCGTTTTGGTCTTGTTGTTGAGACTTTTCTTCTGTCTTGCCAACTAATGATGTCGTTGTGACTTGTGGCCTTCGATGTAACCTTCTACCGAGTGGAGCCCTCTAGCTGACGGTTTGGTCTAGCGGATGTCGGGGAGACACATGGTGACTGGATCATCAGGGTAACTCATATGTGTCGGAATGATGTCTTGGAGACAATAGGAAGTCTTGTTGATATTGGCATGACCTTTGGTCTATCTGGCTGATGTGGAAATCAACATGACTTACTCCTATCGGCATGTAGTCTTGGCGACCGGGAGATGTCTCAGAAAATGGAGTCATTAGTATGACTTGAAGGCTTCGCTATGAAGTCTTGGAGACAGGAATTTGTCTCACCGACAGTGTGGGATGTGTTCGACATGACTCCTGGGGAAAGATAGGCTCAGGGTAGCTTGGAGACTTTGGCGTGAAGTCTTGGCGATAGGTGTTGGTCTTGCTGACTAGTGAGTACAGCGCTCAGGGTGGCTTCAAACCTTGGTATAAGGTCTTGGCAAAGACGATAAGTCTTGCTGACTCTTTGATGCTTCGGTATGACATGTTCACTTGGCGTGATGCCTCGGCAAAAGATGAATTTCTTGCTGACTATTGAGCACTATGGTGTAACTTGAAGACATCAGTATGATGTCTTGGCGAAGAGTGATTATCTTGCTGATGGGAAACCTAATGTCGATATGACTCCTGGTGACTACTCAGTGTTTGGTATAACATGAAGCACTTGGTGTGATGTCTTGGCAAAAGATGATTGTCTCACCGAATGGAATACTCATGTCGGCATGACTTAAGACTTTGGTATGAAGTCTTGGTGAATTGCGGGTGTCTTGCCGATGGAAAAGATAGCATCAATTTGACCTTTGAACTTCAGTATGACACTCATCGAATGGCGATTGTCTTGCCGATGAGAATGTTGAGGTCGATATGACTTGGAGTTTTCGGTGTAATGTTTGGGAGAAGAGCGATAGTCTTGCTGACTGATGAACTCTTCGGAATACCTTGTGATCTTCGATGTGAGGTCTTGGCGATATGGTGAAGTCTTAGCGATAGTTCTCTGGACTCGATGTAACCTCTTGGCGATGGAGATGACGCTTGGCGACAATGTGTAAATGAGTCTTGTGGCATCGGGGAGACACTTCCAGTGTCTCACCGACATGCAACACAATGTTGATCGCTATTGACCGGGTGAAGTCTGTCCTACGTGGTACGACTTGGACCAATCAGAGCAAGTGAAATTCAAATGGTTGGCGGTTGGATTTTTTGCAGCAGTTGGAATTAAATGGTCTAGAAGGAAATATCTACACAGGAGTGGAAAAATCTACGACGATAAGGATGTTGAGTTGGAGATTGTTTTTTTGTGATTTTGAACCAATTCACAGATTTCCTATTGAAGAACGAATGCATATATGTGTGCATTGGACGTTCTATATTATGTGCTGATAGGTTGATAAGCCAAGGAGCCGAAGAGTCGAGAGCTAGAGAGAAAACGATTGAGCGATGAGGTTGATGTAGAGGATTGAGAGACAAAGTTGAGCTGCTGGAATCTGTTGTAATCATGTTTGGTATGGGTGATCTCTCAGGGATAGTATGCTACCAGTTGTATCCAAAATGAACAAGATGTAATCTCTAAAAGGCTAAGAGCCTGAAACTGTATTGTAACTTTCTGTTGATAAATAATACAATGGCTCAAACTTTGGAGAGTGGGGTTTTTTACCTAAAAGGGTTTTCCCCACGTAAAATCTTTGTGTTCTATTTTCTAAAGTATCTTTCATCTGTGTTGTTGATTGTTGTTGAATTTACATGTGTTTCTCTCAAAAGGATTAATGTGGAAATAACTGTCTGTTTCCACTTTAGGACATGGTTGTACGTGTCTTTGAGGCAACCTAATCGAAATGAATGTTACCGAAGGCATTATTGCATGGAGTTTTCACTAGAGATGCTCCCAAATTTTCTTACAAGAAGAGCAACATCCAAAGAATCCAATGGTTGGTATCCCAAGAAGACCTCAAATGGATTGTGTTATAGAACCATGCATTGGACAATTGTAACTATGTTGCAAATATGGAAGACTCTCATCCCATGTTTGAGGATGTTGAGAGTGTTACTTTTGTAGAATGTGAATAATCATGCAATTTACCACTTTAGTCTATCCATCTATCTATGGATGGAAATAGGTATACTTGGTGAGCTTAGTGTCCACCATAGTTCAAAGTGTAGAAAAAAAAAATTAATAATAAATCTGCTATATCTATTAGAGATAATACTTTGTGGCAATCCAAAGTGAACCTTGACATGAGCAAAGAACAACTTGGTAGTATCTTTTTTTAACACCCCTTTCTTGCAAGCTACTAAGATGGTAATATTTGAAAGAAGCATATACACTCCTACATTATGATTAAAAGGCTTTGTAATGGAACATGCTATACAAGACTAAATATAAGAAGTAACATCATATCACATATTGGGCCAATAAAAGTGCCTTTGGAGTACAACAAGAGTTTTTCTACCCGAAAGTGTCTAGCACCATGACTATAATGTGCTTCCCATACATCTTTTATCATTCCTTAGTAGGAACACATATATGGCCCATGTGATAAAGAATACTACCTTATAGATAAAATTTGTTACAAGAATGGAAAGAGGAATGAAAGTGTTGTCATTGATGTCAACCGGTCAGCTTGTTATCTACTAGTTGTTGTTGACTACATATGTTGAGGATATTGAGAAATTTATATTAAAAGAAGATTACAGGTAATCACCTATTGAGGATGTTGATCTGGTATTTGTGAGCAATGTTTTTCTATGTTCTGACTGAAGTTTGGGAGAATTTTTTCTAGTACGGATCTCTCTTTGATAAATTCTTATGACTTGTGGTTCTAGAGTTGTTTTTCCCTAGTTCTATTGTAGATGGTTTCAGCATTTGGAAGTATCGAGCTTGATTGATCTATGTGTTTTACATTGGTTTGGTTGATTGTGTGTCAAGCAATATCTTCAAAGTTGATTAAATGTGTGAATTGTGTGTTTGGGTTGCCCTCATTCTAATTCCACCCTAGGATGTTTGGAACTGGCCTAATTTGAATTTGAAGTTGGATGGATGACTTTGTATCTTTTTCAAAGTTGGAGATAGTATAAATACATAATGTGTTAGCAATGAAAATTGTACATAAGAAAATAAGAAAGATAAGTGAAAGAGAAAACGTGACTTTGATGCTATTTTGAAAGTGTGTGAGTTATATGTGGGTATGTGTAAGATCATGATGGGCCAAAAAGTGGCAATAAGATGGGTATGTGGCTGACAACCTTTTTTTTACCCAAAATTGATGAAACGAAAAGGGTTTTTAAAGGAGATTCTCAACTTTCCACCTATATAAATTATGCTTTACTTTGAATTTAATAAGTAATTATTATTCATTTTCTATTTGAATTATGACTAAAATCCTGATTGATAGGATGATTGAAAAACATCTATAGCTTTCAAACGCTATCACATTTTTTAAATCCAAAACATGTGTCACATTCTATGCTTCGCATACTATAGGATTAAAAAAGAAAAAATGAATTTCATGAATTTTGACCAAGTTTAGGTGGTCGACATACGAGTTTTTATATTTTAAAAATTTAAAAAAAAATTCATAATTAATTATTTACTTGGAAAAAAATTACAAAAAAATATGCATCACATCGGGACATGAGTCCTCTAATTATATCTAAAATCTTATAAATTTTTTTTATCATTTTATTGTGGTTAGGGTGGTCAGACAAACACCTACGTCTTACTTTTTCCCTGAAATTTAAGTACTACTGCATTGAAATTTCAAATTTTGACCAAATAGATTTATTTATTTTTTAAAGAAACCTAGTAGTTTAGAAACTACATTCAATTTTCTGTAGATTCTATTCTTACATTTTTTTGAAATAATATATAGATAACTTATTCAATTTTTTATGTGAAGTTTCCTAACTCTGATTTTTCTAAAAAAATTGCCACTTAAGGGCCTATTTTTTCTATGATGATCTTGCACATACCCATGTGTGGTTGATTAGTGCAAAGCTTAATGTCAAGTTTCTAGATGTAGTGAGTAGAAGGTGAACTCTATCATTCATGCAAGTTGATCAGTGATTGTTGTGGAATCCTTTTTTGCATTGGGATTGTTGTTTCTCTATAGCAAGTCTTCTTTGTATCTTTGTGGCAATGAGCACTTTGAGATTTAGCCATGTGGACAGTGAGTTCTTATTTCAGGAAATGAGCCTTATCCTAGCTAGTGAGCCTTATTTTAGGAAGTTGGTCTTTTTGTAATTGGTTTTGATATTCTTTGTGGTGTGATTTAATCCTCACCATGGTTTTTCCCTCATTGGGCTTTCCACGTAAATCTACTGTTATTTTTTTTGTGCATTGGTATTTGATGGTTAATCATTTAATTAGTTTATGTGTTAGTTTGTGCAATTGAATTTAAGGTTATAATATGTGACAACTAATTCAGGCCTCTCAATTGTCCTATCCAACAATTGGTATCAGAGTTTGTTTCCTTGGTGAAGAGCTTAACCAATTGAGGGAGGTTTGGGATGGCTAGCAAAATGGTCTTTGATTATCCAAGATTTGATGGAACTAATTATGGTATTTGGAAAGTATTGATGGAAGAATATTTGGAGTATTGCAGATATGATGTAGAGAAAGCTTATAAGAATCCCTACACTCCTCCTGCTAATGGTATGAGTACACATAAATAAATTAGAGCACATGAAGTGAATAATAAGTCAAAGTTCATCTTGAATAACAATTTGGTACATTTCGAGTTGATTAAGGTTCAAAATTTGAAGATAGCTAAGGAAAACTGGGATGCTTTAGAAGGAACACACGATGGTGATGAAAGGGTAAAAGAGGAAAAATTATAGAATTCGGAAACACAGTTTGATCTTATACATATGTCTAAAGATGATAATGTTAAAGCCTATGTATAGAGATTGGATGAGGTAGTGGCTAGAATGCAATCTCTGGGTGCTACTATAGATGAAACTAGAATTGTAAAGAAGATTCCCAAAACTCTTCTTGATGCTTATAGTGAAGGTGAGTGCTATTGAGAAAACTATAGATTATAAGACGTGTACTAAGGATCTGCTACTATAATTTTTGACATCTTATGAGGTGAGGAAGCCAAATCTAAGAAGTGCAGGCAAAACAAAGACTAATTTTAAAGCTATAAAAACTGAAGATCTGGATGAAGGAAAATTTGGCGAAATCAAGGTTAACTTTGTAAGAAGAATGAGAATTTTTTTTGGTAAGTATGAAGGTAAATTAAGTTCTTTTGTTGTAGAGAATTTGGTCACTATGTTGCAAAGTGTCCGGAAAGAGCTAAAAAGAATAAACAAAGATATGAGAAAGAAAAGAAAGGAAAGAAAATTAATAGATCTTACTATGTTAACAAGAATGTTAGTATTTGAGATGAAGATTCAAAATATGAAGATCTAGATGACAATGAATGCTTGTTCTTCACAATTAAGGATGAACCTATCTCTACTAATTCAGAAAAAAATTCAAAGGAAAGTCCTTCGGATAAGGAGAAAAATGAACGTACAGTTATCTCTTCCCTACATGCTTAATAGGAAAATAATATTTGGGTAGTTGATAGTGGTTTCTCACATCACATGACTGGTGAAAAGAGTACAAGTTTGTGAAACTTGAGAAATATGATGGAGGTCTAGTTATGTTTGGAGAGGATACTTGTGATAAAATATGTGGGATAGGTTCAGTAAGTTTTGATGGCAAGCATCATATTGATGATGTTTAATATGTTAAGGTTTAAGGAATAATCTATTGAGCATTGGTTAGATGTGTAGAAAAGGATATGATCTTGTGTTTAAGGATGAGAAATGTGAGATTTGGAAAGGATTTGGAACATTGATTGCTACAAGAAATAAATTCAAAGGGAATATTTATCAGCTTGAAGGTGTCGATGGATGATGTTTTATGACTCAGATAAATGATAGTTGATTATAGCACAGGAGAATGTGTCACATGAATTTTTATAACTTGGAAAGGATCAGTACTATTCAGGTCATGAGAGATCTACCTAGAATTACAAAGCCTATGAATTTTATTTTTAAGAATTTCCAGTTCGAGAAGCAAACAAGAAATCATTATAGATCAAGAGAACAATCTATGATTGGATTATTGGATTTGGTTCATACAGATCTTTGTGGTCCCATGAGAGTGCGAAGTCTACTTGGTGAAAGGTACTTTATGCTTTTAATTAATGATTATTCTAGATATATATGGGTTACATTTCTAAGAGATAAATTAGATGTATTAGATAGAATCAAGGAATTCAATGCTATGGTTGAAAATGAAGTTAATTTGAAGATAAATGCTTGAGATATGAAAAAGGTGGAGAATCAACCTCCCATGAGTTCAATATATTTTTTGAAGTGCATGGAATAAAGAGACAATTATCTACTCTAAGAACCCCTTAGCAAAATGGGGTTGTTGAAAAGAAAAATAGAACAATTCAAGAAGCTACTAGGTCAATGATCACTGAGGCTAGATTACTGGAGGTTTATTGGAAAGAAGCCATTCACACTATTGTATATGTATTCAATCGATTTTAGGCAAGAGAAAACAATAGAAAGACTCTCTATGAGCTATGGCATAGAAGAATTCCTATAGTTAAATATTTCAAGGTATTCAAAAGAAAATGCTATATCATAAGAGATGAGGAAACTTTGGGTAAGTTTGATGCAAGAAGTGATGAAGGAATATTTCTTGGATACTCTACTAAAAGAAAGGCATACCAATGTTTCAACAAAAGATTGAGGAAAATTGTAGAAAGTTGGAATGTGAAGGTTGATGAAACAATGAAGAATTCTTTTGATATTGATGGATATGTGTCAAATGAACATGACTATGCAAGAATTGAAGAAATTATGGAAGAATAGGATAAATATGAGCAAGAAAAGAAGATTGAATAGAATGAAAGAGAAGAAGATGCTTTGGTGATGTCCCCCAGGACACCGAAATATGTACAAAGGAGTCATTCGGAAAGTTGAATTATTGGATACAAGACAAAAGGTGTGTTAACTAGAAACAAAGTTGATGTTGAAGTAAATTTGTGCTTATTCTCTGAGATTGAGCCGAAGTCAGTAAGTGAACCTTGTGAGGATGAAGATTGGGAGGAAACAATGAAAGAAGAAATTATGTAGATTGAGAAGAATCAAACTTGGGAATTGGTCCCAAGACCAGAAAACAAAAATATCATTGGATAAAAATGGGTATTCAGAAATAAATTGAATGAGAATGGAAAATTTGTCAAAAACAAAGAAAGGCTTGTGTGTAAAGGCTACTCACAAGTGGAAGGTATATATTTTCAAGATACTTTTTCCCCGATAGCAAGAATGGAAGCTATAAGGATGTTCTTGGCATTAGCTTCTTATAAATATTTCAAAGTCTATCAGATGGATGTCAAGTCAATATTTTTGAATGGTGAATTAGATCAAGAGGTCTACATGGAACAACTGGAAGAATTTTAGTTAATAGATCAATCAGATATGGTGTGTAGAGTGAATAAAGATTTATATGGATTGAAGCAAGTTCCTAGAGCCTAGTATGTAAGGCTAGATAAGTACTTGAGTCAACAAGGATTTAACAAAGGTATGATGTAGATATTAATTTATATTTCAAGATTGAAAATGACAAAATCTTGATTGTAGTTGTATATGTTGATGACATTATCTTTGGAAGAAATGAAAAGATGTGCAAGTTGTTTGTGAAAGATATGTAAAAATAATTTGAAATGTCCATGTTTGGAGAGATGAATTTATTTCTTGGGCTACAAATTAATCAAATAAAGAAAGGAATTTTCATTTCACAATCTAAGTATGTGAGAGAGATGTTGAATTTTTTTGGGATGGATGGTTCCAAACCGGTAAGTACTCCTATGGTGACTAGTTGCAAGTTGGGTAAAGATGATGATTCACCGAAGATTGATCAGAGCAAGTATAGATCTATGATTGGTGGACTACTATATTTGACTTCTAATAGACCCGATATTATGCATGCAGTTTGTCTTGTAGCTAGGTTTCAAGAATATATGAAGGAAACACATGTTACTATAGTTAAAAGAATATTAAGATATTTGAATGGAATTCTAGATTATGAATTATTGTATCCTAAAGAAACTAACATTACACTTAGTGCTTATATAGATGTAGATTGGGCCAGAAGTATAGACAATAGAAAGAGTACAAGTGGTGGTGCATTCTTTCTTGGATGTAGATTGGCGGAATGGTTGAGTAAGAAGCAATATTTAGTCTCATTGTCTACTACTGAAGTTGAGTATATTGCTACTGCATCTTGATGTACACAATTTTTATGGATGAAATAAACATTGAAGGATATCACAATGCTATATGATGATCCTATTTCTATCTTCTATGATAATACAAGTGCAATTAAAATTTTGAATAATCTTGTAATGCACTCAAGAACAAATCATATATCTATCAAGTATCATTTCTTGAGAGAGAAGGTCATGGAGAATGAAGTCAAGCATGAGTATGTTTTGAGAAAAGATCAGATTGTGAATATATTTATAACAGCTATTCCTAAGGATAATTTTGAGTATCTCCAAGATAAGATAGGGGTTATTTCCCCTCCTTTTATAAACTAAGATGCATTTGGAGATGCATCGGTCCAGTGAATTCATGGTTCTATCTTTTTGGAAGGATTTTTTGGTGGCTACCTCTTAGGTGGAGCAGGTAGTTTTAAGTTTTGTCTTTATGAGTATTATGTTTTCATGTCAAAGGAAGTTTCAAAAAACATATCTTTTGCCTTTTCCATTGATGTAAAAGGGGGAGAGAGAGAGCATGTGAAAAAGAGGAGAGCGAGCATGTGAAAAAGGAAATTTAATAAGAGAAATCTAGTAATGAGGAAGATGATCTTCTAAGGGGGAGAAGAAAAAGAAAAATATTGAGATTTTAGAATTGGTATGGTGTCTTTGATGGTTTTTCACATCATGTGTTTCTGTCAATGACAATGAGGGAGATTTTTGCAAGAATGGAAAGAGGAATTAAAGTGTTGCCATTGATTTCAAATGGTCTACTGGTTATCTACTAGTTGTTGACTCTATATGTTGAGGATATTGAGAAAATTATATTTAAAGAAGTTTACAGGTATTCAATTGTTGAGGATGTTGATTCAGTACTTGTGAACTATGTTTTTCTATGTTCTGGCTGAGGTTTGGGAGACTTGTTGCTGGTCTAGATTTCTCTTTGATGAAGTCTTATGAATTGTGGTTCTAGAGTTGTGTTGCCCTGGTTCTATTGAATATGATTTTGACATTTGGAAGTATCAAGCTCAATTGATCTATGTGTTTTACACTAGTTTGACTGACCATGTGTCAAGCACTATCTTTTAAGTTGATGAAGCATGATGGATCTATTATGGGTCCAAGTGAAGCATGTGTTTGGGCTGCCCTCATTCTAATTCCACCCTACTATGTTTGGCACTAACCTAATTTGAATTTGAAGTTGGATGGTCGACTTTGTATCTTTTTCAAGGTTGGAGATAATATAAATACAGAATGTGCTAGCAATGAAAATTATACATAAGAAAAGAAGGAAGATAAGTGAAAGAGAAGACATGACTTTGATGTTATTCTTAAAGTGTGTGAGTTATATGTGTGGTTGATCAGTTCAAAGCTTAACGCTAAGTTTCCAGATGTAGTGAGAAAAAGGTGAACTCTATCATTCATGCAAGTTGATCAGTGATTGTGGTGGAATCCTTTGTTGCATTGGGATTGTTGTCTCTCTATAACAAGTCTTATTTGTCTTATTTGTATCTCTATGGTAGTGAGCCCTTCAGGTTGTATCCTTGTGGATAGTGAGTCCATATTTCAGGCAGTGAGCCTTATCTTAGGTGGTGAGCCTTATTTCAGGCAGTAAGCCTTTTTGTAATCAGTTTTGATATTCTCTATAATGTGAGTTAATACTCACCATGGTTTTTCCCTCATTGGGTTTTCCACGTAAATTTGGTGTTATTTTGTTTGTGCATTGGAATTTGATGGTTAATCACTTAATCAGTTTATGTGTTAGTTTTGGTAATTGAATTTAAGGTTATAATTTGTGACAACTGATTCACCCCCCCTCTTAGTTGTCCTATCCAACAAAATCAAGGAACTTGTTTACCTTCTATTAGTTTGTTATAGATATCAGAAAAATAAGAATCAGTGCCATAAAGGTTGGGCCAATTATCCTTTGATATGCATAAGCATCCAACACCATATTAAGTACTACAACAAGAGATCTACTCAATCAATTTACAACCTTGTTACTACAACACTTTTTGTGGAGAATGTTACTATGGAATTGTTGCAAGTAGGCTAACCATATTTGTTGTCTATCATTTTCCAATTTCCCTTATATTTGGAAAAATTATAAAGGCTCGTGATCTCTATATATAATAGTCTCTTTTCCCAAAATATACTGCTTCCATTGCTTGCAGGCGTGCACAATAACATACATCTACTTGTCATATGTAATATATGTAAAAATTGCATTTGATACTGGCTTACAATGATAAGACACCAAATGGCCATTTAGCATGAGTATTGCCCCAAGAGCATACTCAAATGCATCTATTTCAATCTTAAAAGGTTGTTGCAGGTCTAGAAGTGCTAAAATTGGTGTTGAACATAACCTTTTCTTGAGTTCCACAAATGCTCAAATTTTCACTTCCATCTAATAAATTCTTGTTGTTGCACTTCTATCCAAAAAAAAATTTACTTGCCTCCTCCTTTGAGTGCTTTGTTCATGGGCCATACCAATTGAGAGAAACCAAGTAAAAATTGTTAGAATTGGAAAAATCTTACATTTTTCACTAGCCTTCACCCACCTATCTTCCATGTACTATAGAAATTTGCCACACCTTAATTTCATGATCAATAAAAATTGTTGAAATTTGTGTGACAAGATCCATTTTACAACCCATGTTAACTAATGATCCCCTTAATATGGCCTTTGATATATAAGAATATCTCTAATCATAGTTGAGCAAAAATTTTGAGAACAATTGGTCCTTATTGGGAAGATCATCTGCATGTCTTATTGATTTACAAGTCCTAGCCCCTTATTTGAATATTTTATACATATTGGGAAGAGTTGAATAAAGTCACGGTGATTAAAGGTCCCAAAGATAATAGTTCTACATTGACAGGAAGATAGTGCATAACATTTCACCAATGAAAACTTATCGACCAAAGCAGGCTGGTTGGAGGGAAATTTTTAAATCATACCAAACTTGTGCATCATGCTGATGGAGACCTTATTAGGAAGAAACATATACACTTTCATTGATAAAATAGAAGACCTATTGTATCTGAGAGACATGTATGATTGGAGGGGGTTCCTCATATCTCTCTGACCATGCGGATTATGCTGATGAGAGTTTTCAAGGAAGTAGAGGAAATACATTAGGGAGACCAAATACATCGGAAAGGAATTTACTCTCTCAGTGATGGTACATGTCAGCCTGATGGTAACATGGAGTGGTCACAATTTGTCAGAAAGACACCGGGTGATGATTAAAGGGATTTCTACTGGTCCAAACTACCTCGATATCAGGTAAACTTTATAATTCTCTCTCTAAAATAATAAGAGTTGAAAATCAAGAGAAAAGGTTGTTGTTCAATATTGGTAAGAGTATTAAGTGGTATTCCTGACTAAATATGAGAACTAAAAGGACACTTCATATTGAAGGGACATTCAGTTATTTCTTGGCGATCACTTATGAATGTATAAACAAAGGTGATTCCAAATAAAGAACACAAATCAGCCTGAGACTGAAGGGGTTTCACTGATGCAATCTTCTTCTATCGCTCTAACATTTCAAAATTTGAAAAACCTATTGCATTTATTTCTAGTGGCAGACATTAATGGCTACACGAATGAACCTTATGTAAATATTTGTTGATTGAAAAGATATTGAACCAAAATAATTTTCAAAAGTTGCAGCAAGAAGGACGAGAGATCAAGTGGGAGTCAAGGAATTCAGTGCACCTAGAGACATACAAGTAAGCATACAAAGTTTCCGTGAAATTGATAAATTACAATTCAATTCTGCCACCTTGTAGAGAATTAGAATGGAAGGTTCAAGTTTTAGAAAAACAAAAAATAGGAAGCAATAGGGTGAAAGTATCCAGTCCAAAATTAAGAAGCAAAAAACTGAAATGGGGCTAGAATTGAAAACAAAAGAACATAAATTAAACCAAGACCTCATTGATCAATTGCCTGGTTTAGGTCCAAAATCCAGAAGGCCATCACAGTTAAGGTCTAATGTAGAAATACTAGAAGACAAATGCAAACATATAGGTGATGTGTGGACTCCCATTAGGGGATATGAATTGTTCATGTTTCATTATTGTTGGAGAAGTAGATTTGAACCAGTTTGTAACCCTTGGAATTTCAATTTGGTAAATTTGGTTGTTCCCAATGTCTTTGTGAATGTAGAACTCATAATTTTTTTTTCCAAAAATCATAACCTAGACCTTGAATCCATTTACAACCTACAAGGAGAGCCTTTCATACATGTATCCAAAACTGTGCTTGGTGAATTTTTCAACCTAGATGACACATGTGATCAGCCTATAGTGCATGAGGATTTAGAGAAGGAATACTAGAGAATGGATACTACCTACAAAGGATGGAGGTTACTGTTACACATGCCTAGGAAATATGGAGACCTAGTTCCACTTGAAGATAGTGATAGACCTCCATTTCATGTTGATTTGTTCGAGCCCTATCTAAAACATACTTACTTCTCAGTATGCCAAATAATGGGAAGAGAGGCCTCTGAATTCATGTCTATAGGGCCAATGGTGATTGCTATAGACATACAATTCCATAATGCAAGAACTTTTGATTATGCTTCACACATTTCCAGAAGGATTGACACAGGGCTGATGGCCATCAAGTATGGATCTCCCACAATACACTTTAAACATTATTCCCTTCTCATGCACATGATATTGTACCATGGATAGGAGTTAGGAATGTGGCAAGAGTAATTGAGAATCATATAGTTGGATAAAGAGGATCAACCACTACCAATACAATTATGGGCCTCCATATGGGACAATAGGTTTATCAATTTCAATTATGTTTATTTTGAAGAATACTTTATCAAGACACTCTATAGGTTTTATGATCACCCTTTTGATTATTCATTATCTAATGAGATCAAAAGATTCTTAAGGCCCAAGTATTTCAATGGACCACCAACTATAGGTCATAATTGGGGTGACTGGTATTGTTATATTATTTCCACTATGATCATAGTTTATGGTTTTGAAGACACACCTTTCCTATTACCCAAAATTGTGCCAGATAGGATTGCAGATCTAGAAATTGTTAGGAAGTTGGATTATTCCAATGTCATGAACTTGAGTGCATATGAAAAACAGTCATTCATTTCTAGTACATTTCATTTTGGAAATTTCACTATGGTGTAAAAGGAAGGACATGATCTTATTTTAGATAAATTGTCACATTTCAATATGAAGGTTGTACTAAGGAAGGTATTTGATCCTGAAGGTTTTATTGATTTTGCAAGGAAAAAACATAATTTAGGTGGATATGTTCATATACCATATCCTCATGATGATATTATCATAAACATGGAGGAAGCAGTAGCTGAATTGGTAATTGATAACTACAATAGAGAAATTGAACAAAGGATGAAGGAGATACAAGAAGTAGAAATGTTATACTCTAGTAGTGAGGAATCCAAAGAAGAAAATGAACCCCAAACTAAGGATTGAAGAGTATCAACCTCCAAATAGAGAACAGGAAGTTGGGGAATCATCTAATATAGATACTAGGCAATTGGCTTATAAATATTTTGTCTCAAATGACCAGTTCATTAAATCTCCTAAATTTAAATTATTTTTTTACATACAAAAAGGAAAGACAATAAGGGAAACATTCATAGACATCACACCCAGTAATGAAAGCCAATTTTTGAATACATTGAAGGTGGATGTAGAGAATGAAATGAAGAACATGACTCAAGAGAAAGGAAGAAAATTATTAGAGGATTCTAGTGTAATGATATTTCCTAGTTTGGACTTAAATTTTGCTCTTATTTTTTATAGTTTTTTACATAGTAATGGTGCCAAACACAAGCTCAGTCTAGAAGGGGTAACAAAGGTATACATTGGGTCGAGATACAATCTTGATGAGAGTTCTCTTATGATCTAGGCTATGTACCCCCCATATAACAAATCTATGATTATTGATACTAAGAAGGTATTTGGTCATGTGATGAAATTAAAAGGAGGATAAACTGATCTTGTGGTCATAGCTAACATTGGCATAAATGTAGCCAGATTGAATAAGGCTTAGATTCAAATGTTGATCAAAGAATGGGATATGTGCAAGTTGAACAGTGAAAAAATGCTCAAAGAAAATGATTTCCTAAGAGACATAGTCAAGGACACATTCAAAGGATGCACTAGAATGTTAACTCAGAAGATTCCCAATCAAAGGAAAAAAGTGAGGAATCGTAGATGAGTAGTCAGCAAATACATAATCAAGTGAGTAAGGGCAGATTTGACACACTTTCTACAATATTCCAAAAAAAGGCACACTAACCTAATGATTTGGATGGATAAGTTTTTGTTGACCCACTCGAAAAGTCACATTGCCATTCAAGAACATAAGAGGATAAGTGATAGGCTTTAGGAAGAGCTCCAAGAGATATGAAAGAGAAGCACTTTTGATACTGGGGTCATTGCAGCTACTGAAGATCTGATAGGGAAGCACAATAACTATTATAAGGAACTTCAAGTAGATGCCAAACAATTTATTAATGCTTATGTAGAAGAGGGGGATTTTCTATTCACGAGTTCTCCTCATTCAGAGAGCCTTATGGGGTGAGCTTCCCTAATCTACCTCATGAATTAGCGGTGAGAGTTACAGAATCTAAAAGAGCAAATCACAGAGATTTTTTGGACAAACTAACAAGCTCTCAACCAAAGGATGACAGTGTAGAAAATGGATGACGGTGTAGTACGCTGGCATCCCAGAGGCGCATTGGAGTCTTGTATAGACTAGAGAATGAGAATTTCTTAGAAAATAGAAAATTGAAAGCTTCTATCTGATTGCTAAGAACTTACAAAATATAGGGAAACAATAGAAAGTGATAGAACTGAATAAAGAAGTAGAGATGACAAAGATAAAGAGAAGAAAGGAAATACTTACAACCGCACAAGTGATGAAGCTTCCAGCTTGTGAGTGCCTTCAATACTTGCACACAAGAGGGAGAGAGAAATTTTTGGGGATATATATAGGGGCTTGCCTTAGTATAACCCCATTTTGGTGTTCCCACCTCCACCTACAACCAGATAGATAGATAGAAAAGTAGAATGAAGTAAAGAGTACTAAAACACTACAAAATAATGTTATGCTACTCAACCAAGTAATAGAGGAGAGGATTGAAAGCTTACCACCTCCACCAAGAGCACTCAAGGCTAATGGGGGAGAAAATGAGAGGAACTCAAGCCTCTGTTGTAATGGTGTTTGTTCCACAGTTGCTCTACTGAAGTGATGGAGTATTGATGTTGTTGTTGTGAAGTGTAAAGTGTTTGGAGATCAAAGAGATGATGAAGAAGCTTCTTAGAGTTTGTGAAGAGATTGTAGGAGAGATTTTTAGGCTTGTTAATGAATGAAGAAGTTCTTAGAAGATGTGAAGAGAGAGCCCCCCAATGTTTGTTGAAGGGGTGAATTTTAAGAAGGGGTGGATAGAAATGGCCATATTTGGGTAGTCAGCCAAAGGGGGCGTTACGACTTGACTCCCAATGAGAAGTGTAATGCCTTTGCAAGTTCAACCGTAAGAATTTTCCAGGGATGTAAGTGTGTTGTGTGGACATCTATGCATCGTGCAAACATCCCCAATAGAAATCCCTCCACTGACTCTCAAAATAGGTGCCAAGTGGGATGTAAGTAGCGGGCTTAGGTGGAATTAAGCCTCTGAACTTGGTTTTCTAAGGTGGATAAAGGAAAAAAAGGGATTTACACATGGGGTGCAAATTCACTCGTATACATTTTTCCCCCATTTTAGTGAGCATGAATACTGATGAGTGCTTGATAAAGTAGATCAAGAAAAAGTAGGATTAGAAATGTATACCTAAACCATTGAGGAAGCTAACCATGATTTGGAAAACCTGAGAGTGTAGGGTCAAAAGAGGACTTCATAGTTCTACATAACTATGAAGCTGAAGGAGCATATAGTTAGGATGAAGAAGATGCATATCTTTGATCTGGTATATACACAAGAGAAGAGAAAGATAGAAATGAACAAAGCTTGTGGTGAAAGAAAAACCTGCTTAGGAGTAGAACCCACACCACAAAGTAGGAGTGATGAAAGAAAACCCCGATCGAGGAGGAAACTATATCACAAAATATAGGTGATAAAAGGAATCCCCACTCGAGGAGGAAAACCCATATCACAAAGTAAAAGTGATAAAATCAATCCCTGCTCAAGGAGGAAAACCCATATCACAAAATATAGGTGATAAAAGAAATCCCTACTCGAGGAGGAAAACCTATATCACAAAGTATACGTGATAAAATAAATCCCCACTCGAGGAGGAAAAACCATATCACAAAGTAAAAGTGATAAAATCAATCCTCGTTTGAGGAGGAAAACTTGTATCACAAAGTAAAAGTGATAAAAGCAATCCCCATTCAAGGAGGAAAACCTGTATCACAAAATATAGATGATAAAAGAAATCCCCGCTCAAGGAGGAAAACATGTATCACAAAAGAGGTGATAAAAGAAAACTCCACTCGAGAAGGAGAAGCCATATCACCAAGTAAGTATGTAAAGGAGCTCTACAAGTTCTCGGTCCTGAAGAACAAGTAAGCAGACAGCCATGCAGACCGTCATCGAGTTGGAATACTTTCAAAGGGGTCGCTCGGGAACCCTTCAAAAGGAAGAGGGGTCCACTCAAGGGACACGTTGTTTGAAAAGTGAAGTCTAGTCAAGCTACCCCCCAATCTAGATGCGAAAACCTGAAATAGGTCTAGTCAAGTTGCCCCCAAGCTAGATGTGAAAGAATTTATTTGAGATAAAATCTTTCAAAGGGGGTCCCTCATGAACCTACCATGAAGAAAGGGGGTCCACTCAAGGGACACACAGTTTGAAAAGTGAGGTCTAGTTAGGTTTCCCCCAAGTTAGATGCCATAGAATTCATTCGAGAGAAAAACTTTCAAAGAGGTCCCTCGAGAACCCTTCAAAAGAGAAAAGGGGTCTACTCAAGGGATGCTTCATTTGAAAGATAGAGAAGATAGGGGGTCCTCAAGAAGGAAACACATCTCCAAGATGAGTTATCACCACCCCAAACATATAGGGGAGGAGAACCATGAAAAATATATAGCACATACAGGATGGAGGTGAACCTTGATATCACTTGTCATGCAAAGTAAAGGAAGGTGTGTCAATCAAACAGGAGTTTTATGGCACCTAAATCAAGAGGTTGTTACATTTTATCTTTCAAGGCCTTGCATTCACTATTGGAATGGCCAAGCATTCGATGGTATGCATAGAAAGAATGTTTTTCTTTATCATGATTATGAAATTTCTTCCATGTAGGAGGAGGAAGAGTAATCAAGTAGGCTTTTAGAAGCCTCAACAAGATATGCTCTTGCTTAGATAAAGAATGAGGAGTAGGAAGCAACCATTTCTCTTGCAGAGAAAGGTTTGGGTGCTCACAAGAAGAAGAAGGAATGAAGATAGAAGACAATGGAGGAAGAATCTTTTCAACATAACAAGTTTGAGAAGAATCCTTGTCACTCAACCATGGCTTTCATTTAGATCGTTCCTTTGAGCAACCAAGTCCCAAATTATGATTATGAGGAGTGAATTCTAGGGGGACCTAAATGCCTTGTTCATTATACCCACAACCTTTACACTCATAGCCATATTTAGAAACAAGCTTAAAGCCAGGGCCATAATGTATTTATATATCTTGAAAATAAGGAGGATCCTCATAAAGAGCATTGTCCCAAAACAGGGATCACACTCCTTTACGAGATCACCATCATCCTTCTTAATAGGACTACTAGCATCAACCTCCTTAACATAAGTGTGATCATCTTCCCTAAAAGGAGGATGAACATAAAGAACATTACAATTTTCATTCACCTTACCCTGTGATACATAAGAGTAAGCATCTTTGATAGCGGGTGTAGATGATGTTATCGGAAGGTCTAAGTGGATCGGGTCGACTTTATATTCTTGAATGAAGGAGTCTGTAAAGTCTGAGGAACCCCATTCATAACCAAGACATGCATTCCTTTGAGGAGAGGTAGGAGCAGACTGAAGCAAGTCCCATAGTGATATCTTATCCAGAGTAATCTTAGGTTGCTCGACAAGATTGTAATCACTAGGTGCTTTAGTCATAGGTTTAGGAGCTAAATGAAGACTAGATTTTTTATTCATTATATTCTCAAAAGTATGGGATACCATTCTGTTGGTTGTTTTTTACAACAAACCAGGTTGGTCTCCTATTCTACCTATGGAGTAGCCAACTCCAATTCAGGGTAGCTCGGAGGACCTCGACCAACTGACAAGATCAAAAGATCTTCTGAACTTTAGGCTCTGCAGAACTAGGATGGGTATACCCACATAATGCCTCAAATAAGAATAGACATTGATTTTTATAGCAGATAGCTCCTGATGCCAAGTATTGAGAACCTCAAACAGGGCTAGATTCTCAGTAACACAATACTTGCAGCAACTAGGAGGTAGGGCAAGACATCAAACAAGGATATTCAATGATTTATAAATTGTTTCTGAGGGGAACAGGCTACAAGACAGACCAGTGCCTAATTTTGGGCCACGGAGTCAAACACAAAAGGGGAAATCACCTAAAAATAGACCTCAACCAGTGGATCTTGTTTTGTTGATGCCTTGCATCAACTATCAATGCCTTACACTGACAATCCAAACTCTTGTCTCAACTAGACTCTACTTACCAAATCCAACCTGCAAACAAGTAATCACTGCTATCTATTCAAAGGATTTAACTGCTTCCTTGAAGCAGACCTATCAACAAATAACATAGTCCCATGAAGTATGAGAAGATGAATAAAAACACCTTATGCATTTATTCAAATGATTAAAATCCTACAAATGTGGAGACAATCTGATGATGTGCATGAAAGATAAGCATCTTCATGTGTTCTTTGCTCAAATTGATTGCATTTACAGAGGAAATCAAAGTTACAGACCCAAGACTCAAAATCATGACTCAAAACTAAACCCTAATTTGTCTCAGACTAATCCCAGACTCAAAAAAATGGAACTGAACCCCGAATTTCATAACCCTTACATCTGGCCATGAATTCTCCCTTTATAGGAACAAGGAGAGCAACAAGCAACCGGCCAGGGACATTACATGTCAGCAGTTAACCGAACAAACCCAAAATAGCACGTAGGCCACATCACCAGTCCACGTCAGACCCCAACTGCATCGTGACCAATCAAAACCCTCGCTGTGACCTTCAACAACTTCTATGGTCACATAAATGCCACTAGTCGGGTTGTTGGAGAAAAGACATTCCCGCATGAATGAAGCTAAGCAATCAATGTCAAATCTGCCACTGAATCTGGGTGCCCATACTCGAGCCATGTCGTCCTTGTCCCAGGGCCGCGTCGCCGTGAATGTTGGTTCAGTGGATCCAACAACCTTCCATCTGTCGCCATGAATGCTCCATGCCCTTATGCACGAACATAATAGAAACCCTGAAACACGTGAAATTGAATCTGGGCCATCGATCGTCCATGATCAGATGACTGCCTTTTAAATCTCCATTGGCCGTTGAAGCAGGATACCACCGTCGGCAAGAGGCCAGCGGGTCGGCGTAACATCCCAGCGAAGTCCACATAGGATACCAAGGGCACCATTATTCATCATCAAAATAGTTGCTGAGACATTACCCCCACCATGCCGAAGGAAATTTAATCGCTTTCCCTGTGCGGCCCCATTCATCGCAGTCGCTGTGACATACTTGGGTTAGTGAGATATCATATCGACCACAAATCCCTTTCCCTGAGTATTCCTCCTTCTCTTCATATATCACTGTGACATCTTGACCTCAGGGTGACATCCTAGAGACTTCACCAAGCTTCACCGAAGACATCATTTTCTTTCAAGTCGTTGTGATACTCCAATTGTTATATTGAAGCCTAGGAGTAGCCCCATGCCCTTCTTACATTTCGGTATAGCCAACCACAATTGCTGAGACACTACGTCAAAAGCCATTTGTCATACCAAAAGCATATCTTTTACCCTTTTGTTATTTCACCATAACCTTTTGCTTCTCTTGCCGAAGAGCACCTATCATGTGTATCGCTATAGCCTTTACCCCTCGGCAAGATGTTATGTAGAGAACTCCTTGCTTCACTGACAATCATCTGAGGTCATTCACATTCGCCAAGACAAAATGGTTCTCTCACTGATAGAGTCCACCTATCGCCATAACCTGAAATCCTCGGTGAGACGCCACCCCGATTAAACACCAACACACTGATGGGAAAAAAGCCCATCAGTGAGAAACAAAGAAGTCGGGGAAACATCTCCCCAACACAACCAACATAGGCCGACGGAAAGAGACCTCAAGGAGATATCACGGGGTCGCTGATAGGTAATCCCGAGTGCCAAAGGTCATAGCGAAGGAAACACAGGGCCGGTGGAAGCGGTAACAAGGGGCCGATAACGAACAAAAAATGGGGCTCAGGGAAACCACTTAAGTTAAAATGAACTAGGCAGACAGGTCAATAAATCAAAAAGCCAGCGGAAAGGGAACCAAACAAGGTCAGAGCTGGAACCAGGAAAGAGACGGAGTCAGAGCTGGAGTGGGGGAAGAAACGAAAACCAAAATGACCACCCAAGACCAAAACCAAACTTGGATCTGCCTCTGCAAAAGATAAAGGAAGGGAGACAGGAGTGGAACAAAACCCGAAATTGGAACCCCTAAAAAGGTTCCAAATCTTGTTCTCATTTTGATCCAGCGCCCGCCAAAGGAAACAAAGCAAAAAATACAAAGGGAAGAAAGTGGAGAGGAAAACGACCAGCGAACGACGCAGGGAAGAAATGAAAAGAAACTCCAATCACGCGGAATCAGAACCAGGACGGATGCATGAACAGGAACTAGAACTTCAGAATTTGGAAAAGTTCTAGTTTCATTCAAGCATCCATTCCACCTCCGATAAAACAAAAGAAAAGCCAAGGCAAGCAAAAGAGAAAGGGGAACCGAACTAAAAGCCCAAAAATGGGAAAAGAGAAGCCAAGAAAAACCCTAACACAGGCCGCCCCACCAGAGAGATGAAAACTAGCATGCTGGGCTCAACCCTTGTGGGAGCCCATTTACCCCACGTGCCAAAATGAAAAACACCCCATAGCTAAAGATTTGTCATGAAAAACAAGAGTACACAACTAGACAATGAGAGAACCAAAAATGGCACTAACACATTCTATAAGAGGGATCCTTAGAAGTATCAAAGGGAACCACCATCAAGTGCAACACTATCAATAGAAAAAATATTTTTAGAAGAAGGACTAGTTGGAGTCATGTAAATGATTGGTCTCTTAGGCTTTTGAGGGGAAGCAGAGACATAGACTGCATTTACAGACTCATCATAACTAGTGGAATAATTATTTGAATACATATTGTCAACATCAATCCAAATAGGATCAAATGTGGAATAATTATTTGAAGAAACATTCTCAACATCAATCTAGGGAGAATCGAATGTGGAAGGAGGTTCATCATTCACTAATGCATCATCTCTAGAGGAGAGTGCATTGGAATAGATAAGAAGTCCATCATTCAAAAATGCAATGTCTCTAGGGGAGAGTGCATTGGAAGGTATAAGATATTCCTCTTTCATGAATGCATCATCTCTAGAAGAGAGTGTATTGGAGTGAATAGGAGGTAGAGTAACATTAAGAAATGTATCAATGATTTCATATTCTTGCAGCAAAATATCCTTTGAAGCCATGGGACTTTCACGAGAGGGATCAAAGATACCAAGTGACATGGGCAGAGCCAAGTCACCATAACATGCATTAAATGGAATATCATTATCATTTTTAAAAAATTTAGATGTTGAACTAATGAAAGAAGATACTAAATTCATTATCATTTTTTTAGTACTTTCACATTTTTGGAAGTCTTTGGAGTGAAATTTTAGGTTAGAACTTGTGTCTAGAGAACTAGTCCAGTCCCTAAAATACCAATGCCTTCAGCAATCAAATTTTAGGGACCGACATAAGTTCTCTAGGAGGCCTTTCCAATAGCACCAACAGTTCTAAATATTGAGCATCGAGCCAAAGGTTATGATCCTGCCAAGTAGGGGTAAATAAATTCCTACTTTTTTGAAGAACATTGTTCTTCACATCGGGTTCACCAAAATTTAGAAGAGGGGGATTTACTACTCATGAGTTATCTTCATTTAGAGAGGCTCATGGGGAAAACTACCCTAATCTACCTCAAGAATCAGAGGTGAGTTACAAAATCCAAAAGAGCAGGTCATAAAGATTTTTTGGACAAACTGACAAGCTCTCAGCTAAAAGTCAACACAGAAAATGGATGATAGCATGGTGCACTGGCATCCCAAAGGCATGCTAGAGTCTCGTACAGACTAGAGAATGAGAATGTCTCAGAAAATAGAAAAGTGACTGCTTCTATCTGATTGCCAAGAACTTACAGAATATAGGGAAATAATAGAAAGTGATAGAACTAAAATAAAGAAGTAGAGATGACAAAGATAAAGAGAATAAATGAAATACTTACGGCCGTGCAAGTGATGAAGCTTCCAACTCGCGAGTGGATTCAATACCTACACATAAGAGGGAGACAGAAATTGTTGAGGCTGTATAAGGGCCTACCTCAGTCAAACCCCATTTTGGTGTTCCCATCTCCATGGACAGCCAGATAGATAGAGAGAAAAGTAGAAAGGAAGTAAAGAGCACTAAAGAACTACAAAATAGTGTTATTCTACTCAACCAAGTAATAGAGGAGAGGAGTGAAATCTTACCACCTCCACCAAGAGCACTCAAGGCTAATGGGGGAGAAAATGAGAGGAACACAAGCCTCTGCTGTAATGGTGTTTGTTCCACACTTGCATGACTGAAGTGATGGAGTGTTGATGTTGTTGTGAAGTGTAAAATGTTTGGACATTGAAGAGATGGTGAAGAAGTTGCTTAGAGTTTGTGAAGAGATTGCAGGAGAGATTTTCAAGCTTGTGAATGAAGGAAGAATTTCTTAGAATATGTGAAGAGAGGGCCCCCCAATGCTTGTTAAAGGTGTGAATTTTAAGGAATGGACAAAAAAAACCATATTTGGGTTGGTCGGCCAAAGGGGGCATTACAACTTGACTCCCAATGAGAAGCGTAACGCCTCTACATGTTTAGCTACAAGAATCTTCTAGGGGCGTAAGTGCATCACGCGGACATCTATGCGTCGCGTGGGTGTCCCCAACATAAACTCCTCCATTGACACTCAAAATAGGTGCCTAGTGGGATGCAAGCAGTAGGCTTAGGTGGAATTAAGTCTCTGAACTTGGTTTTCTAAGGTGGATAAAGGAAAAAAGGGGATTTGCACATGGGGTGCAAATTCACTCTTATACAACTTCAAGAGAGGGTTTTCCTGCATTATTCAAAGATGGTGGAGAATTGAAAAGTCAGAGTGAATGGATGAAAGAGTGCCAACTAATATTGCAGGGAGCCTTGGAAGTAGATAAGAAAGAGGATCAAGCATTAGAAGAGGCCTGTGATCATTTGGAGAAGATGATCATTATGGAGATTATTGTGAGGAATGCTATAGAGGATGTTGATACACACTTGAGTCAGGAGTACTTGCATCATATTACACAAATTCATTTGTGTCTCATTAGAACTTAATTGTTAATTTTTTAGTGTTATTAATTCCAAAAGACACTTATGAAGAGGTATACCCTCTTCAATACATTGTTATATAAGTTGGACATGTAATGATTGAATAGTAAGAGTGAGTAGAGAGAGAATAGATAGATATACAAAAGATGATTTTCATAATATATATCATATAGATTACACTATAAAGGACCATGATGCATGCACGAATTTTGGCAGAAATCAATAGATCTTTGATGTTGTGTGACTTCATATGGGTGTCTATTGTTTGTTGATTTGAACAATTATCTGGCTATCTCCACATTGTTATTTCTCTGTTATTTGAATTTTTGTATCCAAGTTGATATTCAATTTCATCAAGACACACTTGTTGTTATTGTGTAATCGAGTTAATTGGTTTCCATTAAAGAATTAAAATCCTTTTAATTGAGTACAGTAACTTGGAAGTAACATTTGGATCAGTAAGAAGAGCCCTGTAATTGATAAGATTGTCATACTATCTCCAACTAGATATTATCTTGTTATTCAAATTGAGGGTATACTTCATTTTTCAATACACATTTGTTGTCATTGTGTGATTCTTTTTAATTGTTTCCTTCAAGGAAGGATTAAAATCCTTTTAAATAGGTCACAGTAACTTGATAGCATCGATTGGATCAATAAGTAGAGTCTGTCAATCACATTCTTCCACATTTATATGAAGTATAAACAAATATAAGTTCCAAACAATTAGAATTGTAATCAATAATAGTCACCAGTCATAAAACTTTATTGACTCCACTTACCCAATAAAGCACTGGTCCACTTCACATTTCATTTATACATTACTTATCCACTTTCATACTCTAAATTTCCAATTATCATATTAGGAGTAGGAACAATTAACAAGCCATCATCTATCTCACACTTTATGCCACTATGGATAGATCCTTAAAAACAAATAAGTCACACAATCTTCTTCAACTATCAAGGTCCACCCACCTAGGTTTAGGAAACCCTGAAGTGTAGGGAGTCATTAACTGTATAGGTTAACTCCATTTATTGGTTCAAAAATGTTGCAAGTCTGATCATAGAGCCTAGCATCCTCTTAGGATTTGAAACCTTCATTTTTGAGATCCAACACAAATCTCTAATAAAAATTGACCAGTCCTAAGAAACTACAAAGTTCTATAATGTTTTTAGGAGGACATATGATCACTTATATATGTTCTTGATCACCATGAACACTTGCACTATCCACAATGTATCCCAAGTATTGAATTGTTTCCATATCAAATGATATTTTTTCTTTATTTGCATAAAGTTTATGTTGTTGCAAGTTTGAGATGACTTGTTCCACATGCTATAAATTATCTTCCCATGTACTACTAAAGATGAGTATACCATCTAGATAAACCACAATAAAGGAATTAGTGAATGACCTCAAAATATCATTCATCATTCTCATAAAAGTGTTAGAGGTGTTTGTTAGTCTAAAAGGCATCACCAACCATTCAATAATTTGAAGGTAGTTTTCCAAACATCTAATGGGTCAATTAGCACCTAGTGATATCCTGATTTTAAATCAATTTTGCTGACAAAAATTGCTCCCCTTAGTTGTTCCAAGAGATCATTAATACAAGGGATTGAATACCTATTTTTCACAACAATATTGCTCAAGGCTTGATAATCAATACATAACTACCAAGTTCCATGCTTTTTCTTGGACAAAACAATCGAACTACCACATTGTGATACACTTGGTTGAATATGGCCCTTTTGTATCAGCTCATTAATTTTTCATTTGATCTCATCATTCTCTAAAATTGATCTCCTATATAGTGGCTCATTTGGTAATGGTATCCCTAGAATCACATCAACATAATGTTTGACTTAAAAATGCTTTCAAACTCCTTCTGGTGAAGTGAAGATAATGTTAAATCAAGAAATCGTCAAGACCACATAGCAACACTAAGCTCTATCTTTGACAAACTAGAAGAATACAAGGAAAGACTCAATCCTAAGAAATGTGTCTTTGGCGTGCAATCAGGGAAAATTATAGGGTATATTGTATCAATGAGGGGAATCAAGATAGACCCTACAAAATTCAAAGCAATTCTTGAAATGGAAGCACCACGGAAATTGAATCAGTTAAGAGGTTTGCAAGGAAGACTCCAATCTATTTGCAAGTTCATAGCACAGTTAGCAGACAAAACTATCCCATATTCTCATCTACTCCACAAGGGGGTAGCATACAAGTGGGACAAGAGATGCAATCAAGAATTCAATAAAATCAAAGAATACTTGCTAATACCACCAATCCTCATGCCACCAATCTAGAACAAACCACTGATCTTGTACATATCAACAACAACAGTAGCACTTGGGGTTCTATTAGCACAACGCAATGAAACAGGGAAGGAAAGAGCCATTTACTATATTATTTTAACCTTGGTAGGACATGAGTTAAACTATACATTCATTGAGAAGGGTTGCCTAGCAATAGGATTCACCTCACAGATATTCAGGCACTACATGTTGCCTCATCATATAAAACTTATCGCCAAGATAGACCCCCTTAAGTATCTACTTTCTAAAGCAATGCTTATAGTGTGAATGGATAAGTGGTTCATGATCCTATTAGAGTATGACATTGAATATGTGGAATGGAAAGCTATCAAGGGACAAGTAATTGTAGATCAATTAGCAAAATCACCCATATATTCAAAGAACCCACTTGTATCAGAATTTCTAGATGAGTCTATTTTCAACCTTAGTGTAGCAGATCATTGGAAGGTGTATTTTGATGGTTCATATACACAACATGGATCAGGATCAGGATTTTTCTTCATCACACCACAAGGAGATTGTATTCCTAAATCATACAGGTTATCTTTCCCTTGCACTAACAATATTGCCAAATATGAAGCTCTTCTGATTGGACTCTAAATTGCAGTACAATGGAAAATCATGGCACTTAAGGTCTATGGGGACTCACAACTGATCATCAACCAAGTCAATGATGAATACCAAACAAAGGATGACAAGCTGACCACATATAAGAAGCTAGTGGAGGACCTCAAGGAATTCTTCATCGACATAACATTTGAGCAAATACCGAGGGAAAATAACAGAGTAGTGGATGCCATGGCTACAATCAGATCATTGTTGGTAATCCCACGCAACATCCCCAAGCATGAATTCTTCGTGGAGTAGCTTCTCATACCAGCTTTCATGGTACGAGAGTCTGAATTTGTGTGTGAAATTGTTGGTCCCGGTGACCCTTGGTAGCATGACATATACAGCTACTTGAAAATAGGAGTCCTCCATGCCAATATCACCCTAAACCTTAAAAGAAAATTTGTTAAGAATTCATCCCCTTTCGTTATCTTAGAAGACACCATGTATCGTAGGAGAATTGAAGGAACCCTTTTACAATGCCTAAACTCTAAGGAAGCTTTGACTGCTTTAACTTAGGTACACAATGGTATTTGTGGTTCACAATCGAGTGTTATGTCCTTGGCAAAAAAACTGCTGAGAATGGGGTACTACTGGCCAACAATGGAAAAGGAGGCTCATGACTATGTCCGGAGATGTTTACACTCCCAACAGCATGGAGACCTCATCCATGCACCAGTTCAAGAGCTACAATCGATTATAACACCTTGGCCCTTTTCACAATGGGGGTTTGATCTCATTGGAAAAATCACACCCACCTCATCTAATGGACACAAGTTCATTATCACTGCCACAAAATACTTCATGAAGTGGGTAGAGGCCATTCCCATGACCTATATTATAGGGAAGCAGATTTCTAAATCCATCTTGAACTACCTCATTTGTTGATACGGTGTCCCACAAGCCCTTATCTCAGATAATGGGACACCTTTCAAAAACTGGGATGTTCGAGAGCTATGCCAAAAATTCAATATCCAACATTGCTTCTCTGCCCCATACTACCCCCAATGTAATGTCCAAGCTAAGGCTACTAAAAAAACCATCTTAAAAATCCTCAAGAAGACAGTCAATGAAGTTGGTCGTGACTGGTACCTACAGTTGAACCTTGCCCAATGGGATTACCGAACAAGTATGTACATGCCAATAGGTGCAACCCCGTTCTCCCTGGTCTATGGATCAGAAGCCATCCTTCCCATTGAGATCGAGCTCCCATCCTTAAGAATATCATTGTAGAATCTCATTACTGATGAAGAATACTGGGTGTCACAGTTGAACAAGCTAGAACTACTGAATGAGTGGCACATGGATGCTTCGAACCACCTGCAAGTATACCAGAATTGTCTAAAGAGGAGCCACAACAAAAAGATCAAGAGTCGGTCATTTCAAGTCGAAGAGCTTGAGTTGAAAGAAAATCATAAAAACGTGCCAAATCCAGATAGCAAAGGAAAATTTGAACCCAACTGATTGGGACCCTTTGTTGTCACCACAAGTTACATATGAGGAGTGTATTATTTGTCAACACTCGAAGGAGAGCCTCTACAGGAGCCCATTAATAGCTCCCATCCCAAAAAAATTTATGCTTAAACTTGTAGGCTATAAATCCAAAAAATACAAAAAAAAATCAAAAAAAGGATTGAAAATAATAAAGAAAAAAAATCATCCTCTAGTGAAAACCACTTCGATGGCACTTTGGACAAGTACCTTGGTGAAACCCTAGAAAACAAGCGCCTTGTGTAAATAAAGCACTTTCCATCCACTAGGGTTTTTGCGACTAGTTTTGCATCACTTTCCATCCCATTCCATCAATCCTTTTGTGACCCATCCGCATCTGCATCATAGCTTGATCCTGTGTTTGTATCATGTCCCATCCTGGAACTACTTGGCACATTTTTGAGGTCAGTTTGTCCTGCCTATATCGGAGTAGTCTATAGCAGAACACTGGGGTCATGTTCTTATACCTGCATCAGATCAGATTCGTGTATATTCTTGAAATCTTCCTCAAATCAAAAAATCCAAAAACATTCATAAAAATCAAAAAACCCAAAAATATTCGTAAAAATAAAAAAAATCCAAAAACATTCAAAACAATTAAAAAATCCAAAAATATGTCAAAAAACGAAAAAAAGTCAAAAATAGAGTTGTAATGTCGAACTACAAGTCTCTAAGCTTGAACGTAGGCAAGGCCATCATCGATGTACCCACGAGACACCCTAGGTTATTCTATTAGGAGTCCATCATAATAAACTGGCAATCCAATTGTTCACATCTTCATCTTGTTAATTGGTTGAGTCGTCAGTCAAATTATGGGTCTCTGAACTTGAACGTAAGCAAGGCCATCATCGATGTGCCCTTGAGACAGCCTAGGCCAGTTCATTAGGATTCTATCATAATAAATTGGCAATCCATTTGTTCATATCTCATCTATAAATGAGTTTGTGTCAGTCAAACTACGTGGTCTTTGCATGTATAACGTAGGCAAGGCTAATCTTTGATTAGCCCCTGAGACCCCTAAGATAGGTCTTTAGGTTAGGTTCTTGGTCAAAATCTTGGAAAATCCAAAAACATTAGAAATTTTGAAAATCAAAACATTTGTAAAACATGTCAAAAATACCAAAAACAACCTCAAAACATTTCAAAATATCAAAAACATCCAAATATTTGAAAAAATCCATCTGTCCCATTTCACATTCACTCGCAATAAATATACACTCACAATAAATCAATCGTCACCCTCAACCTTTGGCAAAGCATTTGAAAACAAGTGTAGCAAAATTGAAAGAGAGACCTCAAATGTCAGTCTTAAGTCTAGGTCAGCAGGAAAACAAGTTGGTCAACTCTTGGTATTAATAGCCTGTCATCCAGTTTATCTCACCATCACCTGATAACATCATGTCCTAGCATGCATCCTTCCTACAATGGACACCAACATCAAGCATCACCGTAGTTTAGTCTTGGCTAAAGGTATGAAGAACATTAGCTTATAACAACACTAATGTTTGTTTGTCTTTGAAGTAAGTGCAGATTTAGTGCTTACACTACTTTTCACTAGTTCCAATTGTAATATATATATATATATATATATATATATATATATATATATATATATATATATATATATATATATATATATATATATAAACATACTCTTAATATGAATATGGTATTGGACATCCATCTTCAACTATCATACTTGAATCATTATAATAATGATTATTTTGTTTCCCTCCTAATATTTTGACACCATTAATTTTTGTGAAGATTTGTTCTAGATACAATGATCCTTAGACGACTATTTAATGTACTCCTTATCACTATTAGATTTTTAAGTTAAAATGAAAATATCACATAAGTGTTGTTACACCTAAGTGGGTGGCAACCGATGTGAATCTGTTTGGGAAATTTATTCCTAGAAAGGGTTGCATACCCACTATCTACAAGTACTTAGTTATCATGTCTATCAATACTTTAACTAGGTTATTGGTAGTACCTAATTTTTCTCAGGGGTTTGGCTAGAGTCCATGTGGCTTCATGATGCCAAAAAGGTTGGGCGGTGAGCAAGATTTACTTGATGTATGCATCAATACAATTGTTGGATAGAGAGGTTTGAACACCAACTTTATTTAAAGTTGTAGTTATGAGCTATAAAGGGTCTTATATGAAAAAAGAGAGAAGTAAAATATTAGGTGTTTTTTTTTATTTGAGTTTAAATTTTGGGTTGTTACATGTGGTATCAGAGCATGTGGTTCAAACACTAGGCCTAATGGTCTACTACCAGTGTTCGTGCTGCAAAAATTAGATTTTGATTATTATTATAATCTAACAAAAGTTGAATTTTATGTGCCAGGAATGGGAAAATTCAAAAGTGCGAGGAAGAAAAATAAGGGAGTAAGAGGCATTCACATAAGTGGCTCGATTCAAAGGTTAGATATTGGTTATGAAATATTAATTCTTTGAAAAAATATTATGATGACTAGAACAAGAAGTCTAATCAAGATTTAAGGGGGTAAAAGAAGGATGAAATCTTAAAAATATCTAATGTGCTCCTTGAATACTCAAGGAATCCCGGATGGATTCACTTGACTCCCTGAGGCTTTAGGCCGAATTTCGAGGTAGGACTCAAATTATTTATTAAGTTTAGACATATTCCTAAAGATGGCGACCTCGGTGCACTTCCAATAGGGAAGTGTAGTCTTTAGAGAGTGACTTAGAACCCGAATGGTCCCGATGAGTCCAAGTCTCTGGCGAGAGCATGTTCCTATCCTATATGGATAGATGCCTATTTTGTATGAGTATGCAATTGAATAAACTTGTAAATTTTAGTGTGGTATTAGTATGTGATATGTACAGGTATCTCTTAAATGTGATCGAACGCTTATATAATTGGTAATTATTGTGCATAATCTACATAAATAATGGGACTTTGAAAATCCAAGTTAAGTGCAATGGTATACTCTCTTGATGAGCGTAACTTTTGAACTTGCGATTTCCTTCTTCATGTGCATGGAAGGTCTCTAATAAGTTGTATAAGGAGATAAATTATAAGTAACACACTTATTGTGATAAATGAAAGACTAAGTTGAATGTGAAATTGAGTGTATTATTAAGAATAAAATGGAAACTATGTAAGATATGAATGACCTAGATGGTTGACGTATGACACTTCTTGTGGACAATATTTTATGAACATCAAATGATAGCTTATTTGATTCCTATAAGGAGATTTATTGAAATGTATCTCGATAATTAGATGTTATACATAACTCATCAATAATAAATATCTTGGATGTAATCTTTTTCTAACTAATATTCTAACCTTAAAAGAAAAGTATGAGATTTTAATGAGGAAGCAGAGAATATATTACTTGGTTAAGGATCAGGGAAAAGTTGCAGAGAAAAGATGAGGTAGCGAGGAGGATGGAAGGAAGATCTTTGTCAAGTGCCAGGTGTAAGCAACTAGAGATTTCAAATGCTAAGATCCACAATATGAGCAGGCAGAAAATTTACACGTATGGATCGGTAGCTTATCAACCTTTAGCATTGATCGAATAAGAAATTGGATGCCATAGCCATAGCTCTGAGACCTCGTGCCCATCAGAACATTTCTAAGGGAATTCCTAGTGCAGAACGAGTTGAGCACTGTTTCCATTGTCCTGGAACCACACATTTCATTGATCTTTTGGCATTTGAGTTCTAGAGAGAATTTGGTCAAGGAAACATGGAAGCAGTAAGAGAGCGGAGGACGAAGAGATCAGTGCAAAGACAAGTCGTAGCATGTATTTACTCATCTTGTCGACTCACTAAGGTCTGTAGTGTAGTTGTGTTGAGCTCTTTTCTAATGAATCTCTTTTCCTATTCATAGATATGCCTCTTCTCTGTATTCATCAGTAGAGTTTTAGAGAAATGTGATCTTCATTTCTTACTTTCAAATCCATTCGCTTTTCTTTAAAATATCAATGTATCCATGTGGAAGCATTAAATATTAGCTCGAATGCTTTTAATCGGCTATGAGAAGCAACCTTAGAATAATTACATTAAGTCATTTTGTTTCTTGCATGCTCAGTCATTTGATCATTACAAGAATTATGCAATGGTGCAATGAAACGATCTGTTTCTGTCTTGTTACCCCATTTAAGTCATTTTGGATACTTTTGTTTAGATCCTCCTTATTTAAAAAAAAAAAAGAAACAGATAAAATAGTTCCATCTCATAAAATAGTTCCAACTCATAAAATAGTTCCAACATTGCTTTGTAAGAAACGTTCATGACGTAGATCAATATCTAGTGACCCAATTATGAGCCGACTGGGATTAATCAAGTGCATGCAACAGAGAAAGCTAGCAACTAACATAATTTTGCTAGACATCCGTAGGCATTCCAAATAAAACAAAATGCACACCATAGTAGTAAATAGTTCTGCTTCATAACGAAATTTTGGTACGCTAATAAAGACTTAACAATACCCAATTTATTTGATGAATGTAATATCTTTTAATAATCTCACATTGATCAAACAACAAAAGAAAATTTTAGGAATAGTTCCTGTAACATCCACAAAAGGCTTGCATCGATGATAATAATGTGACCATATATTGTTCAAAAGGGGCCGAATCAGTGATGAATTAATGAAGATAAGTCTAATAGAGTAATCACAGAATTGTTCTTTTATGAATCACATTAATTTCCAATCATTCAACATGCCTTCACTGCTATTGTTGAAATGGATTGCGCCTTGATTGTATGCTTTCAGCCTGCAACATCTCTTCATCATCATCCTTCTCCACACTCGTCAAATTGTGCTAAATTTCTTCCTCACTTAATTCACCACCTTACCTATTCCTATCTATCACCCAATTAGCTAAGTAATCTAATATCTTATTGCCGGGTCCCACGTGTGTAATTTTAAAGTCATAAAATTCCTCTAGCAAACTCAAAATTGAGTTAATAAATTTATTAAGCTTCCAGTTTGGGGTGCTTTTCCTTCAAATAGTATTGACCATTATGAGCGAGTCCCCTTCTAAGTGTATCTTCATTAGTTGCATAGATCAACATGTTTTCAAACCTAACCAGCTTGGAACTCGACCTCACTATTCGTCCCCTCCTTTAGTTTTTTCATTTCTACTGTTATGATTTTACCTTCCTTATCTCTCATTACACATCTTGCCTCCAACACACTTGGCTATGAGTTGGTTTGTGCATCTTTCAAGTACCATAAAACAAGAAACAAGAAACCTTTGCTCGCATTTCTGGTTACTGTGAACAAACTGATATTCATTCTCCCTATGTTACTGTCTATGAATCCCTAATATACTCTGCTTGGCTTCGTCTCCCCAAGGATGTAGATCGACAAACAAGAGAGGTGCATATTTTATTCTTGAACCCCAATTCGCTTGTCATTTTAGTTCAGCGGTTTGGAAAAGGTAAAAGCAAAACTTAACAACCAGTTTTTCAACAGATGTTTGTGGATGAAGTAATGGAGCTTGTAGAACTAACTAACTTGAAAGGAGCTCTGGTTGGTCTCCCTGGAGTTAATGGGTTGTCCACGGAACAAAGAAAGAGGCTATCAATTGCAGTGGAACTGGTCGCAAATCCTTCGATTATCTTCATGGATGAGCCAACATCGGGACTTGATGCAAGAGCTGCTGCAATTGTTATGCGAACAGTTCGCAATACAGTGGATACAGGACGAACTGTTGTGTGCACCATTCATCAACCTAGTATTGACATATTTGAAGCCTTTGATGAGGTATTTATTTGTAATTTCAATGCACATACTAGTATTTTAGGATGGTTTATGTAGGACCTCTGGGTCACCGTTCAAAAGATCTAATAGACTATTTCGAGGCGATCGAAGGCGTTCCCAAAATCACAGGGGGTTACAATCCGGCGACATGGATGCTAGAATCAACCTCCGTCGGAGTTGAAATGCGTCTTGGGGTTGATTTTGCAGACATCTACCGGAATTCATGTCTTTACCAGTAAGTTCTCATTGAATTAATAATACTTGACGCCTTACTGACCTTAATCTTCTGCCAACTAGAAAACCTCTGCTTTTTTGCTAATGAATTATGAAATGAATGATATTTATGAGAGAGTGGTGATATGGTGCAGGCAAAATCAAGCATTGGTGGAGGAACTATGCATACCAGCTCCAGGGTCAGAGGATATTTACTTTGAATCACAGTTGTCGCAACCTTTTGTGACGCAGACATGGGCTTGCTTGTGGAAACAGAACTTGTCATATTGGAGAAACCCAGAGTACAACGCAATTCGTTTCTTTTTCACACTAGTCACTGCCCTGATGTTTGGTACAATTTTCTGGAGACTTGGCGGGAAAACGTAAGGAAGAAATGGTGCTTTCTAGGTATAATCTGCATTAAACATTAAGTTTCATGTCCTGTGAATTTTAACGCTCCTGTTATAAACTGCAGAGGAAAGCAGCAAGATGTTAATAATGCAATGGGATCCATGTTTGCCGCCGTATTATTTATTGGCATGAATAATTCATCAACAGTTCAGCCTGTTGTAGATGTGGAAAGAACAGTCTTCTACAGAGAAAAAGCTGCAGGGATGTATTCAGCCCTTCCCTATGCCTTTGCTCAGGTATGTTGCCGCACTTAACAAACTGATATCTGAATGAATTCTTGACCGTGTTATATAATTGGGGAGTAACTTATGGGATGTTGGGTGCTCCAGGTGCTCATCGAGATACCCTACGTACTTCTTCAAGCGGTAATGTATGGAGTGATGGTGTATGCAATGATGGACTTTGAATGGAAGGCAGCGAAATTCTTCTGGTTTCTCTTTTTCATGTTCTTCACATACTTATACTACACATACTACGGGATGATGGCGGTCTCTCTTACTCCCAATGCAAACGTAGCTGCAATTGTGTCCACGGCTTTCTATTCAGTCTGGATGCTTGGCTATGAGTTGGTTTAATGTGCATCTTTCAAGTACCATAAAACAAGAAACAAGAAACCTTTATCTCTAATTTCTACTGTTTGGCTATGAGTTGGTTTGTGCATCTTTCAAGTACCATAAAAGAACAATTATGTGATTACTCTATTAGACTTATCTTCATTAATTCATCACTGATTCGGCCCCTTTTGAACAAGATATGGTCACATTATTATCATCGATGCAAGCCGTTTGTGGATGTTAGAGGAGCTATTCCTAAAATTTTCTTCTTTTGTTTGATCAATGTGAGATTATTAAAAGATATAACATTCATCAAATAAATTGGGTATTGTTGAGTCTTTATTAGCGTATCAAATTTTTTTTATGAAGCAGAACTATTTACTACTATGGTGTGCATTTTGTTTTATTTGGAATACCTACGGATGTCTAGAAAAATTATGTTAGTTATTAGCTTTCTCTGCTGCATGCACTTGATTAATCCCAGTCGGCTCATAATTGGGTCACTAGATATTGATCTACGTTATGAACGTTTCTGACAAAGCAATGTTGGAACTATTTTATGCTTCAAGCATAGTTGGGTTCTTCTTTTTATGGGTTTTCCTCGGTCCTATTGAAAATTTTCCCCCTCAATAAATTGTAGGTAAGTAATCTATAAAACCCATCAATTAAGTCGTCAACTAGATTGGCTTATCTTTATCAGTATTATGCATGTATGTTTCTTGGAATTTGCGGCTCCCAACTGTACAAATACTATCTTATCATCGGTGAGTCCTAGTCACATGTTAATCATGATCAAGGCTATGTTATTTAGGATCCTTTAGCGGTCAATTTGATTTGATTTAGCTCCTACAGAAAATAACTTTCAACCCTATCTCATTGATCTTGTCTGTGAGATTGAAAGCCAACTCCTAGAATCAGTAGCATGTATGAATCATCTGAATCTTGTCCATACAAATTTAAAGTTTGAAAATCATCGTAATGGAAATACAGTTCATCGCAGTAAATATACTAGTTTATTTCATTCATAAGAGTAATTGAAGCAAAATGCTTTATGTTAAATACTGTTGAAAAATTTGGCATCATAGTTAGGTGCATTAATATATAACAATGTGAAGCACATGCCACTTAAATAGTTTTTAATAAATGTTATTTGGATTGAAAGAGAAATAATAAGTTGTTTTTTACATTTGTGTAAGTAATTTGATTGTATGAAATTATGTAAAATGTCTTGTCACCTTTTGATTGTTGGGAATGTCTAGACTTGTATATACTTCAATGTATGGTATAAAGTGGGAGAGAAACAGAGTGTGAAACATTCTTTTGCGTAAACTTTGGGAATTATTCTTGTGCATATCGAAATTGATATAATTCGCTTGGAAAATAAAGTGGAAGGTAATTTTTGCTTGATCTCATAATCTTGTGAATTAACGTCTATGTTTGTTAAAAAGTAATTTCTCCCATTGGTTGTGGAAATAGAAACTGCAGTTTTGCATGAGCAATATCTTTGTAATTAGAAATAAGCTAAAATTTTGTTAAGTTTTTCTACAATTTGCATGTTCTAGATTTTTCCAGTAAGTTGTAAAATCCTCTATAAAAGAGGCATGATGTAATTGATTTTGAGATATAATCAAATCTGATGAAGAAATTAGAACATATTTTGTGTAGCAGCACATTGTGCAAATTATTGTGTTTATTTGAATTGATGTGTTGAGCAACTTATTGTCTTTCTATGTATTTGTTTTTTGTTTATCTCCATTAAATCTAACATGTGGTATCAGAGCCAGCTCAAAAAAAAAAATATCTGGATTTGAGAATTTGCAGCAGCAAGAGATGATGCAAAAAAAAATTGTAAGGGGTGAATAAAATGAGATATGCATATGTTGCAAATTATATATTATAAAAAGAGGATTGTGTTTTGTTTTATTGTAGATTATATCTAAGCGTTAAAAGTTTTCAAAGGAGATTGTTTGTTGTTAATCACAACAATAGAGAAAGTTGTTGATGTGAAGCTGCTTGAAGGAGAAAAGTGTTGTCCAAAAGGAAAATGTTTGTAGGAGATCAAAATTGTTCAATGAAGGTTCACTATTATAAGAAACATTGATAGATCGTTGTTTAATGTATGGAAGAGTTAAGGAGATTATGTGAAGAGCTGATAGTCATTGAAAGAAAGGCATAGAAGCCCCAGTCAAAGAGAGATACAGTTTAAAGTCACTGAAAGGGTAAGATAAAAAGTAAGTTGTAGTGTTTTATTTTGTTGTTGGTAAGGAGGAGATGTAGTTGTTTAAATTAAAAACCATAGTTTGAGCAAAGGAAAAAGAAATTGTTTGAAGTTGGTTGAAAGGAAACTTGGTAGCAGAATCATAGTCAAGTGCAAAGGTAAGGTGTAGTTAATCATTTGTTTCAATGGGTAAAGCTGGTAAACGTGTTATGAAAGAAAATGAAGTTTTAGAGGAAGAATTGATGAAAGTTAAAAAAGATAATTTTGAATTAGCAAGAAAAATAAAGGAGTTGATAAAGGAGAAATATGAGTGTTTATGTGAAATTGAGAATCGTGGAAAAGAATTGGGTGATGTTAAAAGAAAGAATGAAGAATTAGAAGAAAAAATAAAATTGTTTGATGAGGTTAAGAAAATGAAAGAAGTTTTTGAAGAAAAATTGAAATTGTTAGAAGAAGAAAGTTGTTTGCAGAAAGAAGAAATATGTAAGTTGAAAGAAGAAAATAAATGTTTAAGGACAAAGCCAGTGGTAAGTGATGTTGCTTGTGGTACAGAAGATTTGTATTGTTTAGTTGATAAATCAAGTGGTTTGTGTGATATAGCTAATACTGTTTATGATGAAAAATGTATAGATGAAGAATGTAAAGATGATGATGTGTTTGGATCTGAAAATTATGTTAATTGTAATAAGAATGGTGTTGGTTTTAAAATTATGCAAAAAATGGGTTATAAAGGTAAAGTTTTGGGAAAACATGGGCAAGGAATGAGAGAGCCCATACAACCAATTGTGAGGCCAAGAAATGAAGGCCTTGGGTATGGTCAGAGAAATAAAAATGATGATGTAAGTGTTATAGGTTCATGTAAATCAGTTAAAAGCATGGAGTTTATGCAATGTTCTCATTGTTATAGGGGAGGACATAAAAAAGAGAAATGTTGGGATCTTAATCCTTGTAAAATTTGTGGGTTGAAAAATCACTCAGAAAAAACTTGTTGGAACAGAGAGTGGAATGAAAAATCTATGAAAGATTGTATGAAGATTGATTATGGATGGATCGATGGATCCAATTGGCGAAAAGTTATAGGTATGTTTAAAAGGATGTATAAGCCTAAATATTGGCATGTTAAAAACAATGTTGGTTTTCAAACAAAGTTTGAAGGACTGTCACAGTAGTTGGTGAAGAGTTGAAGATAATTTGAAGGTATGATGAAGATCAAAGATTGAGTGAGTTAGAAAATTTGGAAAATAAGAATTTGAAGAATGAAAATGCTAAAGCAAGTGGTCGAAATTAAGGGGGAGTGTTAAAAATTAATTTCTCCCATTGGTTGTGGAAATAGAAACTGCAGTTTTGCATGAGCAATATCTTTGTAATTAGAAATAAGCTAAAATTTAGTTAAGTTTTTCTACAATTTGCATGTTCTAGATTTTTCCAGTAAGTTGTAAAATCCTCTATAAAAGAGGCATGATGCAATTGATTTTGAGATATAATAAAATCTGATGAAGTAATTAAAATATATTTTGTGTAGCAGCACATTGTGCAAATTATTGTCTTTCTATGTATTTGGTTTTTGTTTATCTCCATTAAATCTAACAATGTTCTCTTATTTTTAGAATATTGATACATAAGATATCATTTTGAACGTGAAATTAGAAGCATGGATCAGTTAATGAAGGATTCACATGAATATTGTATTTTGGCTAAATCTGTATACTGTCAATCGATCTATGAAAATATTGTATGCATACTCGTGTGATATTTTTTCTCCAGAACAAGATACATGTGATCTTTGAATGCCAGGTGGAGCCATATCAATGACAAGTGGTAAGAAAACCAAGCAGGAATTACATCAGGAATACATAATTGTGAGGTACTATTCACTTTCAATAGAATTGAATCCTAGTAGATGTTTAAATATCTGGAATCGTGCAAAATTCTTTATCTATAATTGTTTTTGATAAGAGGTTAAATAAACTTATTTTGTTTTGATGAATGATGCAGATTTCTATCAAAGTAATATCATAAGTTATCATCATCTACTTAATTTGTTATTGTATCTAATTTAATTGTGATTATTTGCAAGATTACAAGATTGTTAAGTTTGTTGTATCAAATGATTTATATGATGATAGTAGAAATATTTTATATATTTGTATAAACTTCATGGTTTTCAAATATGGTCACTTATTAAGATCATTCATGGGTTATTTTATCCATGTTTACTAACATTATAATATTGTAAAAATGAAGTTGGATGTTAGACATAGAAACCATATTATCATGAATCATAGATACATTAAGAAGATCATAGACGTCTCAATTAATTCATTCAAAGGTATGATGAAACTTATGTATTGAAACTTGGTGAAGCTTTACATTTTGGAATAGTGATAAGCTAACTTATGTTTTTGAAATTCTTGTCTGTCTTATTCGACACTTTTCCTTGAAACTTATGTGCATCAGGACAATGTACAATTTAGGGGGCAGGGCGGGTCGAGGGGGGGGGGGGAGATGTCACAATCCTTCCCTTTATACCTAATTAATTCAGACTTATCAATATTTATTTTGAAATTTCATTGATAATAATTATCAAATTATATTAACAAGAATGATTATATGTAAAATAAATTGTAAATAAAATAAATAAATATTATTCCATTCTTTTACAAAATGAGGGAATACCTATCAATTAGGTGGTTATTTAGAATACCTTGATTGGACAATGATAAATCATTATTGTAAATTATAACATTTTGAATACATTGCAACATTAAATTGAATAACCATAGTAATGAATCAGGAATTCATTTCATTGATATAGAGATTATATTTTGAAGGTAGCCATTGTATGTTTTTATAACAGATAGTAGTGGGAAAATAATTTTAAGAAATTTTACAAGAACTGGAGACGTTACAAGAAAGAATTCAAAAAGCCATTTTTAAAGGAAGGAAGGTGAAGTTAAAGAGGGGAAGATTTCAAATTGAAGGGGGACATAAATGGGGGATTCGAGAGTAGTAGGGATCATCAATCGAAAACAAGGAGGCACCAAAAGGGGGAGAGGAAATTGGGAAAAGGAAGGGAGATTTTAGGTGGAAGATGGAGTATTCATGCAGGACTCCAACCCATATAGGCCTCTTTATGTTGCGAGAATGGAAAGGATGGAGGCTTGGCTTCACATCAGACAAGGAAGCAAACCATTGCAAGTGTGAGATGCCGCATTTCCCAGATGGCATTATGGTGCGGTAAGAAGGGTGCAAGAATAAATGAAGTCGAGGAGAGTTCAATCAACCAGGGGACATGGAATATCTTGCTTATCGATGAACCGCAAGTGCCTAGGATGCATTTATACACAATGAGAATCAAAATGATCTGACAATAGAAGGATACCAGGTACTATTTATATACATGTTGGTTTATCTCTTGTTCGGTTTCACTGAGAAAATATTTGTGTGCTTGATTTATTTACTATAGTGATCATATTGCACTTTCACTATGAGAGAAAATAACTTTATTTCTATAATCCTCTTATTGATTTAGTCACTTAAATCATTGCAAGTGAAATTGGATTTTTGATGTATACAAAACTAACTCTGGCCTCGCTTAGAATTCACAATTTTTTACCTATCTTCCAGTCATCATTTGTCTAACCCTCTAATCTGTTTTGAGTCGACTAAATTATAAGTCGAATTGAAGCCATAATAATTTAAAAAGTAAATTGTGTTATTTTCATTAAAAATGATAGATGTGTTACTCTATAGGGTGTCTAAAGTAATAACTATTATCTTTTCTATAATTAAAGTTGAGATGAGTTTCTTATATAATGCGAATGCAAGAACTGAAGCTCTATCTTCTCTAATAAGCAAGATGCATTGAGATTTAATCAAGGAAATGAGACTCGGGAGGGTCAAAGAGAATGATTGTAGGTTTCTGGGTGTTTCTTCCACTGATACATGCCAATAGAAGCTTCATAGAACCACTCTCAGATTATATGTAGCAAGAAACATTCCATATCTTTGCGAGAGGTGCAAAGATCAATGCGCATTAGAGAAAATACCCCAAGGATTCCTGTAGGTTTTCAACAACCATATTTAGCAAAGGTTAGCTGTGCACTGAGTGTTTTATTACCTCTGATGTTAATTTTCTTTATGTATTTTATCTTCGTTGCCATCTTCATTATTTGGAAATGCTGAAGGTATGGTTGGATTACTTCTCAATCTATTTAATTTTGGTGCCTTAACTAGAATGTAGTTCTTTAAGGTTCTTGATATTATGCATGGAGTATGGGGCATTATTTGTTGTGTTCAAAAGTAATATGAATGAGAGAGAAAGGATTCTGAGAAAAGTTGTTGAGAAGCATAAAAATGATATAATATTTCATGTATCTTCTTATGATTGAAGTTGTTGAACCCCGAACTGTATGGATTCAACCGCTGGGTTATGAGATTATATGGAAGATGAAGCCAAAGGCTAGGTACATATATTGCTGAAAATCCAAAAAGATGTCAATGAACCTAGAATTGGGACTTATGTTGAAAAGACTATGGAAGTTCACATGGAGCTCAAGAAGCCTATAATAAGGAAGAATGTAGAAAAGAAGCTTAGAGAAGCAGGTTTTATTGATGAGGAGATTGCATAAAGCAGAGCTAAGAGAGAGCAGATGGAGGGAGAATCATCAAGAACAAGGAGATGCAATAGGACTGCTCCTTCTAAACCCTCTGTAGCACCTGCAGTGAGTACATAACCCAATGTTGTTGATAAAGGAAAAGGCCTGGCTTCTTCCAGACCTACTACTAGATCTAGGAAGAGGAAAGGAACTCCTTTGGTAAGAGAAGAAAGAAATAAAAGGCTACAAGGGAGAAGAACTTTACCTTCTCTAATGATCAAGAGGAAGAAGAGGATGATCCCGCAACAAAATTGGTAAGGAAGAAAAGAGGAAACATGTCCTCTAGGGAAGGTGTTAGTTCAAAAAGAGTGCATATTGTGTCATCCTCTAAGGAAGATGAAGAACAGGTTTTTGGTGTTCATGTGTACATCAAACTAGAACCAAAGGAAGCAAATGTGTCTGAAGAAGCCTCTCTGGACCAAGAAGAACAAGAAGACACTCTGGTAAAACCTGATGCCCCTTTCAAATTTGAGGCTATTGTCAATTCTTTGATACATTCTGAGGACATGTTGAAGAAAGAAATAAAAGGCTACAAGGGAGAAGAACTTTAGCATCTCTAATGATCAAGAGGAAGAAGAGGATGATCCCGCAACAAAATTGGTAAGGAAGAAAAGAGGAAACATGTCCTCTAGGGAAGGTGTTAGTTCAAAAAGAGTGCATATTGTGTCATCCTCTAAGGAAGATGAAGAATAGGTTTTTGGTGTTCATGTGTACATCAAACCAGAACCAAAGGAAGCAAATGTGTTTGAAGAAGCCTCTCTGGACCAAGAAGAACAAGAAGACACTCTAGTAAAACCTGATGCCCCTTTCAAATTTGAGGCTATTGTCAATTCTTTGATACATTCTAAGGACATGTTGAAGCCTACAACATAGAATTATGATCAAGTGGGTAAAGAGGATAGAAAAACTTTAATTTTAGTTGTTATTCAGTATGTTATTATTTTGTAAGTTAATTGGGAATATGTAAGGGATAATGTTCCTAAGAAAATGTGGGTAGCCCTGATGAAAAAGAGATCAGAGACTGTCGAATTGGATGTGAAAATCGGAAATGATGCATTTAAGAAAATTGGGTCTTCTTTGACCCAAAATGATTTGGAAACACTAAAGAAGATTTGTAAAAAAATGTTTTGAATGAAGAAAAGAGTGAATATTTTGATGACAAAGGACAAGAAGCAGATAAAGAAGATAAGGAAGGAAACTGTAGAAGTAATCAGAGACACGGCTGAAAAGTATTGTATGCTTGGTTCTGAACCTAAGACAGAAGAAGTTTCTGCAGAAGAGGTTATGGAAGATTCCTTCTGGTACAAGTGATACATGCATTCCTTCATAAACAAATGATGCAAATATCCCTCTAGATATAGGTGTTGAAAATGATCCTCCGCAGATGGAGAAGCAGACCGAGGGAGAAAATGAGCCAGAGAAACAAGATGATGCTCCTCCGGAGCATACTAAGGGTGAAAAAGATAATACTGAAAAGGGAAAAGATAGTGATGAAAGAGAAAAGGATAATGCAAAGGAAGAATAAAGTAAAAATGAAAATGAAGAAAATGATGGAGAAGGCAACAGGGAAAAAGATAAAGATAAAGATGAAAAGGAAGAAAAGAAAGAAGAAGATGAGAAAGTGGAAGAAGAGAAGGAAGAATAAAAGGAAGAGGAAGAGGAAGAAAATAAAAATGAGGAATTTGTAGGGAAAAATGAAGAAAATCAAAAGTAGATTGTAGAATCTCTTGTGTCTCTTGGAGAACCTTCCTCTGGTGACAATGTATTGAAAGGTTTGCTATCCAAGCAGATCAGATTCTAGCTAGTAATTCCTCAGGAGCTTCTACAACTTCCTATGATTGAAGGTTGTGTGGACTTGGAGAAAAATTCTCTGGTTCATAAGGTGGTATTAGGAGATGCATTGTAGGAATTCAGAAAGAAGGAGATTCTTGAAACTCATCAAAAGGAACATAACTCATTGAAGATGCTCTTAAAGCATTACAGGAGGCCACACTCAGTACTTCTATAGATACATCTCTCACTATGGTAGAAAATCTGAAATTGTTATTGGATTCCTTTAAGGAGTATGCCTCCGAACTTAGTGAAAAGACAAAGCAAGAGGTTGGGGAGAAGCTAGCGGAGAAAATGTTGTTGGCACTGCATGACAAGTGTGCTCTGGCACACACAAATGTTGAGAAGAATCTAGAAGTTGTGTAGATTTGTGATTCAGAAGCAAATGTTTTCCTTACTTATTGCTTGAAGTGGTTGAATGCCACTCAGAATATTAAGGTTGTTATGGACTCCATTGAGTCCCAATTGGCTGTTGTCTCCTGTACTTAGTGCATCTAAGGATAGAGACAGATCAACCTGGAATTCCATCTTTTCACATAGAGATAAATTCTTTATTTTACAAAAGAAGAAGGAAGAGATTATCAGAAAATTTGGTCAGTTAGGTGACATTGTAAGAATGCAGTACACCCCTATTGCCAAGGCTTTGGAAAGTGTAGAGAAACTTGAGAAGATAAATTTGACTCCTGGTACTCCAGATGATGCAGAGGAAACTCTGGTAGAGTTGGAATCCCTGAACAAGATGTTGATTTCCGCAAAGAAAAGTTGGGAGAATGGTTAAATTAGCATGGCAAGGTATTCTTAAGGAGCTTCAAGGCTCACCATCCTCTGGTTAATGCTTGTTTTCTTTGCTTTCATGTTTCAATCTTGTTTTTTCCTTTATGTCAAAGGGGAAGAGAAAAAGTGGTAGTAAGAAAAGGTGGTAGTAGAAGAAAAATATTGGTGATAGCGTTGAGAATGTTGTAAATAGAAGTTTGGTGTTGTAAATAGAAGTTTTTGTTATGAAAATTTTGGCACATCTTATTGTTGGAAAAATGAAGAACATCTTTCTATACAATTTTTGTTGTCATTGATGTCACCATGATATGTAAGTTGCAACTGCAAGATCTATTCTTATTTTGATCTAGTATTCTGGACTAGTACCTGAACTGGTTGCAACTGCAAGATCTATTCTTATTTTGATCTAGTATTCTATACATTTACAATAACTGTTGACACAATGATAACCAACCAACAAAAGGCATTTAGTTGCAAAGAATAAAGAGGCATAAATACCATGATAGAGGTAAAGTGCAAATAGAAAACCTGAAGTGTTTCTTCTGACAACCAATCGACATGGGCAAGTAATCTTTCTATAACTCCCTCAGAGGCGCTATCTCTAATTTGCACAACTAGATATTAATTGATAGAAATTTGACTTTTAAAAAAAGGTAAAACGAATGATTAAATACAGGAAGAATTGTAAAATAAAGGAGAAGCGAACGCTGAATGCATAGGAATGCTAAACTACAACTTTCATCAGTGATGCAAATGACTTCAATAAAGAAAGGACATTTGAATTATAATGGACTGGAAACTCAACTGACCACACCAAAAATAGGAACATGACAAATCGGTTACAAACTACAACTCAGGAAACATAGCAACAACCGGGAGGATTCTAAATTAGTGTAGGGATTTACCGAAGAAGATAAAAAGGAAATTTAATCCAATAATTCATGAGATAGGAAAACAATATAAAGGTTGCGGATATGGCGATAAAGATAGCAATGAGTTGAGAATCATATAATACTCTGAATATACCATGCAACGAAATATCAGGCATATAATCCAAACTGAATTGACAGAGAGTGAGGGCACTCGAAGCTCCTGCGCTGCTAACCAACTACCGTGCTTAATAAAACACAAGTAGAGGTCATGGGGGTATAAAAAATTTCTACCATCTAAAGAGGATGCTAATCCAATCAGAGGCAACCCTAACTGACCAAACTGACAAAACTAACAAGATGACAAACCAGGTACTCATCCTCTTCGAGGATGATATCCAGGGTAGGGAACCAAGTGCTATCTCCATTCAATTTAATCCATTGGGTTTCAAGGCACGCTCCGACCTGGAAGTTCAGGTGGAGTCGATGCATAATACCTATTCACTCAAACATACGAGTTAGAGCACATATTCATAATAGTCGAAGCACTTGCAAAGGAACTCTAACAATCATAACTCATTTCCATATGTCCCCATACGTCCAATGGCATGATGCCTCCCTTTCCACCTATCCTAACAACATACTATTGTATCACCTTACTATTCAATTAAATCTCTGCATCATAATAATAACATAACAATGTGCATCATACCCACAAAAGTACTGTCAGGAGTTCTTGTTCCATCTCCCTCTCCAGGTTTCCTTAGTCAAACTACCTGCATATCCATGGTGAGAATGAAGGGCACTACAGGAACTGAATCAACACTTGTTAGGTGTACATTATCAATTCATTTTGTGGTTGTAAGCCATTTTTTCATTGTAATTTTGTAGGAAGTGAGCCTTTTGTTTCTAGACAATGAGTCCTGGCAGTGAGCCACCCTCTTTTGTAATATTATATAACCAGTTATACTATATTGTGAGCTAACACTCACCGTGGTTTTTCCCATTTTGGATTTTCCACGTAAAAATCTTGGTGTTCATATGTTGTGTGATTTCATGTTCTATTAATGTTGTTGCTTATCTTTACTATCTTATGCATTGGAGTAATTGGATGGTATTTGTTAAGTAAGCTTAAGAAGATACTGATTCACCCCCCCTCTCAGTATCTTGGATATTCAAAACTTGTTATCATAAAATGGTTGAGTATTTGCTTGTTTAGAGGAACTAGGTTCACCTTGTATAGGGCACTTAGGTTCAACTTGTGTTTCAGGATGTAAGTAACCAAATGTCTCAAGAGGTGGTATTGTAGGAAGGTCTTGTGGTTTCATGGATAAATAAAAGGATGCATTAGCTTCAAGGTTATAAAGACAATTGTTTAAGAACCTATTCATGATATCATCATCTTCTCCAATGATGTCAACATCATGAAGAGGACATGCATTAGGAGTTGAAGGAACAGGAGTGGGTTCAAGGTTATTAGGATCAGTTCCAAAGGCACAACTTGACACATCCACTAAGGACTTGAAGGACATCCAAATCTTATTAAAACACATATCCATGATGCAAATGAATGAAAGCAAACTAAGTGTAAGAAATGGAATAAAACAACAAATATGGAAATTGAAATAGGGATGTAACTGTTGTCACCTAGAAATTGCACCCTATGCATAGTGATGTAAACTGAGCTTTCTAGAGACACAATGGGATCATTTCAAGGCTGTGGGTCACTTGAATTTGAAATGAACCTCCGGAGAAGGCCGACTTCCTTTGGGTATCACCTAAATTATCAATTCTATAAGGGTAAAAGGAGAAGGAAAGCATACAAATGAAACTAAACTATGGTGATACACCGAAATGACAGGAACAATGAGGTACTCAATTTACACTTGAATACTGATGATGAACATAAGATTACACATCAAATTCTGCAAGCCTTGCACTAATGTTTCACAAACAGATTTGATTCACACACTTTTAACAGAGAGGAAAGAAAGATTTTCACAGATCAGAATCCATGTGTGACTAAGTGAACACAATTTGTAATTTGTATAATGATACTTTTGCAAAGGAAGGCATGAAACACAAGATAAAGTTATCAAGGAATGAAAGAAATTCACAAAAATAACTTAATCATGAACTTGAAATGCACAACACTTTGCAAGAACAAGATGGAAATCTGAACATCAACAGTGATCAAGGTAAGCTTTATATAACATGTTCCAAAACGAGTTACAAAATTTTTCTAATCTAAGAGAGGACTGTAGAAGTCATAGACTTCATAAAAGCATCTAGGAGAGCCCTTTTACAAGAAGGAAAAAATACCTTATATACAAAACTGCGTCGGCCCCTCTAGGCTTACAAAATATCTGTTTCTGAAAGATCTGCCCTTAGATCTTTTGATTGAATTTAATGTTGCACCCTGCATGTCCATGTCGATGTGAAAGATAGCCCTTGGAGAAGCCCTTAGCTCTTTAGCAGCATTAACTTCTAGTCCTCATGTCGATATTTGAATTCCCCCCCAGTCGAGCTACTTTGAATGCTCTTGAGCTCCGAATAGAAATGCATTGCCTTTCATTCTGTTGATCCTCTTGGCGCCGATCAAGATTCCACGCTCGCCCTTAGCTCCCTCTGATTGGCTGGCCATACACCACATGAGACTGCTAACGGTCAAAGGCTCGCTCAGTCATAATCGCATGTCAGTGAGACACTTATCGTGTCTCCCCGATGCGATTATATCATTCTGCAACTTATCGGCATGACTCATTATCGTCGGCGAGACATCTTGCCAAATTGATTTTGTCTTGGTGAGGGCCCATCCTCCTGCGCTTAACGGTCAGGGAGACATATCAGGTCAGAGAGACTCATCCCAAACTCCCATCATTCGTTCAATGAGACTCCCTGATCGTTGGTGAGAGATCTTATCGATCTCTCCTTTTTCTCCCCGAGCGTTGACCCCATCACCAAGACATTCCTAGGTCACCGAGACTTCTTAGCGAGCTCAAAATGTTACACTGAAGGCTCCCTTTACTTCGCTGAGATTACTCCTAAGTGAGCTCCTTTTTGTCAGCAAGACCTCCTTGCTTTGCCCAGACCTCACACCAAGGTCTTCTCTTTCGCCGAGTTCATTTCGATATCTCCCCAAGCTCCTCTTCATTCGGCAAGACACCCAAGTGTCGGTGAGACGTTTTACCGAAAGCAAGAGGCTACCCCAAGACACTTCATCTTCTGTCGGCGAGACCTCTTTGATGTCACCCCGAATGCATTCCATTCCACTGAGCTCTTTATTTCCTTCGGCAAGATCATGGCAAGTCGGGAAGACTTCATAGCAAGGTCTAACAGTCATACCGATTCCTGCTTCCATCGCTGAGACCACCTTCATTCACCGAGACATCTTATAGAATTCCTTTTCCTTTAGCGAACTCTTCATTTCAGGAAGACTCTTAGCGAGACCCTCTATTGTCGGCGAGACATTCCATGTCGGCTAGACCTCTCGCCGAGCTTCCTATCTCTCGGCAATGAGCTACTTTCTCTTTGGTTGGGGAGACATCATGCCTTTGCCAAGATATCATGGTGAAACTACTTTCCTTGGCCGAGACCACTCCACGTCGGCAAGAGTTCACCCCATTGGTGAGACATCTTGGCGAGATCACTTTTCTCTCGACGAGCCTCTTCTGTGTCACTGAGACTTCTTATCACTGAGACCCTATATCGAAGTCTCCCTGCTTCACTGAAAGTTCACTTGAGTTCAGGGAGAGCTTGCTTGATTGGCAAGACTTCCTACCGACACCACCCCCATCCTTTGTCACTGAGACATTTCCAGGTCGCCGAGACCTCTTAGCGAGCTCAAATTACTATGCCAAAGACTTCAACATAAAGCACTATCGGCGAGACATGTTATTTTTTCTAAGAGGTCACACCGAGCTCTAGAACTTAACTCAAAGTGTTCATCTATCGCCAAGAGTTATACCGAAGTCATCAACACCATCGGCGAGACATTCCATTCTCGCTAAGACTTCTTTCTGAGACTCTTTGTGCTACCCCAAATGAATGCAGTTGGTGTGACTTTCTCACATCAGTAAGACCTCCTACCGATAGTATTTCTTTTGGTGAGAGCTTCCCTGATGACTTTAAAGCAACTGTTGTCAGCAAGACTTTAACTCTTCACTGGGACTTCTCACTGAGCCACTATAGGTTATCCCGAAGCCCGTGGTCGCCATGAGTCTCCCTGATTTACGATTGAATGGCCTATCGGCCAAAGAATTTCACGCGATAAGAGGTCATACTGAACCCCTCATGTCACAACGATAGGCTCTATAGTGAAAGCATTCAGCAAGACAGAAACTAGGTCACAGCGACCTGCTCAAAACATAAAGTATCAAAGCTACTAGTCGGCCAGACAGTGAAGATGTCATACCGACTTGGCTCCAATGGAGGCTTCAGCCTATGATTATTGAGGCATATTTCCAACAAAGCAGGCTTCCCAATTGAGTTCCCTGTGAAATGTCATCAGATGCATGAACTAACCCTCAATGGAAAAATCCCATTTTTCCCTTATGAACACCTGCAACATAGATTCCTTGCCTGATTGAGCCTGTAGGTGAAAATTGGGTAATATTTTTGGTGACCTTTGCTGGATGTTTGCCTGCTAAACATAAAATCTGTAGCCTAGGCCTATCCATTGGGCATGGAGTCATTGGGACAACTCAGAAAAGATCAAAAGCAGCTTTGTACATGGTTGTAACTCATCTTGAGACTCACTAGAACACTTGGAAACTTATTGAAAACAAGAAAAAACTAAAATAAACTATTTACATGTGTTGAATCAACACTTAGGGAAAGAAATAGCAACTAAACCTACCCTATACTAACCATTAAAAAATTGGTCAAAAAAACCCATTAACAGGCTGGGTGAAATAACTGCCCTTTCTAAAAAAATTACAATGTTTGCTACACTGGAGAACAACTAAAGAGAAATGAAGCAGGCATGACAATTCAACCGATGGCTGCAAGATCTCTTGCAGAACATATTCAGGCTTACTAACCTTTTCATATGGAAAGTAAACATTCCTGTTTTGAGGTGGAAAGGTAACCTGAGTGCGCTCCTCCCAAGCAGTACCCTCATGCTTGGGTGTAAGATTCATCCTTGGTGTTGTATTGGAATCCATTTGAGCTAGGTACCTGATAGGGCAGCCTCTAGTAAGGGAAAAGCTTGAGCCACCTTTGATCTCTTGCTCATGAACTGCCATCTAAACACCCATTTCTTTAACAGAGAACAAAGAGATAGCTTCTTCCATCACATCTTCAATCAACGCATCATCCTCAAGCTCCTTTATGCACCAGAATGGAAGTTGCTCATAATTTTCATCATCACTGGAAGAGTTACATTCTGATTTAGGCTTGTCCTTTTTACTGCAAGGAGACAACCATTCAAGCGGTGATAAAGTCTCAAGTTCCTCTGTCTAATGGAATGGAAGCTCCTCCAACTAGTTATGATCATGCAAATCAGGCTCATGAGAAACTTTTTGTTCAAACTTGTGAATCTGCAGTTGAATTTCCACATGAGTGCTAAACTCCTCTAGCAGATTTGACCTTTTGTCCTCCAATTTTGAACAAAAGTGTTCAATTATATCAGTGTACACTTCTTCATATAGCTCAGCATCAACTTTCTCAAGCATAAAATGCTCAAAAGTATCAAATCCAGTTGTACACTACTCCTCTTCAACCTCATGTTGCTGACTTATAACCAGATCTATGCATTCCTCATCATACTCAATGAAACATGGAAGCTCAAAAAATGAAGCTATGGACTCATGACCCACATCACCTTTTTTAGTCTTTTCATGTTGTTGTCTTGACTCTCGGATCTGCAGCTAATTGATTTCTTCTTGCTGCTCTGAGATAGCATTGAGTGGGAAAAATCACACTTTCTTCATTCTAGATTGTACATTGCTCTTCTTGGTCAGCCTTTTCTACCATTTCACCTTGTTGTCCTATTGGAACATTTTCACCATCTTGTAGGATAGTGGGAGGATCATCAGCTAAAACATTGCCAGAAACATTTTGAGAATTCTTCTCCTATTCAGCCTTTTGCAACTGTAGTTTGTATTCCTCCATGGCTAAATGTAGCAAGTTCACACTTCCATTCTCCATCATGCTGATTATGTTGTGCAAACCAAAAGTCTTCTCTTCATCTACAGCCTCATTTTCCTCCATCATCGCATTTGATTTGTCATTCCCAAGCTCTTGTTCAAACATAACAAAAGCTAAAAGATTTGTTTCTTCCTTTACAAGCATCTCTTCCTTAGGTTGCTCTAGAACATAAGTTGTTGGTTGAGCCTTCCTAATGAGTTCTTCACAAGGATGCCATTGTTCAATAAAGGGATCTTGCACAGAAAGAGATCTCCTAAACCTTGGGAAAGTAAATTTCCCAAGTTTCTCCATAGGTTGAGCTTGCTTAAGGATAGGTTCCTGAATTGAAGCAAGATTTCTAAAACTTGGGGACTCAAATTTAGCAGGCTGAAGAGGTTCAGCTTGCTTGAAACTTGGAAAGTTGGGCTTAGGAACTCCTTTATTGACAGGATTGCTCAATATTATAGGAAGAGCTTGGCTGAGACTAGGACTAGAAAGGGCCGCCTGTGTCTCATACCTTTGTGCTTGATAATCTATATAAGCCTGACTACCTTGTACCTGAGCAGATAAGAATTTCATTTGCTCCTCTTTGGCTACTATCTTTCCCTCAAGATCTTCTTCAAACTGACATCCCAACTCCTGCTGCTGTAAAATAAGCCTTTTTTGTTTCTTGACATCGACCAACATGCCATACATCTTGGAGAACACCTTACTGACATCAGTAATCTGCATATGTTTGAACCTCTGGCTCAAGGCCCACAACACACGATCAAACTATTGGAGCAGGTCCATTATAGCTTGGCAAGGATGCTTTAGAGGCTGATTATATATATAATCATACTGGTTAACATCAGAAACCTCCTCCTAGGGTTGATTTTGATTATATAATGGCTGACATAAGGGTTGACCAGGAGTGGGAGGGTGGGAAACATGATGAAAATATTTGTAATCTACTAATATCAGGTCATTTGACATAAAAAAAGCAGGCTATTTTGTATAGTATGGCTGATGGGAGGACATATACACATGACTCTCATGGAATGGAGGTGGAAAGACCTCATATTGCTGATAACTAATCATTGCAGAGATAAGACATGAAGTAAAACAAGCCTAAAGATCAAACCTTATTAATTGCAGACACCTGGGCAGCTGGAACCAGTTGTTATGAAGTTGGAGTTGCCATGATATGCTGATATTTTACCTCTGAAAGGCCTAAAATTTACTGGCTACATATCAAAAACCAGTAGTAGACATATAATTTCCAAACTGTTTGTTCGATAGTCCCACCGGCCATGCCAGAAACTATTGTCACCTAGAAATTGCACCCTATGCACAGTGATGTAAACTGATCTTTCTAGAGACACAATGGGATCATTTCAAGGCTGTGCATCACCTGAATTTGAAATGAACCTTCGGAGAAGGCCGGCTTCCTTTGGGTATCACCTAAGCTATCAATTCTATAAGGGTAAAAGGAGAAGGAAAGCATACAAATGAAACTAAACTATGGTGATACACCGAAATGATAGGAACAATGAGGTACTCAATTTACACTTGAATACTGATGATGAACATAAGATTACACATAAAATTCTGCAAGCCTTGCACTAATGTTTCACAAAAAGGTTCGATTCACACACTTTTTCAGAGAGGAAAGAAAGATTTACACATATCATAATCCATGTGTGACTAAGTGAACACAATTTGTAATTTGTATAATGATAATTTTGCAAAGGAAGGCATGAAACACAAGATAAAGTTATGAAGGAATGAAAGAAATTCACAAAAATAACTTAATCATGAACCTAAAATGCACAACACTCTGCAAGAACAAGATGGAAATTTGAACATCAACAGTGATCAAGGTAAGCTTTATATAACATGTTCCAAAATGAGTTACAAAATTTTGCTAATTTGAGAGAGGACTGTAGAAGTCATAGACTTCAGAAAAGCATCTAGGAGAGCCCTTTTACAAGAAGGAAAAAATGCCTTATATACAAAACTGCGTCGGCCCCTCTAGGCTTACAAAATATCTGCTTCTGAAAGATCTGCCCTTAGATCTTTTGATTGAATTTAATGTTGCACCCTGCATGTCCATGTCAGTGTGAAAGATCGCCCTTGGAGAAGCCCTCAGATCTTTAGCAGCATTAACTTCTGGTCCTCGTGTCGATCTTTGAATTCCCCCCCAGTAGAGCTGCTTTGAATGCTCTTGAGCTCTGAATAGAAACGCATTGCCTTTCATTCTATTGATCTTCTTAGCGCTGGTCAAGCTGCCATGCTCGCCCTTAGCTCCCTCTAATTGGCTGGCCATACGCCACATGAGACTGTCGATGGTCAAAGGCTCTCTCAGTCATAATCACATGTCGATGAGACACTTATCGTATCTCCCCGATGCGATTATATCATTCTGGAACTTATCGACATGACTCATTATCGTCGGTGAGACATCTTGCCAAATTGATTTTGTCTTGGTGAGGGCCCGTCCTCCTGTGCTTAACAGTCAGGGAGACATATCGAGTCAGAGAGACTCATCCTGAACTCCCATCATTCATTCGATGAGACTCCCCGATCGTTGGTGAGAGATCTTATCGATCTCTCCTTTTTCTCCCCGAGCGTTGACCCCATCACCAAGACATTCCTAGGTCACTGAGACTTCTTAGCGAGCTCAAAATGTTACACCGAAGGCTCCCTTTACTTCGTTGAGATTACTCCTCGGCGAGCTCCTTTTTGTCAGCGAGACCTCCTTGTTTCGCCCAGACCTCACACCGAGGTCTTCTCTTTCGCCGAGTTCATTTCGATATCTCCCCAAGCTCCTCTTCATTCGGCAAGACACCCGAGTGTCGGTGAGATGTTTTACTGAAAGTAAGAGGCTACCCCGAGACCCTTCATCTTCTGTCGGCGAGACCTCTTTGATGTCACCCTGAATGCATTCCATTCCACTGAGCTCTTTATTTCCTTCAGCAAGACCGTGGCAAGTCGGGAAGACTTCATAGCAAGGTCCAATAGTCATACTGATTCCTGCTTCTGTCTCTGAGACCACCTTCATTCGTCAAGACATCTTATAGAATTCCTTTTCCTTCGGCGAACTCTTCATTTCAGGAAGACTCTTTGTGAGACCCTTTGTTGTCGGCGAGACATTCCATGTTGGCCAGACCTCTTGCCAGGCTCCCTATCTCTCGGCGATGAGCTACATTCTCTTCGGTCAGGGAGACATCATGCCTTCACCAAGACATCATGGCAAAACTGCTTTCCTTGGCCAAGACCACTCCACTTCGGCAAGAGTTCACCCCGTCGGTGAGACATCTTGGTGAGATCACTTTTCTCTTGGTGAGCCTCTTCCGTGTCGCTGAGACCCTATATCGAAGTCTCCCTGCTTCGCTGAAAGTTCACTTGAGTTTGGGGAGAGCTTGCTTGATTGGCAAGACTTCCTGCTGACACCACCCCCATCCTTTGTCACTGAGACATTCCCAGGTTGCTGAGACCTCTTAGCGAGCTCAAATTACTATGTTGAAGACTTCAACATAAAGCACTATCGGTGAGACATGTTAGTTTCGCTAAGAGGTCACACCGAGCTCTAGAACTTACCCCGAAGTGTTCATCTGTCGCCAAGAGTTATATCGAAGTCATCAACACCATCGGCGAGACATTCCATTCTTGCTAAGACTTCTCTATGAGACTCTTTGTGTTACCCCGAATGAATGTAGTCGGTGTGACTTTCTCACATCGGTAAGACCTCCTACCGACAGTATTTCTTTTGGCGAGAGCTTCCCCGATGACTTTAAACCAACCGTTGTTGGTGAGACTTTACCTCTTCGTTGGGACTTCTCACCGAGCCGCTATAGGTTATCCTGAAGCCCGTGGTTTCCATGAGTCTCCCCGATTTATGATTGAATGGCCTATCGGCCAAAGAATTCCACGCGATAAGAGGTCATACTGAACCCCTCTTGTCACAGCGATAGGCTCTACAGTGAAAGCATTCGGCAAGACAGAAACTAGGTCACAGCGACCTGTTCAAAACAGAAAGTATCAAAGCTGCTAGTCAGCCAAACAGTGAAGATGTCATACCTACTTGGCTCTAATGGAGGCTTCAGCCGGTGATTATTGAGGCATATTTCCAACAAAGCAGGCTTCCCAACTGAGTTTCCTATGAAATGTCATCAGATGCATGAACTAACCCTCAATGGAAAAATCCCGTTTGGCCCTTATGAACACCTGCAACATAGATGCCTTACCTGATTGAGCTTGTAGGTGAAAATTGGGTAACAATAACAACATAGCACAAAAACTCAGAAAATGAGTTGTATATGACACAAAAGGCAAGGTAGAATATGCAATTGGACTAATTTTCCCAGGGTAGCGAATGAGTCCAGGGAGTGATTTTTTTGGAAATTTTTAGAATTTTTAAAATGGATGTTGTGCTTTTTGTCTTTTCTGATGCAGATATAATATGAAAATGCAGAATTTCAATGATTTTCAATGAATGTAAATGCAAGAATGCAAGCTAAATGAACTTTTTCACTAATGCAATTTTGAAAACCCTAGAATGTAAAATGCAATGCAATGCAAGCTATTCCTAAGATGTAAGTGCACTCCAAATCAGAATATGAATGTAAAGGTCGAGTTCACCAAAATGTGGACAAGGGAAAAGGGGTCTTCACTTCCTTATCCACATTAAAGGGGAATAGGGAGGAAGGAATCCAATTTCACAATATCCACAAATTCAAGAGCAGGCCCTTGAGATTTCAATGCAAATATGATTGAAAGATGTCTAAGGGGAATGTCTTAAATGTTAAAAACTAATGGAGGAGATTAACTATTAAATGTAAACTAATGAAATGCAAAGTTTTTGAAAACATAGTGTTTTATGCAAAATGACTTAGAAATTACCTACAAAATGAAAGTAAACAGTAACAGAAATGAAGGAGATTAAAAGTGTGCACCTGGAAACTGGAATGTGGTGAAAAGGAGCTCTGGAAACTTGAAGGATTCACTATTGAAGCCCACTAGGACACTTACACCAAGCTGGGTGAATTAGTCCTACTTTTGGAGGAATCTGTTGAAACAGGTTTTGGGAAATTGGGTAGTCAAATCTTCAGAAAACCTTTTTAAGGCCTGGCAGTGGGACTAATTCATCGCCAATGGAAAATCAATCTACCTCTAGAAACTCAAAGTGGGAAACTATAGCGCCTAGTTTGCTTTTTTGCTCCTGATGTGAATCCGGGTCTGAAACTTCAGAAGTTGACATGTAGGTGTTTTCCAAGATTCAATTAGGGTTTTGATCACTTTGAATAGCTTTGAAAAATTGATGGTGAATTTTTCCACTTTTTCTCTTTGACAAATCTGCACACAAGACATGCAACTCACATGCAAAGAGAGGGAAAAATGGTTGAAGGGTTAGAGAATAGGGGTTTGCTTTGGTCAAACCCCTTGTTGGTAATTAAACCCTTGAAAATGAAATGAAATATGTAAAGAGAATGATGAATGAACAACATGCAATGCTACAACTCACCAAATCCTTGAAGTAGAAATATGAAGATATGCAAATAACAGCTCCAAATTGCTTGAATGCTCTTGTGAAAATGCTTAGAATGCTTGATTGAATGCTTGAAGGAATGTGTGAATGAACTTGTGAATAAATTAGGTGTGAAATGGGGAGAAAAGACCTTACATTTATACACAATTATGCCCTAATTCCCAAAAATTCTACATCACAAGCCGACCTTAGGTCTTAAAGAATAAAAAACTACCCAAAAATTGAACTTATTTTGATTTTTGTGCCAAGAGGGACTAATTCTCCCCTAATGGCGAATGGGTCCCACTCAAGGCATTTAAGTGGGTGTCAGAAATTATGTTAATTTAAATTATCTTTATCGGGTTTATCTTCAAAAAAACACTTAAGGCCTTTAGACATAAAATGGGGCTAATTAAAGCATAAGAAAGGTATAATTATTGATGACAAGCCTAGAAAAGCGTGAAGATTTGTTACAAAACTTTAACACTTTGAAATAAGGCTTGGTAAGTGATAAAAAGAGGTTATTTGAGTGAATTATAATATTAAGATCCTAGAAAAGTGTGAAAGTATGTTACAACACTTTTACAAGGCATCATAGCATTCCTATTGATTCACAAGCATCCAAGACCTAATGTGAATGTGTTTGACCACATTACAACATTAAATCAAGGCAAAAATAAGCCAAAATCACAAGGGCCTAAACAAGGAGAAAAAGTAGAAGGGTTACTTTTTTGGTGTCCACACTCACTAGATCATTCCACATTAAGGTGTAGGTAAAAGGTAAAAATTTCAATTCCCTATTTAATTTGGCTTCAAAAAAAAAATTCTTATAAATTTGTTGAAGATAATGCTTTGGAAGTGTTAGAACACTAGTATACTTATTCCTTTAGATGGATTAAGAATGGTGTGATGATAAAATTCACCAAACCATGTAAGTTATAAGTTTGGATTTGCTTAGTTTTTATTTGATGTGGTTTCCTTGAATACATTTTGATTAGTTCTTGGAATCCATTTATCTATCAAAGAGATGTAGTATATTTACAAAGGAAGAACTATAATAGATTTTTTTTAAAGAAATAATTATTTCTTAAAATATAATATTACGATAGAAAGTACATTATAAAGGAAGTATTTAAATGAGTTTATGGGTTAGTTTTAAATCTCCTAAATATTCCATATATTCCAATGAAATCTAAGTTTGAAATTATCAAATATGTGAACTATTAACTACTTCTTATCATGATAATTTCAAAGCATTCAATTAATTTCCACCTACATCAATAAATGAGTCAAGATTAATAGCATGGTCTTGAAAAGGCTATAATTGAATATACTTTAAAGTAGTTATAATTTACATATTTTTAGGAGAAAATAATTACTTTAGCATTTGTTCAATTTCATTCTCATTTGGTTGGTCTATAAATTGTCCTCGTACAACTAGTTTATCCTTGAGTTGGTCCTATGGTACATTTCCCAATATAAAATCATGCAAAACAAAAAATTGGTTATGACTTTGATTCTTACCTCCTTGATTTCAAATGATAGCTTTCCATATACCCCTCTATCATCCATTGGTTTTTTATTAATATCTCTTTGATTTTCAACTCTTTTATATTGTTATCATTTATTCTATTATATTATAAAATATTGATACAAGATAGATTGGATTCTTAACCTATTCTCAAATTGCATAGAAAATGTTTATCTTATTGAATCTTAAGAGGGGAAATATTGGGTAAAGTCTTCATATTTGTGAAATTATCTAGATATAAATGGTGCAGATTTATAATCTTAACTCTACTAGATTGAATTTTTTATATATAGCTTAATTTTGAAAGAAGATTTGTAAGATCTATTTCAACACAGTTTTAAGCATGTAAAACAAATATTTTGACTTTAGTTAGTTTAGAGGATGCTAGTTAATGTCATAGGGTTGATATAATAGGTTTCAAATTTTCTTATCTCTATAATTTTAATGGCTATAAAAATAGGAAAATCTAACTAGAAGCTTGAAGGTTAATTCTTTGAGAGAATAAAAATACACATGCCAAGGTTTAATAAATAGATCTATATAGTATCATAAAAGTATGAACCCTTTAAAAATTGTATGCATTCTCCTTATTTTAAAAGTAAACTAGCCATTAAAAATAAAAAATATATCTATATCACTTGATGGGTTTCATTCAACCCTTTATCCCATTCTTTAAATTTGCATAAAGTGACATTGATACCTACACATTTATATGTTAGGATATGATCCTTAAATGATTACCATCTAGAATAATTTTTTTAGGATCATGACCCAAATATTTTTACCAATTTTTTCAATACTTTCATTGAGTTTCATTATGACATCAATCATATGAAATTATTTGTCTATACTTGATTTCAATATTAAAAAAACTTCATATAATATGCATCTTCCTTTAGGTCCACATTATAAACAACATGTTTCAAGTTTAAATGATGGAAATTTTCATGGTATCCACTTGAAGAAGTCATAAAGCTAACCAAATTAGACAAAAACATATTTCTATTTGAAAAGATTTGAATCCATATCTACCACAATTGAAGAGTGAATGGTATCCTTGAAAAATCGCCATCATCATCTTCATTCACATTGCTTGTACACTTATTGAATATGTCATTTTTTGAAATCTAAGCATCAAAAAATTTGATTGATTAACTTGAGATAAATACATTATTAATTTTTCAATTATAATAATACATTTATCTCTTAATAAATTTCAAGAAAAAAACTCACTCAATTTTTAAATAAATTTACCTTTTAATATATAACAATCCTATTTTTTAAATCTTGCATAATTTTAAATCTTTTATGCTTGAACTTTTTCAAATTATTAAAAAAAATATATAAATCACCTTTTCATGTAGCTTTATATTTTCCTCTTCTAAATAAACCTCCTGTATATCAAAGCAAGGAGATTAGAAAAATATTTTTAAGGAAACAATAATTTAAAGATGGTTTTAAACAAGTAGAGAATACACCTTTTGAGATCGTTGTTGAATTTCATCCATGAAAACTTGCTTCTGAGATTTTAAAAAGGATCTTTTTAGTAGGTTCTCACATGAGGGAAAACTTGTAAATATTCTATTTTCATTATTGATTGTAAACATCAATAATAAAATATGAGAATTACCTTTTTGTCTCGAATCCGGCATAAGCTTGTTTGTAATTGTTGTTCCAAGTGATGAAGGTCTTTAACATTCATCCTTGAGAGGTCTTCCCCAATAAATGAGCTATTTCCAATAGGGAAAAAATTAATATTGATGTCAAATAGAATATCATAGTTTTTTAACCTATTGAGGTTTATTTGAGTTGGTTTAGGAATATTTTTATAATTAGAAGTTTTTAATAATAAATTTAGTGATTTGAATTGAGTATCTTTATAAATTTTATTTGATTTAGTTTATAAAGATAGTTGGAATCTATAAATGAAAATAAGATATAAATAAGTGCAATGAAAATTGTAATAATGGGTAAGATTCAAGTGATGTTTTTTTTATATATTTTTCAGATTTTTAATTATTATTTTTTCTTGTTGTTTTATTATAATATTATATATATATATATATATATATATATATATATATATATATATATATATCAAGACATAGATTGTAGCTTTACTGATAATTTTGAAGGTGTGTATCTATAGTAAGTTTAAAGTGATGTATATTTACTTACAAGAGTAGATGTCAAATGTTGTAGAAAATTACACTATCAATGTCGATAAGTTTGATGGTTCTAATTTCTAAACTAACAATTTAATCTATAAAATATATAAAAAGGTTCAAATCCCATGAATAGTGTCATTAATAATAAAGTAAACTCTATATATCCATCATGTTTTGTATAGTAGAAAAAACAGAAAATAAATCTAATATATTGACTCTAATATTTATGAAGGATTTAATATTTCCTCAAGTAACATATTACAATAGAATATAGAAACATGAAATTTATAAGAGTTTTAATGAAAGAAAATATAGAAATAGATCAATGTATATTTAGAATAAATTGATTTATATGCAGATGGATAAAAATAAATCAATTGTTGAATGGTTATTGTTTAGAATTAAAGAATTAAAAGATTTTAATCTTTGTGGAAATATACCATCTATTGACCTTGTTATTGTAACTTTAGATGACATGAATTGTGATAATCAAGTGTTTGTAACCAATTTGGAAATAATATAAAGACACCAATAATTGATGATTTGAAAATGGTAATTTCAAGAAGACAAAAAATAATTTTAGAAATTAAACCAAAATATTTAAATCTAACTCTTGTCGTAAGAAAAAAATAAAGTTACAAGAAAATCATTGTAAGAATAAAGATAAAGCATAAAACAATATTAGTTGAAGGTGGAAAGGAATATTCAAAAGGTTAAAAAGTTATAAAAATAAAGAACCTTGTTTTTGTACTAGAGGAATAAAGATAATGAAAAGTGTAAAATGATATTGGTAAAAGGTGAAGAGGAATATTCAAAAAGTGAAAATTTTCATAAAAAATAAAGAACCTTGTTTCTACTACAATTACATGATTATTGAATTTTACAAGAACTTTGGAAAATATAAATATGAAAGAGAATAAGATTATTTATTAAAAAAAAAGGTTAAAGAGTATATTTAGAATTTCACATTAAATTCTAGACCGTGCACTTTGGTGTTTGTGTCCCTAGTATGCTTTTAGGCTCATTTGGCCCTTGGCTTGGGAATATTTCTCTCCATGGCACGAATTTAATATCTCCGATGGCATCTTTTGTGAAATTATACTCTATATATGTTAACCTTGTTATTTCCTAGTGTTAAGCGTTTCTAGGAGTTGTAATTATTTAGACACTAACATGATGCATCAAATTCCATGTGATGCACTAGTGTCCCATGATAGTTTATCCTTCAACAAACATTTATAAGAATCTTACCACCTACTACATGCTCAATTTGGTTGTAACCACTCTACAATGAATTTGAATGGATCTCTAGACCTAAAACCCTTCTATTTTCCCCTCTCAAGTTAATATTTTGAATCTAACACATTCAATCTATTAATTTTCTCACATAATCTCTTGCATAGACATAATTATCAAGTATTTTTATAGTAAGCTACAACTTTTTTTTGGCATTGAAATATTGATGTGAACACAACAACATACCACAAAATTCTCTTAAGACTGGTTATTGTAGTACTCTATAACTAACTTGGTTTCCCTTCGCTTCTCTAGCAAGTTGAGGTGACTTTGTTCTTGTTATTTTTTGTGCTTACCTTCTCATTTTATTTCTTCCATTTTCATTAAATATTTTTTTTTTGTACTTGGAACCTTGATATTTTTATTTACTTTCTATTATATATACTAGTTTATCACTTGTTGTCGACCTAGGAGTGGCATTCATTTATTTGGTCACTAATTTTAGTTCCTATACACATATAGGATAAAAGAACATGTTTTTTTATCATCTTCACTACTTGTGGAGATTGAGAAACCAAAATAGGGGCTTTCACATTTGTGTCAAGCTCCTAAGTAGTCCCAAAATTTCCTGTTTCTATAAATAGTTTTTAGTTGGATTTCTTTGTCATATAGGAGTTATATTATTTTCCCTATCTTTTTATCATTTTCACTTCTTCAAATTCATATTTTAAATATTTTATCATTTTCTATCATACCTAAAGTTGATATGGTGTCTCTTTATTTTGTGTCTATAGTTTTTGATTAACGAAAAATAGGTTTTGAAGGGACCAGAAACCCTGAACAAAAAAGGAAGTGGCAGTAAATATAAGACATATGACTGCCCACCCAAAAAAACCACAAAAAAAATAGTTGATTAACAGACCATCAACCCACCATCAGAAGTTTACATCAGCCAAAAGACAAAAACACATAAAGATAAGTAAAACGACCATTAAAGCAATTCTTTAAACATTTTTGCAGTCCCTAGATCCTTGGCCGCCAACTTGTCATGCATTTCCATGATTTCTTCCACATCACAAGCAACATCCTTCTTACCTTTCTTAGTTTTGCTCCTAGTTTGAACACTCAGGCCAACAACCACATCAATTGAATGCACATCCATTCCAAATTCTTCCCCATGATCTGAGTTCACCTGGTCACCAAACAAGCCCTTCCCAGTCAGCTCCATAGCCTTTTGATTAAGTAAAATCATCCCCTTGGCCAACGTCTCTAGCTTCTCCCTATTTATGTTGATGAGTGTATCCATGTCCCTTTGGAGTTTCCTGCTCTATCTCTCAGCAGTGCCACTCTCAGACCATAGCCATTCTTCAGAGTATCAAGTTCATCCACCATACAACCAACACTAGAATTCAAAGAACGAGAAATCCCATAAATAGATTCTTGCTCTTTAAGAATTTGAAGAGTAGAGATTTTGCACCATGAAATGGTATCATGCTTGTTATGGAGATCCTGAATCTCTTGAACAATCCACATAAGTAGATTGAAAGAAATATCCACCCCTTCCTTAACAAGGCTCAATGCTTGAGAAAAATCCATTACACCCCAGAACACACCCATGCCCTGATGCGAACCAATCGGTGGTTCCTCCACATGAACATCCTTAGAGCCAAGCTTGGCCTTCCCTTGATCCTTAGACGTAGAGTCCCAAGCGGAATCTTCAAGGTTTACAACTGAATTCTTTTTACTGGCTGCAAGGGACCCACCACCACCCAAAAACTCACCCTAAATATTTCCTCCCACCTCCTCAATATTAAGGTTCACCTCCTTGGCACAACCCTTAAGCTTCTTACCTGTAGAACCCTCAACAACACCCTCATGAATCTTTAGCTTGTGTTTCACACAAGGAGCAGCTTTGGAGGAAGAAGGGATAACATCACCCATAGATGGAGTGTAATCCAAATTAGTGTCAAAGCCATTAGACCAACCCTCTAACTCATCCTCAGCCTACATACCAGCGGACTCCTAAATCTCATCAATTTTGCATTTCCCACTTTCTTTCCCCTTTTTCTTCAAAATAGGGGACCAAAGAGTTCTAACAATGTAGTTAGCCTTAATAAACTCTAAAATTAGAAGCACTAATCCTTCATGAAGAATGGGATTCCTAGGGTTTTTTCTATGATTCAAGATACCCTCTTCCAGAGATAAAAATAGATAAAAATGAAAAGATACCAGCTTACCATGACGAAAGTGGTTGAGCAGAACAAAGTGATGACCATAGAGAGCCATAAATCTTCCATCTAGAGTGAAGTAGCACATTAACACCACAAAAACCTCCTACCATATGGGTCTGATCTTAGTTCGGTCATAGCCTCCACAATCCAAGCAAACCATTTTATCCCTTTCCCTATCATAGAGAAAAATCTGCTAGGAATATTGCAAAATATTCTTGTCCCGGTAAAATTTCCTACTTTCCATTGACAAGCCCATCACCTCCATGATAAGGTCTTCATTAATGGTAGTATCCCTACTATTGATGTCTTTTTTATGCACTTCTCAACACAAGTAGTGTTTAGGTGCACTAACTCTCTTCAAAGACAATCTTCCACAATCAGATTGTAGAACGCTATCCCAAGGTCTCTAATGTTAGGTCTTGATAGTGCTTGGAATATCTCAGTTGATTTATGTGATTTGTTGGAATCACAAGGTGAACTTACGGATGAGTTACAAAGCATGGGAAGTTGGGTTTGCAAATACAATTTCAAAGTGCTGGAAGTGAATGAACAGTGGTTGTCCACTCAAAACAACAAGTTAAAACTCATCAAGTTCATCTGATTTAGCTTCATGGTGATGCTTCAGATCCTACTCTATTCAAGGATTAAAAGAAATAGCAAAAGGAGAATGGTTAAGAAAGTTGTTCTAATCCTAAGCTACGAATGAACAGTAACAATGGTGGCTACTACAATAGACAAACTCCCTAAACTGGGTTTTACTTGGCAGGAGAAACCTATAGTTGCACAAAACCAGTGCAATTTTCTAAGGACTGCATATTTTCATATTACATACACACATCATGTGCATGCAATCGAACTAAGTTGTAGCAATAAAGGAAGGAGGCTCATACTAGCTTTGCAAAGTGATTCATCATCAATGAACCACAAAAAGCATGAGCTGTAAATTCATCAAATACTGAAACAACAAACACCATCACCACTTGCATTCAAGAAACTAACACCTAAACTAATAGGGAAGTTGAACCACGCATGCATAAAGAGAAAACTCAAAAGGAACACCTATAAATCATGCAATGTTGCTTTCTATTGTTGTCGAATGTCTTTACATCAGTTCTCCAACCCTTACAAATGAGGGGCAAGGCCCTATTTATAGTTTTCCAAAGCCCAAATGAATGGCCAGTATTGAATTACATCGAATGGCCCATATTTGATTACATTAGGGTTTCACCTACCCCTGAATATTCAACAATTAAAAATACATTCCTTGTCTTTTCCCTATTTTGTCATCTAGTGCCCAGGGGCTGTAGCAATTTCATCATTTAGTTGATTGCCTTTTTACTATAGATAAAACTGCCTGAAAGATGCCTTCTTACTTGGTGTGTTTGCAGTGTTCTTCCTTGTATCAAACGAGCTCATTGATGATTGGCATCAATGGATTGGTTGCCCTTGATTTGAGTGGATAGCTCATCATCATCTGGTGAAAAGTAGGACAAATCCTTCATGCCTTCTTCAAGGCCACCCCCTTGCATTTTTTTCCTTGACTTCCTTGGCACATGCCTTCTTCTAATGCCAACCCTATTGGTGGGTGCGAGGGGGAGAGGCGAACATGAAACAAATGGTGATAGGAGCGATGTGCTTTCCTTGTTCAGCTTTCTCAATGGGTCTCCTCGACAGACCTGAGATAGGCTTCTTCAATCTTGCATACACGAAGTGGACATCGTAAGTGCTTTCATACAAAAATCAAGGAAAACGTTAGTCCAATCTTGCAAAATCCTTGTTAGATCCATCCATGCATCATCAAAAAATCATAATATTCATATTTGGAGCTCATTTGGACCATAAACATCAATGCAGGCCCAAGGGGGTAGGCAGTGAATGGGGGACAGAAAACCGGAAGGGAAGTTCCCAGACCTCACAAAACTTAGCAAAACCAAGATTTTACAATTATAGCACATGGGAAAAGGGAAAGGAAGAGTGCCCAAAAAAACTTCCTCAAGATTGGGCCGAGCTTCGGAGGCCGGGTTGCCAGGGCTCCATGGATGTTCAAAATGGCCAAAGAGGGACGAAGTCTTAGAAACGGCCACGGAGGGGTCGGGCTCTGGAGGCCGGGTCGTCGGGGCTCCACGGATGTTCAAAACGGCCAAAGAGGGACGGAGTCCCAGAAACGGCCACGGAGGGGCCGGGCTCCGGAGGCCAGGTCGTCGGGTCTCCACGGATGTTCCAAAATAGCCAAAGGGGGACGAAGCTCCAAAACCATCGAAACTTAACTGAATGTTGATGAAACTTTAGCAGTTCACTTAAGCACCACAAACACATCCCAAATCCACCAAAAAGTTATCCCCAAAGTCAAAAATGTGGAAAAAAGTGAATCAAGGGACCAGGGACCAAGCCAACAGGAACAAGACAAAAGGCAGAAAAGGGACGGGGGACTTTATTTCTCCGTGGATTTGAATACCCCAAGTAGGTGAATTTGGTCAGGGGGATTTGATCATTTGAAGGCACATGACCAATTTGGGCTTGGAAAATGGGGCATGCAAAACAAGACAAGAGCAAAGCAGCCTGTCGAGAGCGAATAAAGGGGGTTCCCTGCCTACGGTGGGGCATGTGTGCAAAAGATGCACAACAAATGGCGACTCGCAGGGGAAATTCTCTAAAGCATTTTGATGATAAACTGGAATCGCAAACCCAGAATCTCTAGTTCTGGCCTTCACACTAGGGTAAACAAACCAGACGCTCAACCAAAGGATCAAAACCACTAGCCAACCCAACCTTCAATATGCTGAAAATCCAAGTGTGTGCAATTGCGTTAATTCCCATCCTTCAGTTGCTACAGGAACCTAAGCTCCGTCAAGTTAAGCTACGTAGTTTATTCTAACTCCAAAAGCATCTGGGACATTGCCTTGCTGCTAGTTAGGTGTCCATAGCCCCAACGAGGTTATCACTGTGATTCTCCCAAACATTGCTCTACTGCCGGCCTGGCCTTGGTAGAGTTGCTCAAATACCCCTAAAAAGTTGAATTTTCTCTTTCTTTTAATTTTCAATGTTTTCTTTCTTTCTTTCTTTTCTCTTTTCAGCTCTTTTATTTCAACCTGCAAACATTGAAGCTCACACTCAGGGTTGGGAATCACAATGGCGTTGGAGCAGAATTTTAGATTTTTCACTTAACTAGACTTCACAAAAGGCCCTACAGTGACCGTTGAATTCTTAAGATGTGTAAGGGCTGTAATATTTCAGAATATGTCAGAGTCAGACTAAACCAACAACTTATCCTCTTTGAATCAAACACCCAAATCACTCGACACTAACAGAAGACCTTCACCATCCACTCTTAAGACTTGATTAGAGTTTGACAAAGAAATACGTAGAACAACCCCAGGTGATAAGTATGGTTGTTGTGTGCACAGATGTGCCAAGCTAAAAGCAGAGGGACCTTGAGCAAAGCAGCAACAAAGCAAAAGCAAACAAAAAGAAAACAACCAACAAAGTCACTAACAATCAACAATTTTTCCCTCTCTTATGGGTTTGTATTTGTAAACAAATATTTTGGTTTCCCAAGGGTTCTGATAACTCTTCTATGTTCTTCACCTATACTACTCAAAATGGGCAGAGTATTTACAGGAAACCTATACTACTCAAAATGGGCTATGTACAAAGATATTTACAAGGCACTCTGTTCAGGCAGGGTGAGCTAACATTAACGTTCATTGGATTTCGCAGTGCATGCACAAGCAAATGGGCGATCGTTATCATTCTTAACCATGCAAATTTATCTTTATATTCTGAAAAAATAAATTCAACATTGCAACACTCAAGTTCAATCACATCATTATGAAAAATCAGCAATTGAGGAGGCTCGTTGAACCCATGGTTAATCCATAAACGTGTTTGTTTTCCCTCATCCCCATAATCAAAATAATAAGTGCAGTTATGAGAAACAATAGGGGCAAGGAAGGATAGAACCTAGATGTCATCACATGGAGGTGGCAGCGTTGGATAGTTGAGAGCAAGCACAACATCATTGATCATTGTATTGGTAGCCTCAAGCGGGCATAGTGGAGGGCGCAACACTTCAAACATTAAGCTTGCATAAGGCTGGGAGGACGGGGCGGCAAACAACTCTTCCAATCTACCAATGGGACCTACAGCCCCAGTTGGCAGTTCTTCAAAAAGAAATACTTCTCCACATTGATCATCTGCAAACTTGGGATCCACTTGGTTGTTGTCCTCAAACGACAGTATGTTGTCTCGTATCCTTCCCCAAGTATTAACCTCCTTTTTATGATGTTCAATGTCATGGGATAATGACATGGAAAAATATGTCCTATTGCAGCTCCCTGAATGTGAAGGAGGATCAACAACGATCATGGTGGAAGGGCTTCAAGTTGCATATTGTAGTTGGTCAATTTTGTCATACTTTTTGGAAGCCATCAAAACACCCCCACCTTTGTCTTCTTCCCTTTGTTGTTCATGCATCTCATTATGATGTTCACTTGTTTCCTCTAGCTCACTATCACTATAAATGGAGAAGGAGCTCCTCTCCCAATCTGAAAACTCTAGTTCATCACTATTCGGGGGCTCAAGGAGTATGTATTCTTCGCTACCGTCTTCTAGGATGTGCTCTTCCTCGGCATGAGCATACCTCCATAGTGCAGTTCCCAATGGAAAGAAGTCATCAATTGATGGAACTTCATCAAGGGGTCATCAAGGGGACCAAAGTCTACTGCACAATTTCCCCCCAAAGACTCACCAAAGAGCCCATCATCCATGGCACGCAACTGCTCTTCAAGAGGAAGAACTTCTTGGTGACTGGTGGACAACATTCTCACTTGATCTACTTCATCGCTCGGAAGTTCAAAACTGTATTGATGTCCTTTTATTGCTGCCCCAACATCCTCTTGAGTTCCACCTTCAACTGAGTTGTCACTTGGCTTTGGCTCTTGGTCTTCTACTTCGATTTGAGCAGCAAGTAGAGGAGGTCGAGCGCTTGGCTGCTCCACTTGTCCTCTAACTTGTTTGATAGCCTCTTTGTACAGCTCACATGCAAACTCAGAGTGTGATGAATCATGAAGTCTACACCAATTCGGCAGTAGTAGTACCTCCAAACCCACTTGTTATTTCAGCTCTGACCAATCCTTTGCTAACTTGGAGACGAGCTGGTCATATCTCTTCGTGATCGGGTCCTCATCATCACTTTAAAAAGAAGCTTGATGGTAGACAGTTGTGGCGAGTGGTCGCTCCCACTCCTCCAAATCTGCATTTTCAGATCCTTGATCACTGTCATTGGTGAAGGTGAGGCTTTCTAATCAAAATTTCACTTATACCTTTGTCATCATTTTCTACTGCTCCAATGTTGTCAACCTTTTCTTCTTGTTGTTCTTCAGCATCTTCGTTGGCTATCCCAGCATGCACGACTACAGACTTCATTGGTTCATCATCACCTACCAATTTTTCTTCTTTTGGAGTGGAGGACTGCCTTCGATTGGTGGAGGAAAGGCCTTCTAACTTAGTTTCAATCAGGTTTTCACCAAGGCACCTTGTTGTCCTAGTGAAATCTGCTTCTTCCTCCTAGTTTTCAACTTGAATGTATGTTGCTCCAACATCAACTTGTATCAAATTTCTTGGTTCATCCTTACTTTGATGTCCTTTGGATGTTGACAACTCTTTTTCCTCATGGGATAACTTCTCTTCATTAGGAGTTGGCTGCTCCAACTTGTTCAAACAACCCTTGGCTTGAGCAATGATGTTGTCACATGATGGACACATAAATTCTGAATGTGGTGCATTGTGAAATCTACACCAACTTGCCATTAGTACTTCCTCCAATCTTGGTCCATCCTTGCTGCTCAAATGTTCTTGGATCAACTCTTTGAATGCTTTGGCTGCCATGGTTGTCAGCTCTTCCTTTGGGTCTTCAGGAGCCAAGGGCTGGTATATTTCCCAAAAGGGAATTTCTCCCTGTAATACCCTTTGGATTCTGCTCAAGAATGTGAGACATCCCAGCTCGTTGTGCCTATGAGTGCAATGGATCCGACATCTATCTGCCAATGCAAATTGCTGCAATGGCTTCTTCAATCTCCTATTCAAATTTGCATGAAGCTGAGTGATGTCAATTTGTGCATTCTGCTCCATTTTGACTCAGCTTCTACTTGCCTTCAAAATTTTTTGATTTTTAGCATTAAAAGAGATCTCCCTATCTCAAATTTCTTGTTTGAAAGAGCTCTTTTCGAAGTGCCAACTTTCAGCTTTGTATTCCCAACGTGTCAAGCCCTCTTTCTAGTGCCAGTTCTATTGATGTGTTTTTTATGCACTTCTCAACACAGGTAGTGTGTAGGTACACTACCTCTCTTGAAAGACAATCTTCCACAATTAGATTGCAGAACACTATCCCAAGGTCTCTAATGTCAGGTCTTGACAGTGCTTGGAATATCTCAGTTGATTTATGTGATTTGCTGGAATCACAAGGCGGACTTACAGATGAGTTACAAAGCATGGGAAGTTGGGTTTGCAAATGCAGTTTCAAAGTGCTCGAAGTGAATGAACAGTGGCTGTCCACTCAAAATAGAAAGTTAAAACTCATCAAGTTCATCTGATTTAGCTTCATAGTGATGCTTTAGATCCTACTCTAACCAAGGATTAAAAGAAATAGCAAAAATAGAAGGGTTAAGAAAGTTGTTCTAATCCTAAGGTACGAATGAACAGTAACAATGGTGGCTGCTACAGTAGACAAACTCCCTAAACTGGGTTTTTCTTGGCCAAGAGAAACCTACAGTTGCACAAAACTAGTGCAATCTTCTAAGGATTGCATATTTTCATATTACATACACACATCATGTACATGCAATCGAACTAAGTTGTAGCAATAAAGGAAGGAGACTCAAACTATCTTTGCAAAGTAATTTATCATCAATGAACCACAGAAAACATGAGATGGAAATTTATCAAATACTAAAACAACAAACACCATCACCACTTCCATTCAAGAAACTAACAATTAAACTAATAGGGAAGTTGAACCATGCATACATAAAGAGAAAACTCAAAAGGAACACCCATAAATCATGCAATGTTGCTTTGTATTGCTGCTAAATGTCTTTACATCAGTTCTCCAACCCTTACAAATGAGGGGCAAGCCCCTATTTATAGTTTTCCAAAGCTCAAATGAATGGCCAGGATTGAATTACATCGAATGGCCCAGATTTGATTACATTAGGGTTTCACCTATCCCAGAATATTCAACAATTAAAAACACATTCTTTGTCTTTTCCCTATTTTGTCATCTAGTGCCCAGGTGTTGTAGCAATTTTATCATTTAGCTGATTGCCCTTTTACTATAGCTAAAACTGCCATAGGCAAGGACCCCCTTTTTTCGCTCTCGACAGGCTGCTTTGCTCCTATCTTGTTTTGCATGCCCCATTTTCCAAGCCCAAATTGGTCATGTGCCTTCAAACGATCAAATCCCCCTGACCAAATTCACCTACTTGGGGTATTCAAATCCATGGAGAAATAAAGTCCCCCATCCCTTTTCTTCCTTTTATCTTGTTCTTTTTGGCTTGGGATCGCTTGATTCACTTTTTTCCACATTTTTGACTTTGGGGCCAACTTTTTGGTGGATTTAGGATGTGTTTGGGGTGCCTAAATGAACTGCCAAAGTTTTGTCAATGTTCCATAAAGTTTCGGTGGTTTCAGAACTTTCCCTTTGGAATTCCCTTCCTTTTGGCTGTTTAGAAACATCCATGGACCCCTGTCGGTCCGGTTTCCACATTTTTGACTTTGGGGCCAACTTTTTGGTGGATTTGGGATGTGTTTGGGGTGCTTAAGTGAACTGCCAAAGTTTCGTCAACATTCTATTAAGTTTCGATGGTTTTGGAGCTTTGTCCCCCTTTGGCTGTTTTGGAACATTTGTGGAGCCCCAGCGGCCTGGCCTTTGGAGCTCGGCCCATCTGTGGCCATTTCTGGGACTCTGTCCCTCTTTGGCTGTTTTGAACATCAGTGGAGCCTCGGCAACCTGGCCTCCGAAGCTTGGCCCCTCTGTGGCCGTTTCTGGGACTCCGTCCCTTTTTGGCCATTTTGAACATTCGTGGGGCCCTGACGGCCCGGCCTCCGGAGCCTAGCCCCTCCATGGCCGTTTCCGGGACGGAGTCCCTCTTTGGCCATTTTGAACATCCATGGAGCCCCCACGACCCGACCTCTAGAGCCTGACCCCTCTGTGGCCGTTTCCGGGACTCTGTCCCTCTTTGGCCATTTTGAACATTCGTGGACCCCTGTCGGTCCAGTTTCCACATTTTTGACTTTGGGGACACCTTTTTGGTGGATTTGGGATGTGTTTGTGGTGCTTAAGTGAACTGCCAAAGTTTCATCAACATTTGTTAAGTTTTGGTGGTTTCAGAGCTTCATCCCCCTTTGGCTCTAGAGGCTGGGTCGTCGGGGTTCCACGGATGTTCCAAAATAGCCAAAGGGGGACAAAGCTCCGAAACCACCAAAACTTAACAAATGTTGATGAAACTTTGGCAGTTCACTTAAGCACCACAAACACATCCCAAATCCACAAAAAAGGTGTCCCCAAAGTCAAAAATGTGGAAACCGGACTGACAAGGGTCCACGGATGTTCAAAATGGCCAAAGAGGGACGGAGTCCCGGAAACGGCCACAGAGGGGTCGGGCTCCAGAGGTCGGGTCGTCGGGGCTCCACGGATGTTCAAAATGGCCAAAGAGGGACTCCATCCCGAAAATGGCCATGGAGGGGCCAGGCTCCGGAGGCCGGGCCGTCAGGGCCCCACGAATGTTCAAAATGGCCAAAAAGGGACAGAGTCCCGGAAACAGCCACGGAGGGGCCAAGCTCCAGAGGCCAGGTCGCCGAGGCTCCACAGATGTTCAAAATAGCCAAAGAGGGACAGAGTCCCAGAAACGGCCATGGATGGGCTGGGCTCCAAAGGCCAAGCCGCTGGGGCTCCACAGATGTTCCAAAATAGCCAAAGGGGGATGAAGCTCCAAAACTATCAAAACTTAACGGAATGTTGAAAAAACTTTGGCAGTTCACTTAAGCACCCCAAACACATCCCAAATCCACCAAAAAGTTGGCCCCAAAGTCAAAAATGTGGAAACCGGACCGATAGGGGTCCATGGATGTTTCTAAATAGCCAAAGAGGAAAGGAATTCCAGAGGGAAAGTTCTGAAACCACCGAAACTTTATGGAACATTGACAAAACTTTGGCAGTTTATTTAGGCACCCCAAACACATCCCAAATCCACCAAAAAGTTGGCCCCAAAGTCAAAAATGTGGAAAAAAGTGAATCAAGCGATCAAGGACCAAGCCAACAAGAACAAGACAAAAGGCAGAAAAGGGATGGGGGACTTTATTTCTCCATGGATTTGAATACCCCAAGTAGGTGAATTTGGTCAGGGGGATTTGATCGTTTGAAGGCACATGACCAATTTGGGCTTGGAAAATGGGGCATGCAAAACAAGACAGGAGCAAAGCAACCTGTCGAGAGCGAAAAAAGGGGGTCCTTGCCTATGGCGGGGCGTGTGTGCAAAATATGCACAACACCTACCATACAAACTCACCACACGACCATGCCAGGCTTCCACAAAATCCTTAGAGACCGAGGATTTAAAACCCTTCAGTCTCTCCATGTAAGGAGTAACGCCCCTCTCTACAGAATTTCCCAAACTCTGGCGTTAGCTCTAGTATCATCACAAGAGAGCGGCTTCGTTTGACACCTATCCTCGCCCATCATAGAATTACTTGCAAAACACCCCCAAAACAAGGAAAAGGCAAAAACCACAAAACTACCTATAAAACATGAGGTAATCCAGAATAGTCCAAAAGGAAATAATGCAAAGGACTCTAAAACAAATCAGCTGGAAGAAGCCACAATTTCTAATGAGCATAAACTATGTGATAAGTCCCATCAAACAAAAAAATTCATGATACCCACGCAAACCCGAGAACAAGGAGATGGGAAAAGAAGAAAATTTAATGATGATCATTAATAATAAGAGTGCTTAAATCAATGGGAAGGACTTCATCCTCCCCCCATATTTTAGTTGATGGCATGCCATAATTTTCCATCCAATCAACCACGACATTCGCTTCCCTATAGGCTTGGGAGATATAAATTTCTTCAAATTCACCACAAAAGGAGATAGCATCCGCAATAAAATTTTGAATGGACCATGAAGGGGGAGATCCTTGCTTTAGGAAATTGATAATATTTAACAAATCACCTTCAATCCAAAGTTTAGAGATCCTCAAATCCCTAGCCATCTTGATGCTATGATAGGCAATCGTTGCTTCAACAAGGGGGTTTGTCTAGATTCCCAAAGAATTTTCTGTCTGTAGTTGGGTACAAGTTTCTAGGTGATTTTTTTTAGTAGTGTCATGTGTTCTAGTAGGTGTATGAATTTCAATACACATTGTGTAGACATCTTCAACAATGAACTTTAGATTTCAACTCTAGGTTCCATTTTATTTGGTATTTTCTATTTTAGTTTAAATTTATCAAAATTATGCTCAATTATCAATTAGTTAGTATTTTCTATTTTTTGTATTGCTTTATCTTAGAGAAAATTATTTTTACAAGTTTTATAACTTTCTAGGAAAATCTAGTTGAATTTTTCTCTTTCACATCAAATCATAGTAAAACACTCATTATATCACATTCTAACCAAAATGTAGACTCATTTTATAGCAGTGTCTGAATAACATTTAATTTAGAGAGAAGGAAAACTTTCTAAAATTGAATATTTTTTCATAAATTACATTCTAGTGAACTCAACATTCTCTAGTTTTAATTTTACTTTCTTGGTCCACCCATTACTTTTTGGTGAACCTAATAGGTTCACAATTTGCATTCTAAAAATAAATAAAAATTAAAAACCTTAAAAACAACAAAAAAATCTAATCTCTTTAGCTTTTTGTTGTAAATCCTTTACACAATATTTTATGAGATTAACAACCTAGTCTCTCTATTATGATATCATTGTTCATATTATCATTTTTAATTGAAATATGTCTTGCATATGGTATAAAATGAGTCCCAACTTCTCAAATTTATCTTTTGATCCAAATAGAATTTGTAGTTACCTACTTATCTTCCTACTACATATCATAATTTTGAGGGATGCTTCAGTCACAAATCTACCCTCTACATGTTCCTCTTCATTCTAAGGTACATCAAATAGATAAAAATCTAACAAACTATTATATATTTAATGTTGATGATGAAGTATATGATACTTATTTCCCTATTTTATGAAAATAAGTGGGATATGTGGAAATGATTCCTACAAGTTAATATTCTAAGAGTGTTGTACAAATTCAATATTTTAACAATTAAAAAAATGTATTCAAACATGAAATAAATAATATACCATAACATGGGCGTACATGGGGAAAACCCTTTTAGAAAAAAAAACTCTACACTCCAAAGCAACTCACTGTTTTCTTCAATAAACTATGGTTACAAAAAACTTTCAAATAAATTATTCATAGAAGTATCACTAACTATATATCTAGAAGAATTCTTATAGCTTAATAATATCTACAAAAATCAACACAAAACCTCCATCTCAAACTCCTAGTATATAGGAAATACAAAACTCAAAACATCAAATTGTAACTAGAAACCCATGAGCTAAAACCACCTAAAATAATGCCACTAAAATCATCCCCCAATAAAATATCCTTTATGATGTGTCATAACACACATCATATGTTGGTAAATAGGTGTAATTCCCCTTTACAACTCTTATTTATCCAACAAATTTTTATATTTTATATGAAAACTTCTAGAGGCCATAATTTTTGATATGGTTGTTGGATTGACCCTTTTTTTTAATTGAAGTGCTTGAAGATATATTCAAAAAAATCACCCACATAGGTTTTTTTTAACAACTATGAATATTTATTTTGGCCAAAAGCAAACTCTATATCCTAGAAATTGAGTTTTTTGAATTTTATATCAAAAATCATGTCTTTTGTAATCTTAACATTAGGAGTAATTTTGAGACACCTTTCCCAAAATTCTTTCACTTATTGAAAAATTTTCAAGAGAAAATGGAAAAACCATTATCTAATTTCTATGGGATGAGAGGACCATGGAATCATAGCACCACCTAATTTTTTTTGCACTTATTGGATTCATCAATGCATCTGCAACATTCTTCAAAGTGTCATTTTTTTCTAGCATCACTCTCCCATCCTCTACCATATCTCAAAAAATTGGTAGTATATTTCAATATTTTTCTTCACATGAAATATTTGGTACTTTTCCAAAATTGTGGCTTTCTAACTATCACAATGAATCATAATGGTTCCTACCTCTAGCCAAACATCTGAACATAATCTCTTATGTAAAATGAATTTTTTACAAGCATGATTTGCTTCTATGTACTTTTCTTCTATAATTTGACAAAGTGACCATGACCTATCACTTACTATCCAACTAATTGCACCACCAAACATGGTCAAAATGTATCTTTTGTTGGATCTTCTACTATCAATATCTATAGCCTAATTTGAATCCACAAATCCATGAATAAAAATTTCAATTTTGTCCCCTATAGGATAACCATGATAGCATTATAAATACTCTTCAAGCTACCCTATAAATATCTAAAGACACTCTTCATTGCATCTCAATGTACTCATCCAAGATTGGCCATAAATCATCTAAGGACTCCAACTACTGGGGAAATATCCAGTCTTTTAAAAACTATAATATACATAAAACTCTTGACTACACTAACATAAGGTACTTTTCTCATATCCTCCATCTCACTAGGAGAAATTGGATGTATTTCTCAACAGATATTGAATTGTCCCCATCATAGAAAGAACACATAATGTCCTAGATAATATATAATGTTAAACCTCTACAACAATGATTTCACATACTTACCCTAGACCAACCAAAGCTTTATTTTCACTCTATCTATTCTTATCTCCATCCCTAAGATGTAATTGGATGCCCTTGTTGGTGTTTTTTCCAATACACCCCTAGAATTCTCTAAAGAGTAGGGTGATCCCACAATAGTTGTTTACAATTTTTGGCCTAACTAGACACTGAAATTATTTTTTTAAACTAAATCTTCACATTCGGGCACCTATAGCGGCTAAACTGTGAGGAATTTGAAGATGATGCAAACTAGAGTCTTGTCATAGTAGATTCTAAAATTATTTTTTTTCAATTTTTTTGGAATCAGATTGCACTTTTTTTTCCATCTCCCACGAAAACTGGTTTTTTTCTTCAAATAACAACATTTTTAAAAAGTGACTCACACCGTATAACACATAATTTTTTTTCGATGAAGGATAAAATTCTAATTCTTTCGAATTTATATTTGTAACTCCGATATCTAGTGCTTCCACTTAGTTAGATAGTTTTTTATTAAATATTTTTTTTCTGTAATAAAGTTTCGAAGTCAAACCAATTACAATTCAGACATAGCGTGACTGTATAATGTGTAATTTTTTTTTGTATTTATCGAAATTGAATTTTTTTTGGATCAAGGATTTCAATATCTGGTGCACTCATATTTTTCAAAAAAAAAATGATAATCTACTATTTTTCCACGTGTAGAATAAAGACCATCATTTTTGGTGAAAAACCAATGTTTAATAAAACTAAAAAAACAAATACATAATAAAACTAAAACATATTAAAATTATATTCGTTGGATAGCTTGTTCTGAGGGCTACCTAATTCCAGTTGGATTTGTGAAGATTCCATCATTTTCATCCTCAACTTGAGCTTTGAAGCGTAAAAAAATAGATTTTTTTGGTGTCTTAGGAGGGGTAAGGGGGGTTCAAACAAATCCCTAAGGGTTCGAGCGAACCCCTAGAGATTCGATCGAACCAGGGTTCACCCGAACCCTAGTTCGAGCGTACCCCCTTCCATAGGGGGTTCTCTTTGATTTTTGGGCGGGAAAGCATCAAAAGGGTTTGCTTGAACCTGTAGTTTTGTACGAACCCCTAAAATCAAGTTTTTTTCCATGGGGTCATTTTTTGTGAGTTTTCCTTCCTCACTTGAATTGTGAACCACTATTGTGGCTTCACCCAATAGCCAGTTGCTATAATCAAGAACCCCTAAGATGAATGGACAACTTAACAAGAAAAGGGGTTTAAAGTCTTTAGTCATGTACTTTAGGCTCTGTGGGACTAGGGAGGGTATTTCCCAACTATGTTTAGTCTAATTGGTTAAAATGGAGAACACTTCTTCACAGATTGGTTCCTACAAAGGGAAAATAAACATAATCCACTGAAAGATTGGCTAATCTTTGAGTAAATAATCATTTATTTACTAGGAATGGGAAAATATTCTAAATAAATGCTTCATTGTTAACAAATTTTGAATGAATAATGTTTTGCTTCCAAGTCCATGGTCAGGTAAATCATCAATACTCTCAATGATATTTTTATGACAAACAGGCTAGTATTTCATCAATTGGGCAATGGAGTCGAACATGTAATAACCAGTAATAAAAAAATTCTTTAACTCTGATAATAATGGACTATTTTCACAATGCCTTACATCATGAAAACTCACAATTCCCAAAACATTAATTCTTACTAGATCCTTTGCAAATTTTCACAAATTTGTGACCCTATTCAAGAATTTTAACTGACTCTTTAAGTCAAGTCAAAAACAAAGACACACATTCAAATAAGAATTTGATGGCAAACAAAAATATCCTTGATATTTCATTCATAATTTGCAAAAATTTACAAGAGAGAAAATGTTTCATACATAAGATTTGTTTTGATATCAGTAATTTTTGTAAAACTACTTTAAGATTATTACATATAAGATTTAAAGCCAAGACAATTCAACTATCCTATTCATTGGTGTCCTTTATATACCTAGTTTCTACCCAAACCATTTTTTCAAACTCAAAATTTTCAGAACCGAAGTCCCTGCAATGAGCCATGAATTCCCCTTTATATCACAAGGGAGCGACAAGCTTCCGACTAAAAATCCAATTACATTTCATAATGTTTCATTTTAGCACCAATTTATATTTCATTTCAAAATTCCCCACAAGTTCACCAGCCATCATTAGTTAAGCACAGGGACAAAATTGATAACCATGTCCACATCGCCAAAAAATTTCTTTAATCGCCAGTGAGGCCTCACATTCTATGTCCATGTCACCTTGATTGTCCATAGTCAGCATGAAAACCAAAAGAAACCAACAACATATGCAAAGAGTAGAAAAAGACAACACAACAATATTATCATCATCACAAAATTGCAAAACCCACACACCATTTTACTCAACCAGAAGAAGAACCAACACCAGAACCTGACCCATGGTAAATGCACCCACTTCATGTCCTTGTAGGAGGTGGGGAAGAAATCCTGTTCCCTCCTCATATTTTTCATTTCCAGGCATAGAGCCATCACGCCCACTTGGATTTTTGACCAATATTAGTAGGACTGATATGACCTCCACTCCCAGGGCCACCAACTAGTTAAGAATCACAAGATATCTCTAGTAGCCAAAGTTTGTTTCAATCGCACTATCTGAAGGGTTGTTCGTGATGGAAATTGGGGAGCTCTGCCTTCCATAGGAGCCATGACCATACCTTATCTTCCTTCGCACTCCTAGTACAAAATGTGTGGGCGCTTTTCCTTTCTCGTCCATTGCCTCAGTAGCAACACCTTGGTGTCTCAACCTTCTGCTACATCTAACATGAGCACAAAAAGACTTATCACCAATTACTTTCTCCTTCAAAGATGGAACGCGTTCAAGTACATTTTGATCACACACAAAGACATTGTCATGGGGCTTATCCATGTTAAGTCTTGGGGACCTCCTTACAAGTACTGTAGAAGTGATTGGCTTATTCATCTTCTTCGCCTAGCAGCTTCTCAAACTCACAATGGAGTACTCTTTGCTCTCTACACAAATTCAAAAAATGCTAATTGTTGATTGCAATGTTGAAAATAGCAATCACTCCATCTGTATTTATCAAGAAAATCTGATGGTTCTTGATCATCATTTTTGGCTTCACACACTCGAGGAAGCAATTAATCACTGGCATTGATTTCACCACTGTTGATAACCCAGGTACTCAGATATTTGCATATCATTCCTCATAATCGGTGTAAATTAATTTCTCACACCCACCATGACCCAAATGATCGCTCCTGAAGAGCACACCATTAATGCTCACCAATTTTAGAATAAAACGGCTAACCCACGTGTGTTTTTTATTTTGAAATTGGTCGTCGATGAGGGAATGAGATGGAAACTTGAGTGACCAAGATGCAGTCAAATTGTGTTTGAAAACCCAAAACCACAACTCGTTATCCTTTGGCCAATGAGAAAACGTTGACTGGGAGCCATGTCATTCATTCCACAGGATTTTCCACACTTCACACAATAGTCGAGGCACTCCATGCGTCTTCTTTTCATGTACCTCAAAAACCTTGCAGTAGAAATTAATTAGATGTCGCAAGGTGTGCGATGAACAGGTAAGATTAAACACTAACTTTGTACCACAGCCATTGATTTCACCATCATCAGGCATTGGGTGCTTGTACAAAGGGTTGGGCCCCACATGGCAAGGACACACATTAGAATGTCCCGAACCACATCTCATGACGGCTATCAATGAATGCCCGCATGGTGTGCGATGTACAGTGGGGATTAAATCTCCAAATCAAATGTGCCACATTCCTACGCATGCCAAATGTTAGTCCTAAGAGTGGGGCCATGACCAGGCTAACGGTAAGAAAACCCTTAGGGAAATGACTTAAACTTAACTCAATTGGTGGTGAAAATTTCATCATACTTCATAAATATTTTGGCATGAGATAATGCACGGGGTGACCACTTCTTCTAGGTTGAAAGGGCAGGTAAACTGACACATTCAAAGGCTCAAGTGACAACTAACTCAACCGGAAACTGGAAGGAATGGGTCAACGCAAAAATATAATGCCCAAGGGATTTTGGATACAACACTTAAAAGGTAAGGGCTCATAGACCAAAACCTTGACCTCTCCTTGGACATCAAGCATAATAGGGATTTTAGTCATGATTTGCTCAAAATTTTGTAGGTATTTTGAGATCTCTATCAGTGGTTCATGCTCGAGGACGTATACCCCAATGGGTATGGCAAGAATCCAAAATCTCATGGTAGAGCAGACTAGGGTAGAAGCACAAAAACCAGGAGCTTGCCTGGACAAGGAAAGTAGACACAATCATAGAGAAACACACCAAACCAAATGTATATACAATATTTACAAAACTATACAATGCACTTTATCCTCTAATAATCCTCTTTTATACAATTTCCTTCACTCCTCAAATTGGAGGCCCATGGCCCCCAAAACTCGGGACTAATTCTTTCCTTTGTCAAAAAATTTATCCTGCTCTATTGGAAATGGATCGACATGTACCTTGTGCAATTCCAAGCAACTAGCATAATCATAATTGGCACCATCCATTCTCCCTCTTGCAATACTGCCCCATTCACCAACCCTTTTCACCATACTCTTATCAAATTGGATTGGGAAGATAAAACATCCATATCCCCTGTGGTCACGAATTACAGCATAAGATTCAATTTGTACATCAAATTGAAATCCTTCATAAACACTTTGATTCATACTAGGCCAAACTTTTATAAAGTGAGGGAGAAAAAACATAGCATTGGGCATACCTTCACTCTGCTTATCATGAGTGTTATCCTTATTGGATGAAAAGAGTTCCACAACAAGATCCAAAAGATGAGGGGTATCTTCAAATAATTCTAGTGCACATTCATACTGATTAACATCGTACCTCATGCTATCTGCACCCTTGAATTGCTCTTCACATGGAGCAAACAATCCTGCAATGTTAACAAAATATGAAGAATCAACGAATGGCCCCTTCTCATCAATATGCAACAACGTTTCCTTAGGATCATTGTACCCATCTGGGTATATCATCTGAATATTCAAGAAGGATTTTTCTCCCCTATCCTTGTGGGTATCATCCTATTGTATATATGTGGTTGACAATTCAACCACTATTTCAAACAAATAACTGAGTGCCATGGGAAGATGAGCACATTCATCTACATCTCCCTCCATACTAGTACTGTATTCAAGATAGTCACCCTAGACAATGACATCTTCATCATCCATTTTTTTAAGATGTGAGCAACTCTCATGTGTAATCAACAAATCTGAATCACACTCTTGGTAATCATCAAGTACAATTTTCTCATCCTCTTCTGGGCACATGACTTCACAAATATTTGTACTACTCCATCTTTCATGTGACTGGATGGTTGTTGCATCAAGGTTACCTTCTTCAAAGATAGAGTCAAAAACCTTGGTTTCAGCCTGATTTTCATTCATTCTTGCTTGAATTGTATTAGTTCCATTAAATTCATAGGTCTAGCATTTTCCAAGGACTCATTAGGGTCCTCAACAAAAAGTGGATTATTCCTACACCAGTACAGGTCATCATTTTTCATTTCATATAATGGTGAAGGTTCATCATACAAGTGATTCTTCTAAACCTTCATTGTTGTCACACATATTTTTTCTTTCTTAGTAGAAGAATCCCAATCTATAGGATTCTCATTACACTTGAAGTCACTATAATCACTTGAAGAACAATGGGATGTGCTTTATCCATCATCTTCATCATTTGTGTCCAGGATTATTGATCCACATTCTGAGAATTCTTCACATGAAGAATATTGTTCAGTCCCAAGCCAATGCACCCCCTCAAGGCTATTAACATATCCTCTACTTGAAGCAAGGGATTCCATCTCTATTTCATAGGAAGAATTATAACCAACCGAATATTGACCAAGCTCAATCTCATCTCCTTGGTTTCTGACTTGTGCCATACTATTGAAAACAAATGCATCACCATCATTGATTTTGTCATGATTCAAAATTACCTCATGCCATCGTTGTGTTTCTTCATTCTCATCATTGTTGTAAGAATCTGAATCCATGTTACTTGTGAACTAACAACAATGATTAATTAGTTCAAATTCTGACACATTGTCCTCACTCAATTGCTATGTCCTTTGTGGCAATGATTACTAACAATTTGAGAAGCAACATGTTGCATGTGGCTATACTTGATGTCTTCTACAGTCCTTATCTAGTCCACCATCTGATCAAGACCATGAGGTTTCAAATCCTCTGGTAATTTACTCAATCCTGGATTGTAAACCTCACAAAATAGATCAATGCATATTGAATCATTAGGTCTAACATTTTTGGGCACTTCTATCAGGACATCTAAGAATCTTGAAAATAAGTCATAAGGTGATTCCCTTGCATATCTTTTCATCTCATACAGCTTCCTAACAGGGAACATTGAATCGACCTTTCCCAACACCTTTTGTTGTACAATTGGGATATGCCCGGTATCTACATCTTGTGGAGATGGAATAGGTAAAACATCTGAAACATCTTTTTCTTGACAGACATTGATGTTGTTTGGTCTATTTAATTCATTAACTTGAGTTCTGTTGAAACCATTCACACTAATAACCACATGTCTTTTCATGATTTAGTATTTCAAATTGTTATCAATATCTATGGCAGCTTGGTATGCTTGATGCAATGTTGCAAGCTCTTTATCTCTAAGGAGGTAACCCATCCTCTTATCAGACGCTCCCAAGTACACCACTAAACACTTTGCATCATTAGGTCTTATGCTTGTAGGGATTTCTCTTATTATCTTTGAAAATTTGAGATTAAAAGAAGGAACTAGCTCATCCTTTCCTTTCTCCATGCTCATGAATTTTTGTCTAATTAGGACTGGATCAACCCTTTCTACAAATTGTTCCATGAGCAATAATTTAAACTCCTCCCATGAATGAATGGAGGAAATTGGAAAATAGGAGAACCAATCTCTTGCATCTCCTCTCAAGGACTGAACAAAAAATTTCATGACCACATCTTCAAAGTCCACTTCATAATCTCCCATCATATCAACAAATTCCATCAGATGTTTGCTTGCTGATTCAGACCTTTCACCACTGAACTCTAGTGTCTTATCTCTGATCTTAGGTGGTCCAACATTTGGATAACCACAAATGTTATCAAAACTAATGGCCTTGTACCTCTCGGTATTGAAATTCCATTGATGTGACAAAGGATGTCCATTATGGAAGGTTATATTAACATCTACACCAGAGTGTGCATCTTGATAATTCATCCTTACTCCTTGAAAGAGAATTGCAAAATGTGTTGTGCAATTATACAAGACTATACCAATTCCTTTGACAATTACGATCCTAAGCCTTTATAGTGCACATTTCCTATGAATTTTTCCTAAGATCTTACAACATAGCATGCTTATTTATGAAAATGGACTAATTTCAATTCACATTGAAAAAGCATGCTAAATTACTACCATTATTCCATAACCTAGTGCTAATTCACTTAATAGGGAATCATTTACATCTCGAGCCCAAATTTTTTATCATAACTTGCTCATGACATGATCAAACTTTCTTCAATTCTATGAGAATACCTAGAAATTTTGCAGCAGACGCTTATCTTTTGTCTTTAAAACAATAGATTTGGAAATTTGATGTATGCTTAATCAGGGTCTTCAAGTCAGAGTCACCACCTCCTTTCAGAGGAATATACTTTAAATGAGATGAATTTTCTTCAAACTAAATCTCACTCTGGGTTTGCTTCACCAACAGGGTCACCTTCAGATATTTCAAAATTTGTTGCAATCAAGTCCTTTTCCAGGTTCAAGAACTCTTCAATACCTAAACAAGAAGTTCAAATTTATCACGCCATTTGACTTTGTAATTCACATATCTAGATCTGGAGAATGAAAATTTGTCCCCAATAGAGTCGCCATTCTGTTGGTTTTTTTTCCAGTACACCCCTATAATTCTCTAAAGAGTAGCCAGCTCCTATAATCAAGAACCCCTAAGATGAATGGCCAACTTAACAAGTAAAGGGGTTTAAAGTCTTTACTCCGACACTTTAGACTCTGTGGGACCAGGGAGGGTATTTCCCAACTATGTTCAGTCTAATTGATTAAAATGGAGAACACTAAACTTCATAATTGGTTCCTACAAAGGGAAAATAAACATAATCCACTAAAAGATTGGCTAATCTTTGAGTAAACAATCATTTATTTACTAGGAATAGGAAAATATTCCAAATAAATGCTTCGTTGTTAACACATTTTGAATGAATTATGTTCTGATTCTAATTCCATGGTCAGGTAAATCATCAATACTCTCATTGATATTTTTATGAAAAATAGGCCAGTGTTTCATCAATTGGGCAATGGAGTCAAACATGTAATAACTAGTAATACAAAAATTCTTTAACTCTGATAATAATGGACTATTTTCATAATGCCTTACATCATGAAAACTCACAATTCCCAAAACATGACTTCTTACCAGATCCTTTGCTAATTTTCACAAATTTATGACCCTATTCAAGCATTTTAACTAATTCTTTGAGTCAAGGAAAAAATAAAGACATACATTCAAATAAGCATTTGATGAAAAATGAAAATATCCTTGATATTTCATCCATAATTTGCAAAAATTTACAATAGGAGAGAAAATGTTATGGACATAATATTTGTTTTGATATCAGTAATTTTTGTAAAACTACTTTAAGATGATTACATATAAGATTTAAATCCAAGAAAATTCAACTATCCTATTCATTGGTGTCCTTTCTATACCTAGTTTCTACTCAAACCATTTTTTCAGACTCAAAATTTTTAGAACCGAACTACTTGTAATGAGCCATAATTCCCCTTTATATCACAAGGGAGCGACAAGCTTCTGGCTCAAAATGCAATTACATTTCATAATGTTTCATTTCAGCACCAATTTGAATTTCATTTCAAAATTCCCCACAAGGTCACCAACCATCATTGGTTAAGCATGAGGACAAAATTGATAACCATCAACAAAAGAAAACTATCCACACTGGAAAAACTTTCCTTTAACCACCAGTGAGACATCGAATTCTACATCCACGTTTCGTTGATTGTCCACAGTCAGCATGAAATCCAAAAGAAACCAGCAACATACGCAAAGAGTAGAAAAAAGACATCACGACAGTATTATCATCATCACAAAATTGCAAAACCCACACACCATTTTACTCAACTAGAAGAACCAACACCAGAACTAGACCCACGGTAAATGTGCCCACTTCGTATCCTTGCAGGAGGTGGGGAAGAAACTTTCAATCCCTCCTCATCTTTTTCATTTCCAGGCACAAAGCCATCACACCCACTTGGAGTTTTGACTAATATCGACGGGACCGATATGACCTCCACTCCCGAGGCCGCCAACTGGTTCAAAATCACAAGATATCTTTGGTAGCCAAAGTTTATTTCAGTCGCACTATCTGAAGGGCTATCCGTGATGGAAATTGGGGAACTCTACCTTCCATAGGAGCCATGGCCATACCTTATATTCCTTCGCACTCTTGGTATGAAATGTACAGCTCTTTTCCTTTCTCCTCCACTACCTCAATAGCAACACCTTGGTGTCTCAACCTTCTACTACATCTAATAGGAACATACAAAGACTTATCACCATGGAATTTCTCCTTCGAAGATGGAAGGTGTTCAGGTACATTGTGATCACACACAGAGACATTGTCATGGGGCTTATGCACATTAAGTCTTGGGGACCTCCTTACAAGTACTACAAAAGTGATTGGCTTATTCATCTTCTTCGCCTAGCAGCTTCTCAAACTCACAATGGAGCACTCTTCGCTCTCTACACAAATTCAATAAATGCTAACTATTGATTGCAATGTTGAAAATAGCAATCACTCCATCCTTATTTATCAAGCAAATCTTATGGTGTTTGATCATCATTTTTGGCATCACATGCTTGAGGAAGCAATTAATCACTGGCATCAATTTCACCACTATTGATAACCCAAGTACTCAGAGATTTGTGTATCATTCCTCATAATAGTTGGAAATTAATTTCTCACACACACCATGACCCAAATGATCACTCTTGAAGAGAACACCATTAATGCTCACTAGTTGTAGAACAAAAAAGATAATCCACACGTGTTTTTTATTTTGAAAATATGTCGTTGATGATAGAATGAGATGGAAACTTGAGCGCTCAAGATGCAGTCAAATCGGGTTTGAAAACCCAAAACCATAGCTTGTCATCCTCTGGCCAATGATAAAACGCTGACTAGGAGCCATGTCATTCATTCCACAGGCTCCACCACACTTCTCACAGTGGTCGAGGAACTCCACGCATCTACTCTTTGCATACCTCGCAAGCCTTCCAATAGGCATTAATTAGATGTCACGAGGTGTGCGATGAACGACTAAGATTAAACACTAACTCTGCACCACAACCATTGATTTCCCCATCATCGAGCATTAAACACTTGTACAAAGGGTCGGGCCCCACATGGCAAGGACACGCATCAGAATGTTGCAGAACTCGCATGTTTCATGACAACTATCAATGAATTCCTGTGCAATGTGTGATGTACAATGGGGATTAAATCTCTAAATCAAATGGGCCACATTCCTATGTTGGATCCCAGTTGTGTTTATGGTTTATCCTTGATGACAAAATCTCTTTTGGTTAGTTCTCTTTGATGAATAGTCTCAGTTTGGATCCTTATGATTTTTTTTATGGCACTTCTTCGATGTCTCTTGGCTATTATAGAAAGTTATTTGTTATGTTTCAGTTTCATGGTGATAAGAATTATGGTTCATGTTATGAATGCTATTTCTTTAACTGACAAGAGTTTGAAAGATGGTCTCTTTTACATATCACAGGCTTACTCATTTCGGCGTGAGAATGGCAGGGTCTTCCCGATCCTTTTTGAAATGTCTGTGTTGCCTATCGGCAAGACATTTCTGATGTCATGTCAATTGGAATTTTTTCTTTCATACCGCCTTAGGCGTGACATTCTCTGTTGTTTCGGCGACAGTGAGTGATCTCTTTTGGCAGGAATAATACCGTCAGTATGTGGTCACAGCGAATTTGGTATGTCACACCGACCGCCGTTGAAAAATTGCATAACGGTAAGAGGTTGGTATTATCTCAGCGACTCAGAGTGGATAAAATTTTTTGGCCAAACATAAAGTAATCTCCAAGAGGTCTCCCCGACATTGATATGTCTCGGTGATGCATAAATCAAAAGGAACATTTTGGTATGATTCATGAGCATCAAAGAAAGGTCTTGGTGAGTTCGATTTGTTACATCGACTGACAACATAAAGGTAGCCATTTCGGTAAGAGCTAGGGTTTTCGGTGTGAGGTCTCGGCGAGTGACCTCCGATCTAGCCGATGGAATACATAAAAAGACTTTGTCGGCATAAGTTTTGACCTATCTCAGCGACTCACAAGATGGTGGGTGATCTTCGGTGAAACAAAATCTTATTTGTATGAAGTCTCCCTGAGAGCGATATGTTACGGCGACAATGTGTATCAAGTGACTTTCGGAAAAACTTTATGAAGTCTACAAGAGGTCTCTCTGATATCGTTTGGTCACAGCAATAGTGAATGAAACTAAAGGGTATCTCGGTGAGAAGTTTCCTTATGTCTCAGCGAACGAATAATACTCTAAGGAAGCCCATCGATGAAACATGATGCATTTGTTATGTCTTCTCCCCGATTCTGATGTGTCACAGTGAAAGCGATAACTAAGGGGATTGTCTGGCATTAAAGTTGCCTTCGGCATACCGTTACATTGATTGAAAAGAATGTTAGGGTAAAATTTTTGAGTTTATTCTTTTACCTGGGTATCGAACCCTAGCCTGGCTGCCATCATGAGAAAGCTTCATAAACTGTTCTTTACTATTGTTGCTGGTTGTAATGACATTGTCAGGATGAAATTCGTTTTTGGTTCAGAAATGAATGGTATGGATGCTATGTTTGATGCACCTCTCTGGCTGGAAGCTCGAAAGTGGTTGATGGAGCTATGGGAGTTATAGCTTTGTCTAGTATTTTTATTTATGCGTTTCATGCTACACATACTAGTCTATAATCACCATTTTCTTTAACTACTCTTTGCATCTCTGTTACTAATATGACAAATGATGCCCTGACTAAGTATTGTCTTTCATACATTAGAAGTTATGATTTTCTGTGGTGGGCAGTTGTGCTTTTTATGCAGAGAAATGATCTCAAGTTTCAAACTTGTTGAGGACAGCTCTTAGCTGGGTGAAACGACTCTTGTTTTGGTTAGTTGTTCAGCTGTTACTTCTGAAGACTGTTACTTTTCTGGCATTTATAAATAGAAGCAGAAAACTATGTTTTCTGGTTGGTGGTTGTAATTCTGAGATTATCATTCCTTGGCTATATGAAAATGTATGGATAAACTCTGCAATAAAATCTGAATAACAAGATGCAGAGATATTGTAAATTTCTTCTCTATGTAATATTTTAGGGAGTCAATTATTGAATCTTTAAGGTATTCTGTAGACGAGAAAACAGAGAAATATGTGTTTAATTGAAAATAGAGAAATCCTCTGAGTTATTATTATTGTTCAAAACATAATTTGAGTGGCTGCTACTCCTTGAGATAGATATCTCTAAACGAGGGGTTGGTGCTCCTTGAGTGGGTGCTCAAAAATCAGCCTATTAGGCATTGTGAATAGTTGTTTAAAAGATTAAGCCTGGAAGGCATTTCGGGAGTGGTTTTTATACCCCAGGAGGGTTTTCCACTTGGAAAATTTTAGTTTCTGCTCACTGCTTTACAAGTTGTTGTTGTTTCAGTTCACTATTGGTATTATTATTTTTCTCAATTCTATTTATGACTGATTACATTCAACTCATGAATGCATTAATCAGAGTAATATTGAGATCAAATCTGAGCTATGTTTATGAATTTTTGAAAATTGATCAAATCTGTTAAGACACTGATTCACCCCCCCCCTCTCAGTGTCATTTTAACTCCAACAATTGGTATCAGAGCGTAGGGTCCTCTAATAGGTTTTAATCACCTTGGATTGATCTTGGTCTTGGAGTTTGTTTTAATGGCACATTCTCAAGACTGTGCCTCAATAACCAAAGCTCCGTTATTTGATGGAACAGATTATGTGTTCTAGAGAATCAGAATGGAAGCTTTTCTTATTTCTTTTGATGTTGATGTTTGGATCATTGTTATAAATTCTTACAATGTACCAGCCTCTATTCCCATTGATCCTGCTGAAAAGAAGAGGTATGAAACAAATGCCAGAGCTAAGCAAGCCCTCTTGTGTGGGTTATCTAAAGATGTGTTCATTAAAGTCATGAATTGAAAATCTGCTCATGAAATCTAGGAAAAACTTGAAACTATATACCAAGGGAATGAGAAAGTCAAACTGTCAAAAATCATTACACTCAAACATCAGTTTGAGGAGATGAAAATGAAGGATTATGAAAAAGTGGCTGAATACTTCCTAAGAGTTGATGAAGTTGTCAATGCTATGAAAGGATTAGGAGAAGAAGTAAAAGAGTTTGATGTGGTTACAAAGGTCATTAGAACCTTACCATCCAAATTTGAACCTAAGGTTTCAGCCCTAGAAGAAAAGAAACACTTTGATCAGCTTACCTTAGACAGCCTGCAAGGAATACTTACTACCTATGAAATGAGAACTAGCAAAAACAATTCAACAGGAAAAGAAACTACCTTTAACACTGAAAAGAAAGAAAAAGTTGAAGTTAGTGAATCAGAGTTGTTTGATTCTAAAGAATCCCATTTTGTTAGAAGATTTAAAAAGGGATCAGGAATATATAAGGGAAAACTTCCCTTTAAATGTTTTAACTGTGGAAAAATAGGTCACTTTACTGCAAAGTGTCCCTATGATGATCAAATCTGTGACAACGAGACAACTGAAAAACAGCCTAAGAAGAAGGCCTTTAAACCTAAACGAAACTTCAATTTCGAAAAGAAGAAAAGTCTATTTAGTAAGGATGAATCTAATATTGAGTTTGAAGATTCATCAGTTGAAGAATATGAAACTTTGTTCATGGCTGAATTTACTCAGCAAAATGATTCAAACACCTTTGGCACTGAAGAAGGTGAAGTAGATCTTGAAAGTGAGCTGAAATGTGCTTTACAAGAGGTTAGAAAACTCAAAAAACAAGTTCTTGCTCAAGAACATAAACTGGATCAAGAAATGGTCTCTCTGAAAACTCAGCTTGAAGAAGCTAAAAGAGTTGAAGACTATCTTCGAGAGACTGTAAGCTGCAAAGATCAAGAAATTCAAAAACTGGAACAAGAAGTAGTTTGTCTTAGGAAGGAAATTGAAAAATACAAAAGCACTCTAAAACTGAATGAGATGCTCAGCATACATAAGTTGTATAAAGATAAAACTGGTATTGGTTTTGAAAAGGGTGAATGTTCAATTGATAATACAAAACAAAACCCCTCTTCTGAAGTCAAAGGTTCATTTTCAAATCACTCATAATTTAGTAAGGATCATGTTCAATCTTTAAGAGGTAATAGATCTTCATACATAGTTAATCCTTTCTTCTATGGTTATTATTTATTTTTGCAACAAATTTAGCCATAAGGTGAGCACCTGTAGGCTTATGAATCCTAGAATACCCAGGTTTGGTCTTAGGCAACACTATGGATTTGTTAGACAGATCAGATGTTTTAAATGCAATACTTTGGGACATTCTGTCAAACAATGTAGAACTGATATGGAATCGAAACAATAGAAAATTAAAAAGGTTTGGAAACCTAAGATTGTTAACAACATTGAACAAACTATGTTGGTTCAAACTGCTTTTCATTCCAAGAAAAAGGACTTATGCATCCTAGACAGTGGATGTTCTAACCATATGACTGGCAACAAGGATAAGTTTATAAATATTGAAGATTATGTAGATGGTTATGTTAAGTTTGGTGATAACTCTGGTATTAGAATTAAAGGTAAAGGTTCACTTCTTCTGAATGAAGACACTCCTATCTATAATGTGTACTATGTGGAAGGTCTCAAGCACAATCTTCTAAGTGTTAGTCAAATCTGTGATAGTGGTTATCATGTTCTTTTCACTTCACAGGGATGTGAGATTAAGAACAAGCTTGGAAAGGTTGTTGCAGCTAGAAGGAGGACAAAAGGAAATGTGTACAATCTTCTTGACTCATCATGCAATGAAAATAATCAAGGTATGTGTCTAATGGAACAAATTGAAGAGAATTGGTTATGGCATAAAAGATTAAGACACGTAAACTTTGAAAATCTAGTTAGAATCAGTAAAAATCAGAATGTTAGAGGTCTACCAGTTCTTAGTAAGCCAGAAAACTCTGTGTGCAAATAATGTTTAAGTGGTAAATAGACTAAAATCAGCTTCAAAACAAAAGAACATTCTTCTTCAAAACCTTTACAGCTTGTGCATACTAATTTATGTGGACCAACCAAAACAAGGTCTATTAATGGTGAAAGGTACTTTATGTTGTTTATGGATGATTATACTAGAATGATATGGGTCACATTTCTTAAACACAAATCAGAAGCCTTCGGAAGGTTCAAAATTTTCTGTAAAATGGTTGAAAAAGAATCTGATCTAAAACTTAAATGTCTGCGATCTGATAAAGGAGGTGAGTTCACTTCTCAAGAGTTTATTGATTACTGTGAATAGCACAACATTAAAAGATAGTATGCTGCAACAAAAACACCTCAACAAAATGGGGTAGTTGAACGTAAGAATAGAACTATAAAAGAAATGGCTAGAACCATGCTAGATGAAGCTAAGTTGTCTGAAATGTATTGGAAAGAAGTTGTTCATTCAGTTGTATACATTTTGAATAGAGTGCAGCTTAGGGTGAAATCTAAACACACTCCTTATGAACTTTGGTACGGAAAAACTGCCTCTGTCAAATACTTTAAAATTTTTGGAAGTAAGTGTTTAATCAAGAAAGATGATGATAACCTTGGGAGATTTCAATCAAAGAGTGATGAGGGTATCTTTTTGGGATACTCAACTCACAGCAAAGCTTATAAATGCCTTAACAAAAGGCTTAACAAGATTGTTGAAGTTGTTAATGTAAAATTTGATGAAAGATCACATTTGATTGTTGAATCTTTGCAAGATAATGAGGAAGAAGAACTTGAATTTGAAATAATTTCTGAAGCAGCTGAAACAGCAAAGTCTGTTGCTGAATCAGCAAGCCCTAAAAATGAAAAAGCAAGTCCTGAAAAGGTTGCATCAAAAAATCCTTCGAAAACTCTAGCTATATATCACCCTAAAGATCAGATTATTGGGGATAAATTTATAGGAGTTCAAACTAGAAGAAAGGCTGCAGAATCTAATGAAAAGGCACAAATTGCTTTCTGTCTAGTTACTCAGTTTGAGCCTAAAAATTTTAATGAAGCTCTCACAGACTCATGTTGGCTTAATTCTATGTAGGAAGAAATTGATCAAATTGATAAAAATCATACTTGGGAGTTAGTCCCAAGACCAGATGACAAGAATGTCATTGGAGGCAAATGGATATATAGAAACAAGGTTGATGAAAATGGTAACGTTATTCGCAACAAAGCAAGATTTGTCTGCAAAGGCTATGCTAACAAGAAGGTATTGATTTTGGTGAAACCTTTGCACCTGTTGCTAGATTAGAATCTATTAGAATATTCTTGGCTTATTATGTTTACAAAAACTTTACTGTTTATCAAATGGATGTCAAAACTGCTTTTTTAAATGGCTATTTAGATGAAGAGGTCTATGTTGAACAACCTGAAGGTTTTATTTGCAAAGATAAGCCTAATCATGTTTACAGATTGAAAAAGGCCATCTATGGCTTAAAACAAGCACCTAGAGCTTGGTACTCTAGGCTAGACAGTCATTTAATCTCTAATGGCTTTGTTAGAGGAGGTGTAGACAATAATCTTAAAACTGAAGGTTTTGATATTTTGGTTGTTGAAATCTACGTTGATGACACTATCTTTGGATGCAACAATGTTACTTTGAGTAAAAAATTCTCTCAGCTAATGGAATCTGAATTTGAAATGTCATTATTAGGAGAATTAAAATTCTTCTTGGGTCTTCAAATCTCTCAACATGAAAATGGAATATTTCTTTCTCAAAATAAGTATGCTAGAGAGATGCTTAAGAAATTTCAAATGGATGAATGCCATCCAGTTAGCACTCCAATGATTACTGGATGCAAACTTACTAAGGTTGATGATTCTCCAGATTCAAATCAAACTAATTATAGATCAATGATTGGCAGTCCGTTATATTTAACTGCTTCTAGACTTGACATCATGCAGGCAGTTTGCATTGTTGCACGGTTTCAAGCATCACCTAAAGAATCCCATGTCACTGATGTTAAAAGGATTTTTAAATATATTCAGGGCACTCTTGATTATGGTCTTTGGTATCCTAGAAGCAATGATTTCTCTAAGATTGCTTATACTGATGCTGATTGGGATGGTTGTTTGGATGATAGGAAAAGCACCAGTGGTGCTGCATTCTTTCTTGGTGATCGTTTAGTGGCATGGCACAATAAGAAACAAGTATATGTTTCTCTTTCTACTGCTGAAGCAGAATACATTGCTGCCACTTCATGTTGTACTCAAGTTCTCTGGATGAGTCAAACACTTTCTGATATGGGTATTGAAGTTCCTAAACCTGTTTCCATTCTTTGTGATAACACTAGTGCGATAAATATTTCAAAAAATCCTGTTATGCACTCTCGCACTAAACATATTGCTATCAAGTTTCACTTTCTTTGAGAAAAGGTTTTGGCTAATGAAGTATGTTTACATTTTGTTGGATCACAAGATCAGGTGGCTGATATTTTTACTAAGCCCTTAGCTAAAGAGTTATTTGAAAGGTTGAGACTTCGATTGGGAGTTATCTCTCAATCTTTACTTCTCTGATTTTACAAGCATTGGCTTAGGGGGAGCATGTTATATGTTTTGATTCACTTACAGCTCTCCTACAATCTTGGTTGTTGCACCGTTACTCTTTTTGCAGCTGTTTCTCATGATATTTTGGTTGGCTTAACAGTTGTGTTTCATGGCAATGCACATTCTTCTCTTCTATTCTTTGTCTTTAAGGAAAAAAGGGGGAGAGTCATTTGTGTTTTGCCATCAAGGACAAAGGGGGAGTTTGTTGGATCCCAGTTGTGTTTATGGTTTGTCCTTGATGACAAAATCTCTTTCAATTAGTTATCTTTGATGATCAGTCTCAGTTTGGATCCTTATGATTTTTTTTATGGCACTTCTTTGATGTCTCTTGGCTATTACAGAAAGTTATTTGTTATGTTTCAGTTTCATGGTGATAAGAATTATGGTTCATGTTATGAATGCTATTTCTTTAACTAACAAGAGTTTGAAAGATGGTCTCTTTTACATATCACAGGCTTACTCATTTTGGCATGAGAATGGCAGGGTCTTCCCGATCCTTTTTGAAATGTCTGTGTTTCCTATCGGCAAGACATTTCTGATGTCATATCGATTGGAATTTTTTCTTTCATACTACCTTAGGTGTGACATTCTCTATTGTTTCGGCGACAGTGAGTGATCTCTTTCAGTAGGAGTAATACCGTCAATATGTGGTCACAATGAATTTGGTATGTCACACCGACCGCCATTGAAAAATTGCATATCAGTAAGAGGTTGGTATTATCTCAGCGACTCAGAGTGGATAAAGTTTTTCGGCCAAACATAAAGTAATCTCCAAGATTTCTCCCCGACATTGATATGTCTCGGCAATGCATAAATCAAAAGGAACATTTCAAGATGACTCATGAGCATCGAAGAAAGGTCTTGGTGAGTTCGATTTGTTACACTGACTGACAACATAAAGGTAGCCATTTTGGTAAGAGCTAGGGTTTTCGGCGTGAGGTCTCGGCGATTGACCTCCAGTCTCGCCGATGGAATACATAAAAAGACTTTGTCCGCATAAGTTCTGACCTATCTCAGTGACTCACAAGATGGTGGGTGATCTTCGGTGAAACAAAATCTTATCTGTATAAGTCTCCCCGAGAGCGATATGTTACGGCAACAATGTGTATCAAGTGACTTTCGGCAAAACTTTATGAAGTCTACAAGAGGTCTCTCTGATATCGTTTGGTCACAGCGATAGTGAATGAAACTAAAGGGCATCTCGGTGAGAAGTTTCCTTATGTCTCAGCGGACGAATAATACTCTAAGGAAGCCCATCGATGAAACATGATGCATTCGCTATGTCTTCTCCCCGACTCTGATGTGTCACAGTGAAAGCGATAACTAAGGGGATTGTCTGGCGTTAAATCTGCCTTTAGCATACCGTTACATCGATTGAAAAGAATGTTAGGGTAAACTTTTTGAGTTTATTCTTTTAGCTGGGTATCGAACCCTAGCATGGCCGCCATCATGAGAAAGCTTCATAAACTGTTCTTTACTATTGTTGTTGGCTGTAACAGAATTGTCAGGATGAAATTAGTTTTTGGTTCAGAAATGAATGGTATGGTTGCTATGTTTGATGCACCTCTCTGGCTAGAAGCTCGACAGTGGTTGATGGAGCCATGGGAGTTACAGATTTTTTTGGTATTTTTATTTATACATTTCATGCTACACATACTGGTCTATAATCACCATTTTCTTTAACTGCTCTATGCATCTCTGTTACTAATATGACAAATGATGCCCTGACTGAGTATTGTCTTTCATACATTAGAAGTTATTATTTTATGTGGTGGGCAGTTGTGCTTTTTATGTAGAGAAATGATCTCATAAGTTTCAGACTTGTTCAGGACAACTCTTAGCTAGGTGAAATGGCTCTTGTTTTGGTTGGTTGTTCAGCTGTTACTTCTGAAGACTGTTACTTTTCTGGCATTTATTAATAGAAGCAGAAAACTATGTTTTCTGGTCGGTGGTTGTAATTCTGAGATTATCATTCCTTGGCTGTATGAAAATGTATGGATAAACTCTGTAATAAAATTTGAATAACAAGATGTAGAGATATTGTAAATTTCTTCTCTATGTAATATTTTAGGGATTCAATTATTGAATCTTTAAGGTATTTTGTAGACGAGAAAATAGAGAAATATGTGCTTAACTGAAAATAGAGAAATCCTCTGAGTTATTATTATTGTTCAAAATATAATTTGAGGGGTTGGTACTCCTTGAGATAGATATCTCTAAACGAGGGGTTGGTGCTCCTTGAGTGGGTGCTCAAAAATCAGCCTATAAGGCATTGTGAACAGTTGTTTAAAAGATTAAGCCTGGAAGGCATTTCGGGAGTGGTTTTTATACCCCAGGAGGGTTTTCCACTTAGAAAAATTTTGTCTCTTTGTTTCTGCTAACTGCTTTACAAGTTGTTGTTTCAGTTCATTGTTGGTATTATTATTTTTCCCAATTTTGTTTATGACTGATTACATTCAACTCATGAATGCATTAATCAGAGTAATATTGAGATCAAATTTGAGCTATGTTTATGAATTTTTGAAAATTGATCAAATATGTTAAGACATTGATTCACCCCCCCCTCTCAGTGTCATTTTAACTCCAACATCCTACACATGCCAAATGTTAGTCCTAAGAGCGGGGCCATGACCAAGCCGACGACAAGCAAACCCTTATGGAAATGAATTAAACTTAACTCAATTGGTGGTGAAAATTTCATCATACTTGGTAAATATTTTGGTGTGAGATAATGCATGGGGTGACCGCTTCTTCTAGGCTAAAAGGGCTAGTAAACTGACACATTCAAAGGCTCAAGTAACAACTAACTCAATCGACAACCGACAGGAATAGGTCAATGCAAAAATATAATGCCCAAGGGCTTTTGGTTACAACATTTAAAAGGTAAGGGCTCACATACCAAAACCTTGACCTCTCCTTGGACATCAAGCCTAACACGGATTTAAGTCATGATTTGCTCAAAATTTTGCAGGGATTTTGAGAGCTCTATCATCCCCTAAGTCCATCTCAAACTATGCTAAAAAGTTGAGACTTCAAATCGCAAATAAAATATTTCTTATTACCAAAATACAACATATCATCAATATATAATACAATAATAAGAATAAAATTACCATCTGTATTATAGTAGATGTGATGATCTAATTTGAATCTCTAAAATTATAAACTTAACACAAAAGAATTAAAATTTTGGTACCACATCCTAGGAGATTGGTTAAGATCATATAAATATTTCCTCAACTAAATGTCCAAATGTTATTTACCTTTCTAAATCTAGTGTTGTGGTTGTGTCATATAAATCTCTTCCTCCTAATCACCATGAAGGAATGATGTCATCATATTTTTCTTCTCAACCTCAAGATCATACCCTATAACAAGAGACAATAGAAATAAAATGGATTTCAAATTTACTACAAGGGAAAATATATCACCATAGTCTATTCCCTCAACCTAAGAATAACTCTTTGCACCAATCTTTCCATGTACTTATGAACATTTCCATCATACCCAATTTTCCTTTTGAACATTCACTTGCATCTAATAGGATTTTTTCTATTAGGAAAAGCTACTAGGTACCATGTTATTTTTCTTCAAAGAAACCATCTCCTCATTCATGGCCACCTTCCAAAGACTCTGCATCATTCATATTCATAGCCTCCTTTATACTCCTAAGCTCATTATTTTTATTAATCAAAGAAAAAATACCTCCAATTAGAGGGAGTATACCTTTCTAGTTGTTGTCTTTGCTGAGTGAACCTCGTCAATGATTGAGGTGGAGGTTCTATATCTTTTTTAAAACTCTTTAAACTATTTAAGATCTCTTCCTATTTAGGTCCTTTATTAGCTTCTAGCTCAACCTTCTTTGTCTTTGGAGTTAGTTGAACCATATTTTCTTTTCCATCCTTCTCTAGTTATAATACCATGGAAGAAGTCTTAACTAAACTCTAAGATAACACTTGCTATACAAAAATATCCTAGCCATAAAATCTCAAATCTTGTATCCTTTCACACCAACACCATAGCCAATGAAGATACATTTTATAGTCTTTGTATCTAACTTTGATCACTTCTCCCTAAGCATGTAAGCATATACCTCATGACCAAATATTTGAAGATATCTCAATGAAGGATTTTTTCCTAACCACACCTCCATAGGTGTCTTATCAACAAGACCTAACATAGGAGATATATTAACCAAGTAACAAACTATGGTAACCACTTCTACCTAAAAAATATTCCACACCAACCCCAATAAGCATACTTCTAACCTTCTCCATCAAATTCTTATTATTTTTAAGACTCCATTATGCTGATGAGTGTACTAAGTTGTCTTATGTCTTTATATCCCATGATCCTTATAGAATCTATCAAATATACTAAATAAAACTCACCACCATTACTATTCCTCATAATCTTAATCTTCCTACCAATTTGATTCTCTACAACTTCCTTAAATTTTTTAAAATAATTGAAGACAATAGATTTACTTCGGAGGAAATATACCCATGTCATTCTAATATATATATATGTATGTATATATATATGTAGTCTAGTTTAGGATGTAGCATCTATAATTAATACATTAATATGAATCATGAATAATATTCATCACATGATATATAACTCATTACACAAGATGTTCACTAAATTTTGTATATTGATATCTTCAGTCTCTCATTAGATTCACCTATATTCTATCTCATACCTATTTGGTATATTCCATTTATTACATTATATTCCCTATCTTATACATATATCTTTGTGTTGGTACATGTTCCTTATAAAACGTATCCTTTTTGGTTGGTGTTGCGCTCAACATCCTATTTGTAGTGGTTTGTGGTTGGATATACTATTGTTTTGCCCATTTTTTGTCGCTTACCCTACCAGAAAATATGATTTTGTTTTCCATATATGTAATGCTCATAGAAATAAAATTCAAGATTACAATAATTTAACCTCTGAATAATGTTTTTTATTTTATTTTTAGGGTCGTTAATGTATTCTCACCTATGTGACCCATCCTTTGGTTCCATAACATTTTTTTCTATGCTGGTAACTTAGTTTCCAAGGTATGGCCACCCTTAGTTACCTAAAAATCATGACAATTAAAAGTAGACACAACACACCTTTTTTGTTGGTTCCAATGGTGAAGATGAAGATTTTATAGATCGATTCATTACAAGAATTGAAGGTTTATTACACTCAATTATGCATGCACCTAATTGAAGTAAAGTTTCAATCTGAACACCCTTAACAAAAACCATAGCTCATCTAACCATATTACACCCTCCACTCAAGAAAAAAATGACACACTTGAATCATTCAATTTACTTATAGAAAGTAGGTTCCATGGCATACTAGGGATATGCATTACACCATTGATCCCCTTCACTCATCCATCAAGGAATCAAATCAAGATTCTACCATGGCCAACAATCTTCAAATGAGAATCATCTCTAAGGTACACCTTCCAACCATCATATTCTTCATATTTTGTAAACCAATCTCATTATGAGGTCATGTGGGGAGAGGCGTTATATTTTATTAAAACTACACACATTTTGATGCATGATTAGATAAGGAAGAAACACAAGAATCAACATCAAAACCTACATTTTTTCCCTTCTTCTCCTCCTTACAATCTCTTCTTATATTTTCAAATTTCCCACAATTTCAACATTTCACCTTGAACTAACCAAGAGATTTGGAAATCCCATGAGATTTGGATATAGACTTATCTTACTTCTTATCCTTCTTGCATTTTATTTGGATTTTCATGAACTATGAGGGCCTCCTTAGCTAACTTAGAAATCTTCCTTCTCATTTTTGTACAAATAAAAGATGCAACCACTTCATCCATCTTGAACTCTGTGGTAGTTCTCTCAATGGCCATAGCAAGGTGGTTTCGGGAATCAAGCAAAAAACACAACAAAGTCATACATTCGTCCTCCTTGTCCCTTTTATCTCCCATAGAGTGCAATTGGGTAGCTAGCATATTGAAGGCATTTAGATATTTGGCCACAAACCCACAATCCTCCATGTTGAGGGTATCCTTTTATTTTCTATCTTGTTCTAGTCTTTTTTTTATGTAGGTAATAAGAGCATTCATAAAAAATTATCTAAGTTACTAAATTAGGTTAACAAGATCTATTGGTACTAGGTTTTTCAACATTTTCTCATGCTCTAATATGAAATTGTTTAAAGGATGCAGCAAGATTTTATGCTAGAAATATTTAGCATATGAATATTTTATATTAGTGGACCTATTGGTTTGATTTGTAAATGCATAGGTCTTGCCAATTTTTATAAGAAGCATATAATTAGTAGTGTTATAACATTGTAAAAGAATGTCTAGCCAATCTTTAAAGGACACACTTCTTCCTCAAAAGAAATGTCATATCTAGGAAATAGGGATACATTAATGGCATGTGCATGATAGTTGATCCTACCAAAGGCCCATATGTACATATACACTGCATATAAGATGGATAGTAGATGTATCATGTAAGAAGTAGAATGAATAGTGTGGTTCTTGGCCTATTTATTTTGTTCTACACATTATGTTATTAATATGTGTGTGTTTATGTATAGCCCTATATGCATGAGTGATGGTGTTTACATAGATCTAATGTAACTTCCACATAAAGTGCAATCTATATGTATCTCAACCATTCTCTATATGTATGAAGTTTGATCTATATGAAGGTATTATGATATAATCTTTGCTTAGGGTGAAAGTATCCTTAGGGATTGAGATGTCATAGCATGGTGGATTCTACATGTTAGTTGATGTGGATGTTGTCAAGGTGGTAAACATAGTTAATAGTTGTTTCATCAAGTCTATATTCAATGGAATGTTAGGAGAGCCCTTAAGGATTTTAAAGAAAAGTAACTTGAACCAACCAATAAATGTGAAAATAAAAGTGCAATTAAATTGTAAATAATCATGTATTTGTGTTAGGACCAAAGACTTAGAAATTCAATATCATCTTGTAAGAGAAAAATTGTTATCAAATGAAATTGATGTAATCTAATTATGATGTAGCGTAAATTTTAGTTGATATATTTGATAAGTGTTTATGTTATTACCACTTTGAGCCTTTTAGAGAGTCATTAGGAGTAGTGACAAGTAAAATACACATTAAGGGGATGGGTGGGGGTGTCAAAAGTGGAGCAAGGGCTAGTAAAGATAGGTAAGTAGAATTGTTTATTTGAGCAAGTTTGAGAATTTTTGAATGAATAACAATTTTTTGCATTAGACCCTTGAACATGGGTGCTTATAATCTAAAAAAAAAGAATATGAACCTTGCTAAGAAAAGAGGCAAACTATTAAAAGCATAAAACTATTGCTTGAAATATAGAAAAAATTATTACCATACAAAAATATTCCTCAAAATTAATTTAACCCTTTTTAACATGAGAACAAAGAGTCATCTTACTTGAACAGATTTTTTAGTCAAGGAAGAGTTTTCTTTCTTCTTTCCACCATGACACAAGCAATTCAGGGTAGGCTCCAAACCCCTAGATAAGGGGTTAACTTCGATAGTATCAAGAGAAATTCATCTTCACAATGCAGAAGTTTAGGAGAGAATCATAAAACTCACAAGAGAGAGACTTAGTTTGAGCTGAAGGAGAATTGAAGAGACTTATAAGGCACTAACTAAAGAAACTTCAAAGAAGCATCCTCATCAAAAGTAGATTTAACCACTTGATGTTGTGGTTCAACCACAATCCACCAAGTAGCCTTCTTCAATTTAGAAGGACAAAGAGATGAAGATTTCAGAGATGTGGTACCTAAATGCCATGTAGGTATCACTCTTTGCATCTAAACACAAGCCCTTTATAATTGAGTTGTTTCCAAGTTTTTTTGGAAACCTTAAAAAATAAAATCTTCTAATAAATTATTGAATAAATCAAATCAAATCTAACCACCAATCCAACAAAGTTAAACTGTCTCATAATATAATCCAAATCATGGATGGAGAATACTTTCCCAAAAAAAACTACCAATGGAGGACAAACATTCTTTATTTGAAAATTGAAGAGAGTGTGAAGCCTTACCTGAACTGGAGAAAGTGGAGAAGATTCAATCAGAAGATTATATTCTGGAAAACATGATTTCAGACCCAAGAATACCTTATCCCAAAACCACAAGCCTCCCTTGAGCAAGGCATCCCCATCCAAAGGGAAATGGTAGAGTACTAAGAACCAGCCCTTCACATTCTGACAGATAGAAAAACCATCTTGGACCATTGCTTCCAATGGAGATTTGACCATTCCTGTAATATTACCAAGCTGAACCAAAATTTTGGAATTTGCAAATCAAAGCAAAATTCTTAAATCATTCTTCTCGTCAACCACCTTTTCCTAAAATTCTACTGTCTGGGATGACTTGGAGTAGTGCTCTTTATCAATCACAGGATCTAAAAATAACGAAGATAAACCTTCCCTGATCTCTGAGAAAACCCTAGGCGAGGGTTTACAAGGGGAATCCCCGAATGGATTTGATTTAGCATCACATTTTTTAGCACTGCCAAGGATGGGGCTGCTAGATCCCCCAAAACTCAGAGATACAGATTCAAAACAAACGGGCGAGGCTACTGTCCTGTGATCAAATTGAAAACTGTTGAGAGATCTATTAAAATGCCGACCAGAGTCACCAGCAAGGAAAGAGGAAGTCTAAGAAAGAGAAGGCGAAGCAGAATAGAAGGGCATCAATGTCTTCTTGGAGAAGGTAGATCCTTTATTGCCTGAAATTCCATCCTTCCTAGGTACCCGTAACAGAGCCTAACATCGTTGGAGGTGGGCAAGGTTTTACCAGAGAATGACAGGAAAGCAGAGGGAAGTCGCACGCCTATGGGCAGAAGAAATTGGCAGCGAGTTCGGGATCGACATTGAAAAACAAAGTTATAAAATTAGGAGCTGTTTTTAGTATCAAAGACATGAGATTTCCACAGAAAGTATTATTTTTTGGATTAAATTGTCTAATTTTTGTTGGTATCAAAGTTTCACATCACATTTTGTGATCCATTATCAGAATGAAGATGAGAAGTGTAAGAGAAAAAGATGTTGAAAAATATTTCTAGTATGTTTAAAAAGTAATTACTTACAAATATGTATGCTGTCAATTGTTTTGGTGAGTAGGATTCAAGTCGCCTTTTCATCTCTTTTCATATTCTCTCTTAAGTATTAATCTCTTACTGTTATTTTCTTATTCAGAATATGTTAAGTGAAAAATGCACATCTATCTTTATCGGCTCTAGGAAAATTCACTCCAGCAATTCACCAACGGAAAATTCACTGCCATAACAAATTCACCTCAAGGAAAATTCACCACCAGCAATTCACCGCCGCCCAAAATTCAATTTTGGGTGGCGGTGAATTGCTGGTGGTGAATTTTTCTTGAGGTGAATTTGTCATGGTGATCCGCAGTGAATTATCAGTGGGGGTGAATTGCTGGTGGTGAATTTTCCTTGAGGTGAATTTTTCATGGCAGTCCGCAGTGAATTATTGATGGTGAATTTACTCTCAGTGAATTGCTGCCGTGAATTTGTGGGATGCATTCAAAATTTTGCTTCATGATCCATCATTACTGTAGACAGCTAAAAATAAATTTTGGGCGGAGGTGAATTGCTGGTGGTGAATTTTCCTTGAGGTGAATTTTTCATGACAGTCCGCAGTGAATTATTGACGGTAAATTTACTGTCAGTGAATTGCTGCGGTGAATTTGTGGGATGCATTCAAAATTTTGCTTCATGATCATCATTACTGTAGACAGCTAAAAATAAACTAAAATGAAAAATAGACTAAACTCACTAAATAGAAAAGAAGAGTGAGATGACCCAAGAACCAAGAAACAAAAGGGAGGAGAGTTTCTACAAAATCTTTAATGGTGAATATAAGACTAAGGATAACAATATTAAAAAAAATTGAATATATAAGAGATTGTTTTTGCAGCAGAGTGAAGAAACGTTACCTGTAGTAATCTTGCAAGCGTTCAAAATTTTGCTTCATGATCATAGTCTCCCTTTCCCACAGCTATCATCAATATAGTTTGAACGTTACTCTTTCTTTCTTAATACAAAATACCCATCAATAGCTATCAGCAATATTAGTCTGTCTTTCTTAATAGAAAATGCTCATCTATAGTTACCCATTACTCTGTGATATTGACACAGAGAATTGTTGTTATTTTAAAAATATATAAACTAAAATTGTTGTTACCAACTAACTAAAAATTTACTACTCTGTTCTATATAAGCTAAAATTTATCATTGTTTAATTATTAGGTCTCTTTAAATCCGTGTCTTAGCAGAGACTATAGTATTCGCCATTTCTAATTAATTAAAATCTAAAGTGTGTAAAGCTAAAAAAATTATTCAGTTTTCTAAAGTTCTGGAATTATAGCTACTTTGTAGACACTAAAACAAGTTTTCAAAAAATTCTATTGGTTTCTGATTAATTTCCCGGGTACATTTCCAAAGGAAAAATTGCAAGAGAAAAAATTAAAAAAATCCAAAGCTACAAACTTTGCATCTGCATAAAAATGGTACTGTTGACAGGTGACAAACTGTGCATGTTTAGGAAAGACAGGTGTAACTTGGACAACAAGACACAAATCAATTTTACTCTCTTTTAAGAATGCACAATGTTGTATGTTCTCAGTCACTGGTAGAAAGAAAGGTCTTTTGATGTTAGGCATAAGTGTATTTCTGGTTTTTTATTTAAGATATTTGTAGTCAATTCAAGTATTTTAGCAATGCTAATGTAAATGCACAATGCAGTAGAATATTTTGCATTTGTGTGTTGTCAATGTCTAGCACTCTGTGATTGCATTTTTAATAATCCAGGCCACTTGCTATGCACATAATGGTCCCCTGGATATGGTATTTCGCCATTAAATGATGATGAGAATAATCAGAATCGAAAAATTCACAGCATCTTATGTTTTCTCTTTTGTGATAAACTATGATTTTTGGACTAGGTTTCACGTTCAACAGGAACATGAATTGGGTAGTTAAGAGTAGCTAATGGGGAGAATTCTGAGAAATAACTATACATTTGATATAATGTTCTCTTGTCAATGGATCACTAATATTTTGAGAAATCCCTAAATAAATTATATCAAAACAACTACTCTCGTTGTTCAAGTGCATAGTGGCAGTTTGTGACGGAACTTGTGGATAGTAGAAACGCGAGTGAGAAGCTCAAGAGCATCATTGCAGGTGAGTGGACTCCCGAACGATTGAGAGCGAGAAAGTGCAGAGGAAAGTGTTGTGTGATGGCAGATTACAGCAGATGAAGTGAAATCTTCATGAGATCGAGGTATGATTGCAACATGATGGCTGCAAAAGTAGAGTTGAGAGAAGTCGGGAGAAGAAGGAAATGGTTACCTTAAGGTGAAGACAAGAAAGCCATAGCCATTAGACAGTGCATATGAACCTGCAGGTTGTGACTTTTAATGTATAGCCAAGAGGCGACCAAAAGAGGAATGTGAGAGGTCACTTGTAGAGTGGGCCAATGGAGATGAAGGTAGGAGTTCATGACAATCACATGTAAAGAGGAAGTTGCAAGTAAGAGATGAGATACCTAAGCCTAAGAGAGATGAATCGTTGGAAAAAACAGGAGGGCAATGGAACTGCCTGGAGAATAGAGGACGTGCCAGAGGAGGGCATGGAGAGAAAAGGAAGAGCATTTGGCAGAGGAGGTCAGGTTATTTGGTGGAAGAGGTCGGGTTGTTAGTGATGGAGTTCGATGGAGATTGGTTGCAGTCTCGAAGAGTGGTTCTATCACTCAACTCCCATGCTCACAAATTTCTTATCCGACATGTCTGATGTAGGCGCATCCGGGTCCATGCACGATCGACATCAACCAAAAAAAAATTTGATTTGGTTTTGTGGCTTTGGTTTTGTTTTCCTTTCTCTTTGATAGTTCATTTCAATTTGGTGATTGTTTGGCAATATGTGGATGGGTTAGCAAGAGACAACAAGCAAAGGGAAAATTTTAATGTGTGTAAACAAAATTATGGAAAACTAAAAGTCATGCCTTATCGTATGCTTGAGGAGAAGAAAACTAAAGCGATGCTATGACTATGATTCATAAAATGACAATCACTAAAATGTGCAGAGGGTGTGGCTAAAAGAAAATAGAGGAGAGTAGGAGGGACATGGAAGAAGGGAAGTGAAGCTTGTTGGAATATTTTAATCTTCTGTCAGCTATCTTCCACCTACCCCCACGTAGACTTAAAAACCCTATTTTGAATCTGCAACATTTAATATGGTTGGCAAATTTGAATTTTAAATTTTGAACAAGCAAAACAAGACAAAAGGAAGATATTCATTGGTTTTAGTAAGTCAGTTTTTTATTTTGTATTTTGTGGAGAGCCTGCAGCAACAGAAGGAATGTTCAGCACAAAACAAGGAGACAGCAGAAGGGAATGTTTATCAGACACAACAGTTTTATAGCAGTAGTTTCAACACTATAGTAAGCAGCAGTTTAAGTGTGAGTGTAGCACCATTATATTGGATAGTAGTCCAAATTGTTTATGTTTTACTTTTGTAGTGCAAACAAAGAAAGTACTCTATAATTTTGTAATTTTGGAGTGAAAAGGAATATATGAAAATGAATGCATAAATATTAATTTTTTTTGTGTCATTTTATGTTGTCTCTGTGCATTGTTCTTTGTGTTTTTTTTGTTTTCTGTTCTATCCATCACCCAGTCACAACACTATTTCTATATTGTTGCACCCTTTCTTACCAACAAATGGTATCAGAGACCTTTTTTTTATGGGCAATCAGTTAGTTTATTGTGTGGGTGATTTCGAAAAGCCCTAGGTTATCTAGGCATTGATTAGTCTTCTCAAATTTGAGAAAAATGGCAGGAGGTGAGAGCAAAGGTTGGTAGCAACCACCGACTTTTGATGGGTAGAACTATGATATATGGGCTAAGAAAATGAAGACAATCTTAGTTGCAAATGACCTATGGGAGTTGGTCATCAATGGTTTTAATGATATCATAGACCAAGTAGCCTTTGCAGCCCTCTCAAATGCACAAAAAAATCAGATGAAAGAAATTAGGATGAAAGATGCAAAAGCCCGAAGCTTGATTGAGGCAGCCTTGACAAAGGCTATTTTCCCACATATTGCAACAACAAACTACTCAAAACAGGCTTGGAAAATTTTGCAAAACAACTATAAGGGGATAGATATAGTGAGATTAGTAAAACTCTAGCTGCTAAGGAGAGATTTTGAGACTTTGCTGATGAAAGATGGTGAGTCTATTTCATATTTCCACACTAAAGTCTCCACTTTGATAAATCAGCTTAGAATTAATGGAGAAACAATGGAAGAACAGAGGACTATTAAGAAAATCCTAAGAAGTCTGCCTACTAGGTTTGATCCTGTAGTCATTGCCATTGAATAGGCAAAGGATTTGTCTCATATGACTATAGATGAGTTGATGGGTTCACTACAAACCCATGAGCAACGGTTAAATATATCTACTCCTTCCCTAGAGCAAGCTTTCAAAGCTCAGACCAATGGAAGAGGTCAGGGAAGAGGAAGAAACATCAGAGGCAGAGGTTAAAGAGGCAGAGGAAGTTCTGACAACCAAGAGGAGCCAAGCAGCTCATAGTCAGCAAACTAGAACGAGAAGAAGAACAACAGTTCAAATCAAAGGTATGACAAGAGCAATGCACAATGCTATTACCATCATAAGTATGGTCACTATGCTAGTAAGTGTAGGAAGAAGCAACGTAACAATGGGAGTCAAAATGCAAATGTAGCTAATGAGAACAAAGTTGAAAATGATAAACAGTCCAATGTTTTTATTGTTTGCAACCTTGTTGAGCACAACAATGATGAATTTTGGTATTTAGATAGCGGATGCAGCAACCACATGAGTGGTAATAAGCACTTTTTTGCCTCCATAGATAGAAATATAAAAACATAAATCAAAATGGGAAACAATGAGAAGGTTCCTGTCATTGAAAAAGGTGTTGTCAACATTTAAACCAAGAATGGTGAGAAGCAGCAAATCCAAGATGTCTATTATGCCCCCGACATGAAGCATAATCTATTGAGCATTGGATAAATGGTCCAAAATGGTTATAGAATCTTGATGGAGAATGGAGGATGCAAGATATTTGACAAAGGAGGCAGCAAGACAGTGATGGTAGCCGTGCAGATGACAAGAAACAAAATGTTTCCTCTAAGGATGCACATAGTGTCTATGACAAACACAACAAAAGGATGGAAACAACAATTTTCACCGATGCTAACAGCAAAAGAACAACAATCGACTATGGAACAACAGTCTACATTTAGAATAGTCATCAAAGACCCATCCAAACTTTGACATTTAAGGTATGGGAACTTAAGCTTTTCTAGTTTAAGTTTATTGTCTAGAAAAAGAATGGTTAGAGTTTTACCATCTATTGTAGAACTCGATGGAAAATATGAGGCTTGCATTTTAGGAAAGCAACATGGGAAACCCTTTCAATCAAGGTACTCTAGGAGAGCAAAAGCACCATTAGAATTAGTGCACTCAGATTTGTGTGGACCCATAAAAACCCCCACCTTAGTTGGAAACACTTATTTCATGACATTCATAAATGATTATAGCAAAAAAATCTGGGTCTATTTCTTAAAAAAAAATCGAAAGCCTTTGAGAAATTTAAATGGTTTAAGGCATCAGTTGAAAAGGAAAGTGAACACTATATCAAAGCTCTTAGAACATATAGAGGGGGGAGAGTACATCTCCAAAGAATTTCTAATTTTTTGTAGGAGTGAGGGCATTCATAAATAATTCACAACAAGATATACCCCACAGCAAAACAGAGTGGAAGAAAGGAAAAATAGAACCATTCAAGAGATGGCAGCAAGTATGTTGAAAGCAAAAGGGTTGTCACACATATTTTGGGGTGAAGTTGTAGCAACAACTGTTTACATACTGAATAGGTGTCCCACAAAAGTTGTCTGTGATAGGATTCCACCAGAGGCCTGAACAAACAACAAATGGAGTGTTGAGCACTTAAGGATATTTGGGTGTGTGGCATACACACTCGTGCCAAAGGAGAAGAGGAAAAAATTTGATGATAAAGGAGAAAAATGCATCTTCATAGACTATGGTGAAGAGTCAAAAGCTTACAAATTGTACAATCCCATCACCAAGAATGTTGTGATCAGTAGAGATGTTGTGTTTATTGAGAATGAAGCATGGGATGGAATGATGGATGACACCATAAGTATTTCAGTTATAATACCCCTTGACGATGAAGAAGCTTTAGATGAAAACAACATAGGAGGATCTCAAGAGAGCAATAGCTCGGGAAGAAACTACTGTAGAGGATTAGATAACAACAGCTCCAGTGATGTGTAGTAGAATAGTAACTCTAGCAGTGTTAAGCAAAATAACAACTTTAAACAGAGATAGCAGAGTAGCAGCTCATAATACAGTAGAGAAATAGCTCCGACAACTAGCAGTATAGTAGCTCCAAAGGTCATAGTATCAGTAGCTCAAAAGCTAATTCAAACCCTACACTTGCATCATTGATGCCATGAAAGACAGAGTGTGAGGGAGATTTATGATAGCACAAGGCATGTTGTTTTTGATAAAAAATTAAATTTTGTTTTATTCTCCTATAGTGATCCAACACACTTTGACGAAGCAATAAAAGAAGAGAAGTGGTGTAAGGCCATGGATGAAGAGTTGGAAGCTATAGAGAGGAACCAAACATGGTAGTTGATTGATTTACCCAAGGGTAAACAAGTGATTGGACTGAAGTGGGTCTACAAGACCAAGTGTATAGTTGAGGGTAAAATTGAAAGGCATAAAGTAAGGCTAGTGGTGACAGAATACAAACAGCAACCCTATATAGATTATGATGAGACTTATGCACCAGTTGCAAGGCTGGAAATAGTTTGGGTAGTCATAGCAATTACAGCCCAACACAATTGGAAGGTGTTGTGCCTATAGCACACACACCCCGTTTTGAACGGGGCCCCTCTCTTTTCACTTTCACCAGGTCACTTTTTTATTTCGCCTTGTTTTGTGTGCCCCCTAAATTTTGAGTTTCAAGTGGCCAAAGAATCCCAAATTCATCATCTTTAGTTGACCAGAATTCACCACCTAAGAAATTTCCATGTCCTTGGCCTTCGTGGGATTTCCTTGGTTGGTTTCCTTTAAGTTTCAAAGTTGGCATCCTTCAACCCATGTGGGTCCACCCTCGCGGGTTTCAATGTGCTCGTTGCCACCCTACCTTCACCGTTTCGTCAGTGGCCAACATTGGACATTTGCTGCATGGTGGGTCCCACATCCTCCATGGCCATCCTTTTCATCGACCGCCAAATGGTAGTGGTTGGGGTTCCACCCACATTGCAGGTCCTGACTCTCCTGCCGCTGCTCTTTCGAAACCCGTGCCCAACTACCCCATCGACCGCCATACAAGCAATAAATGTGGGTCATTAATGCAAAATTTCTTATAAATAGGAGGGCCAACATGTCATTTTCATCGACACAAGTCAAAAAATTGTTAGAGCCTAGATAGCTGCTACCTCCTTCGCACTCACACGACTTCCCACCCAATCTCAAGCATTGCACTCATTGAATTCTTTGGGATTCCCACTTATGTTTGCTGTTGCTAGCATGAAACATCTCTTTAAGTCAAGTTTCTAAAATTCAATGAAAATCCTAAGGAAAACTTACCAAAACTTCTTGAGTGGCTGATTAAACATCTAATTATGCACCAACCCATTTAAAGAAACCTTTAAAAATCGATCAAACTCGACCTCTAAGGGCCATGCGGAACTTCACATCCCCGCCATTGTTCTTCACCAAATCTTTGGAACTCTTGCGGTCCGCAAGCCCTTTGCCAATGCCGCTAGAAGCAAGTTTCAAACAAAAAATCCAAGCTCAAGACCCTTGCGGGTCTGCCCTTGCAAACTTTCGCATGTGGGTGGACACCCCCCATCGCTGCCATGAAAAATCAAACAAAGAAAGAACCTAAGTGAAAAACGCAAAGTTTGAAACCCTTGCGGCTTCGCCGTTGCAGGGCGCTGTGTGCAGGCGACCCCCATCTTGTTGACATTTTAAAAACAGCTTACACCGGCTTCCCGCCTCGTGGGTTTTGCTGAGCATAATGTCACCGAATGCCAAATCCAAGTGTCCTTCGGGAGATTGTTAAGCGCGGGCCGATGTCCACTCTCCGCCATCGCTTTGGACGCCTTTTTCCAGTGGCGAACCTCTTGCCTCTTTCCACCTTGCGGAGCCCGCATTTCTCGGCGTTGCCTTGAGCTCTTGGAATAAAATGTTAAAGTATTATACCTTTGCATGTTGAACTTTGTGGGGGTTCATCCGCGGACCGCCCTGCCCTCGCCGTCATTCGAGAATAGCTTTGGAACCTTGTCGGTCTACCCTGTGGACTTAAACCTCTTCGTCTCTCCTTAGGCTGTTTGAGTGAAAAATGACTAAGTAAAGTGCATAATAGGCATTTCTTTGTAGGTCGTCGCTTGTGGCCCATTGTCATCTGATTGTCGCCTGCAAACAGTCGCGACCTTCCTTCCTTCTGCATTGCGGAGTCCGATCACTCCATCACCATCTGGGTTCCTTTTAGTGAAATAACTAGTGCCATGGCCTTTTGTGGACCTGCTGGTGCAGATCACCTCATGCAACCCGCCGTCCTCTCTCGCCATCCTTGAATGATCATCTCTTGATGACTTTCCAATGGTCCCTTCCTACAAATTTCAAGTGCCCAAATTGTCCAAGCTACATGCGGACCCTGCATTGCGGGATTCTCCTTGCAGACCTCCATGATGTGACTATCGTTTCTCAACGGTTGAGCTCCAAACGTCTGAGGTGCCCCTTGCCTCCGCACAACTCATACCCACATGAACAAGATGACTAATTACATGCTTCCAGGGGCCTTATATACGATTTCCTGATGAGCCAAGTACCTTGGATCCTTGACTAGCCCTTAGACTCCAAGTGCGGTATTCTGAGTGCAGGTGGCCATTTGCAGGCTGTCGTGCCCTCAACATTGTTTCCCCTCTTCCTCCTCCTAATGGCTAGTAGCCCAAGGAAACCCGCATCCCTGGGCTCGCATTGCTATATCTGACTCAAATGAATTCCAAACGATGAATGCTAATGAATTTCATGATCTTTTGAAGATAATTTGCTAAATCTAACCCTCGTTTTGTAGGATTTCACTAACGCTCCCTTGATTTTCATGTGAATATGCTTACCCCACCCTTGTTTGCAGGATTTATGGAATCTATTGTAGGCACATCAGGGCAGTCTGTAGAGAAGTAAAAAGGAAAGAAAACCACCAAATCACCAAGGGGAAAAGAGGAAAAGGACCAGATGAAGTATCAGTTCCACGAGGTGGAAATCACCTCCAAAGTCACCTCTATGTGAGATTCAATATCAAATACCAACCTGGGGGATGTAGACATAGATGAATTCAGATGAAGAATCATAAGCAATCCCATCACTGAAAACACATGAAAGATCTGAAAGAGTGGCCTAGCCAAGGCAACCAACTTCCCACATGTGCTTGTAGCCCCAGGGCTTGTGATGGCATGTAGAGAGTGCTACCATAGTCGCAACAAAAAAATTATAGATCATGAGGGTAGGGTATTGGCAGATTTGTCTGCCTGGTCCATAGGTGAGACTTTTCATATCTCGACATTTGACCTCATGGAGGAAATAGAGAAGGGATACGCTAAGAACGTGTGGAAAACTAAACCCCTGGCATGCAAGAAGCTAATCAACCAACATTGGTTGAAGGAGAAGAGTCTGCTAAGATGCCACAAGAACTTTTCAAAAGCGACTTCCATGAAGAGTACCATGATCTAGTCACTTTACTAAGCAGAGTAATGGGCCTCCCTGGTGTAGCCTTCTTTCAAGAATGGATGTTTTATTTTATCGAGGAGATCATTCATGGAAAAAAATTCCACTAGGCCAAGATCATCAGCGACACCATGCATGCACAATTTATGGTCGTATAGAAGACATCACAGTTCTATATGACCTCCTAACACAGGCATTCCCATACAAAGGCCTCTTTGTTGCACAAAATCCAAATCCAGGAGGTAGGGAGCTTAAGGTATATGACCGCTACCTGTAATTGTAGTATAGGAACTTCAAAAGAGAATATCAAAGGGCGCATGATGCCTTCATCAAGCATATTATCAGACTCCTTGGAGGATATTTTCAGAGAAGAGTCTCACATAGTGCTTTGGCATTCATTCAAATGTTTCGGTTCTTGTTCATCCAGTTCCCGAAATTCACATATATCAGAATGGAGGGATTCTCTAAAAGACCTTACAATCTACCCCCGTACCCAAACGACTGAATGATTATACTGGAAGTCTCCCGACAACTACAAAATGCTTACACTCTACTAAGTGATAAACATCGGGCAACAATTCCCTATCCCCTTAATTTCAAGAAAGGAATGTATGTTATCCCCATGGCCCAGTGCGCGGAGTACTCAGAGAAGGAAATAGTGGAGTATCATCTAGACCTACACATGGCCTGACCTAGGATGGACCCCTATGGCAAACTAAAGAAGTTTGTCGAAAAACAATATGATCATCTGCCCCACATAGAAGACTTTTGGGCCAACTGTAAAGATGACAAGGAGGTGAGGATGAGACATTACGTGAGGATGACTGCCCAGTTTGTGCAGTCGATCAACTTATTCCTAGTGCCTAATCAGATTGTGGAAGAGGAGGATACCATCCTTGACAAGAGGTTTGATGTTGTAGCCGAGTTGTCATTGCCACTGATTGATTGGGATGAGGAAGAGATCAATGACCTCGACATTGTAACAAGGCCCATTGAGAATAGAAAAAGATAGTAGGTGGACGCTCAAATCACCCAACTAAAGGCACAAGGTGCCTTGTTGACATATGGTGAGCTCATAGATGAGCTTGAAAGTGAAATGGATAGCGGAGCAACTGCTGCCCCAACTAAAGAAACTCCCAAATCTCCTCCAATGACCAGATTGAGAAAGAGGAAGGATGTGTTTGAGCATCAGCCCAAACACAAAGTTTATACATGGAAGGCCTCAGAGGGAGAATCTTCAAAGAAACCAAAGAATTCAGGTAGATTCAGCGAGATGCCAACCATAGAGGAGGATCCAGAACATGAAGGAGAAGAAGAGGCCAAGCAACCGTAGTCACCACCTACTACCTATGCTCCCACCATTACCGCTACTATTGCCACTCCACCACTTCTTACATCTCAGACACTGCCTGTTTCCTCTCCACCCATTGTGGACATCTTAGTCCACCTTGCTTCTACCTCACCAATGACCCCAATTATGGTGTTAGACTCCTCCTCGGCCATGACATCCCTGTTGTCATCTACCTTGCTGCCCCCTCCATTGCCTACTCTTTCTATCATAGTATCTTTAGTTGCCACAACTACTATGCCTCCCCTCACCTTGTCGGAGGCTTTTGCTAAATACATGCCAGGAATACCCATCGAGCTCTCTGGGGTAATAATGAACCCCACCATCCAATCTGCGATGGCCAAAATTATTATTTGATTGCCTATTCCTCCACCACCCATAGAGCAACTAAAGTGGAGGCTACTATGTAGATATCAGAAGAAATGGAGAAATGACATAAAGAGGCCACCAAAGGGATAGTGGAAGAGCCCGAAGATCCTTTTAAGGAAGAATATTTTGAACATCCAGAGGGCAGGTTGAATGTAAATGTAGACAAAGTGGCATCAAAAGAGGAAAAGTCACACTCTTCGGAAGAAGACACTGAGGCCCTCAATGCCAAGTACATAATAGAAACCTCAGACCAAGAGCTCAAAGAAGAGCTAACCCAACAAATCAAAGATATAGGGGAAGAGATTGAATCTGAGAAGCAGCCTCTTAAGGAGGAGGATGTTGCAGTCAATGTGGAGACATTCGAGGAGCCTCCACTAGTCAGGAAAGACAAAGGCCCTATTCAAGAAGAAGAGGTACCACCTTAGAAGGAAGAAGATGCTCCTAAGAAGATTCCTAGGCCAAAACACCATGTAGAGCTCGAGCAGGAAACAAAAATAGTGCCTCAGAAAAAAGGTGTCATTGTGGAGAAAGTAGCCCCCACTGAGTCAGAAAGGGAAAAGACCATACACATTGAAGACTCTGATGAAGAAGAAGAGAGAATCGAATGAGAAGCCCTGGACCATGAGGAGAAGCAACCCCAACATGAACAAAAAGAGGAAGGTGATCATGAATCACCAAAGGGGGAAACTCAGATGCCTGATTGGCTAGAGAAGTAGTTACAAAAGAAAACCTTGGCTCTCGTTGATCCAAAGGCTCGACTTAAGGCTATAAATTGGAAAGATCCCAAACAAAGATGAAGAAATAAAAGAAGCCAAGGATCCATTCCCATATCACTATTGATGCATCCAGATCTAGAATGGTATAGATAGCCACCCTAGTGACAGACAAAGGAGAGGGGGTTAGTTACAATATTTCCACCATAGACTTGGGCACTACTACAAAAGAGCAGAAAATTGATGAATTACAGGGATTAGTGGCCACAATAGTGGAACAGATGAACAAGGATCAGTCCTTTAAGGAGGAACTGAATGCACAAGTGGCAGACCTTAGCGCCTATATTCAACAATGGACATCTCTAGAGGAAGAAGCTCCAACTACATCCTCTACGCCCCAGCTCCTCTCCCAAGAAGAACTCTCCAAGATGGAGAAGATAAAGAATTGGACCAAGGCTACTGCAAATTGGTTCTGAGGAGTGATCTATAATGGTGACATGGGTATAGGCCATTCTTTCTAAATGACCAACAAATTCTAAGATGTGCAGAAGCAGCTAGAGGGCATAGAAAAGATCTGTCACCGATTTATTGAGCTATATAGGATTGCCTATCCTAAGCTCAAGGCCATTCTTAAGATGCTCGAGAAGACATGGGAGAAGGAGCTAGCCCTTGTAAAGGACGATCACTGGCTAGTAGAAACGTAGAAAATGGGCCTAGATCACAGGAGGGACATCTTAATGAGAGTGTTGCATGAGGTCGAGCTAGACCTCGAATGGGTAAAATAGCATAGGACGGACAACAAAGATTACTTGAAGTTGATGACAGATTATGATATGCTTGTCATGGAACTAGACCTAGAAAAGATCAGGCCATACTTCCACAAGAAGATGGAACAAGGGGTATCATACTCGCTGACATTAGACTTCATGGATTTTTCTACTAGAGCATTCATCTAGTTTGAACAGGTAATTAAGGCCACACCAAAGTGCACGAAGAACTAGGAGCTAATCATTGGCAGATCTAAGAAGCTGACCTTCCAAGCCCTTCAATTTGACATCATGGAGTGGTATAAGCTTCAGGTGCTGATTGGAAAGTTTGTGGAGTACGCCACTCTCCAGAAAAATGAAGGAAAACTGGTGATAGATGATGAGTTCCTAACAATATAAGTTGAAAAAGGAAGGCAGACACTAGAAGACAAAATTGCTATAGTGTCAGGGCACTACAAGACAAAATAGGAATGAGACAAAATTGTATTTTATATTAGTATATTTTTGGGGTAGGTGAAAGCCTAATGTAAAATGAATCTTGACCACACAATGAGAGTAAATCCTAGCCATTCATTTCACATTTGGAAAACTATAAATAGGGGGGTCTCCTCTCATTTTCAAAGAGAGAGTTGAGTTGTTGTAAAGACATGCTGCATAAATTTTAATAGAATTTCATTGATTTTGGTGGATTCTTGTGTTTCTCTCATGTTGCATGATTCATCTCCTCACGTTTGATAGGTTTAGATAGATTTAGTTTGTTGTTCTAAGTGTTTTCAAGTAGCTTTAGTAGTTTAGTTGATGTTGTCCATTGGTCTTGAAGAATGTTATGGTGTTGATGTTTTCCATGTTCATACTTTTTTCTATTTATTGATGATAAATAGTAGTGTAAAGCTAGTCTGAACATTAATCCATTGTTGCACTTAAAATTCATCTTTTATTCATGCTTTATGGTGAATGATCAGCTGAAAAGTTTGCAAACCTTAGAAGATAGCACTAGTTTCATGAGATTGTATATTATTTGGTTAAGTGGAACTTAGTTATAGGAAGGTTGTCCACTGTAGCATCCTCCATTATCACTGTTCATCAGTAGTTGCACGGGTCTAAGAAATCTTACCTCCCTTTTCCATTTTTACCTTTCTTTGAAATAGTAGTTTAGGCAAAGTTCCAACATCATTGTAAAGCTAAATATGATATTGCACATGGAGTTTTAGACTGCTGTTTTGAACTTGCGGCAATTACACATCACTCTTAGAATCTCATAAACTCCATTTGAAGGTCCAGTCTACTTCCAACTTAGCAATTGTCCATGCCCCTTGTGATTACCAACAAATCGCATCAATCCACTAAGTTGTTTTTTGCAAGTCATGACCTAACACCCGAGAGACCTTAGGGTAATTTTCTACAACTTGTTTGTAGGAAGTTTCCTTTCAAGAGAGGTAGTGCACTTGTGTGCTGCCAGTGTTGAGAAGTGCAAAATCACCCATCAACAGAAGGTGTTTTAAATGAATATAAAGTCAGTCTTCTTGAACAGAGTGTTAAAAGAAGAAGTGTATGTGGAGCAACCACCTGGCTATGAAGTCCCAGGGCAAGAGGATAAGGTATATAGGATTTAGAAAGGGTATGTACATGATCATCATGGAAAAAACATGCCCTTAAGTGGCAAAAAATTCAGAAAAATCAGAGTTAGGCAAGTTGACATAAAAATTTGAATAAGTTATCTATATTATTTCAAAAATATGTAAGAATAGAATCTGTAGAAAATTGAATCTAGTTTCTAAACTACTAGGTTTATTTTTATTTTTTAAAATCTATTTGGTGAAAATTTGAAATTTCAATGCAGTAGTACTCAAATTTCAAGGAAAAAATAAGAAGTAGATGTCTATCTGACCACCTTAACCACATTAAAATGATAATATTTTTTTATAAGATTTTAGAGATAAGTAGAGGACTCATGTCCAGATGTGATACATATTTTTTTGTAATTTTTTTCCAAGTAAATATTTAATTATGGATTTTTTATTACAACTTTTAAAAAATATAAAAACTTGTATGTCTGACCACCTTAACTTGGTCAAAACTTCATGAAATTCAATTTTTCTTTTTTTAATCCTATAGTATATGAAGCATAGAATGTGACGGATATTTTGGATTGAAAAAATATGATACCGTTTGAAAGCTATAGATGTTTTTGAATCAGCCTATCAATCAGGACTTTAGTCATAATTCAAATAGAAAATGAATAATAATTATTTATTAAATTCAAAGTAAAGCATAATTTATATTGCTGGAAATCTGAGAATCTCCTTTAAAAACCCTTTTTCATTTCATCAATTTTGGGTGAAAAAAAGTCATCAGCCACATACCCTACAAATACCCATCATATTTCCACTTTTTGGCCCATCATGATCCTGCACATACTTGAAAGCTCTTTATGGGCTGAAACAAGCACCTCGGCCATGGTACAACATGATAGACTCATATTTAATGAGCAATGGCATCAACAAAAGCAGGAGTGAGCCCACACAATACATCAAAGTAGTTAAAGGTGATATTTTAATTGTTGTTTTATATGTAGATGATCTAATTTTTACTGGGAACAGTGACAACTTGATTGTTGATTTCAAAGAAGTGATAAAGAATGAGTTTGAGGATAGGTTTAAATTTGTTGAAGTATTTTCTAGTATTGAAGTTTAGCAAATAGAGCATGGAATATTTATTTCACAAACTAACTATGCCAACATATTTTAAGGAGGTTCAAAATGTAGAACAAACCTGCCTCAATACCAACAACAATAGGTCAAAAATTGCGTAAAGAAGATAGCAACAATGAAGTGAACAACCCTCTACAAAAGTATGGTTGGAAGTTTAATGTATTTGACATCAACTAGGCCTGATTTAATGTATGCAGTAAGCCTAATTTCTAGGTTCATGGAAAAACCTAAGGACACACATTGGAAAGCAAGAAAGAGGATATTATGGTATGTGAATGGAACAAGAAGTTATGGAATTTTGTATGCAACATCAAATGAGTTCAAGCTAGCTGGTTTCATGGATAGTGATCGGGAAGGAAATGTAGATAATAGGAAGAGCACATTGGGATATGTGCTCCACATGGGATTAGGTGCAATCTCATGTACATCTAAGAAGCAACCTATTTTCTCTCTTAGCACAACAAAAGCTAAATACATTGCAGCAAATGTAGCAGCATGTTAGGCTATTTGGTTGAGGAAAATTCTTGTAGATATGAAGGAACAACAAGAAGACAACACAAGAATACATTGTGACAATGTTTCCTCAATAGCTTTGACAAAGAATCCAATGTTCCATGGACATAGGAAGCATATTGAGATCTGATATCATTTCATAAGGGAGTTGGTGGAACAAGGTGAGATTGAATTGCAATATTGCAGATATGAAGAACAACTTGCTAAAATCTTCACCAAGGCACTACCAAGAGATAGTTTTGAGCACCTAAGAGATAGGCTTGGCATGGTGGACAGCTTCAAAGATCAGCTCCAAAAGGAAACTACAAATTGATACCTGACTTCATATTAAGGGGGAGTGTTGGAATATTTTAATCTTCTGTCAGCTATCTTCCACCTACCCCCACATAGACCTGAAAAACTCTATTTTAAATCTGCAACATTTAATATGGTTGGTAACTTTTAATTTCAAATTTTGAACAAGCAAAACAAGAAAAAAGGAAGGTATTCATTGGTTTTAGTAAGTCGGTTTTATTTTTGTATTTTGTGGAGAGCCTGCAGCAGCAAAAGGAATGTTCAACACAGAACAAGGAGACAACAAAAGGGAATTTTTATTAGATGCAACCGTTTAACAACAATAGTTTTAGCATTGCAGTAAGCAACAGTTTAGGTGTGAGTGTAGCACCATTATATTGGACAATAGTCCAAATTGTTTATGTTTTATTTTTGTAGTGCAAATAGAGCAAGTACTCTATAATTTTGTAATTTTGGAGTGAAAAGGAATATATGAAAATGAATGCATGAATATTAAATTTTTGTGTGTCATTTTATGATGTCTTTGTGCATTGTTCTTTGTGTTTTTTTCTATTTTTTGTTATGTCCATCACCCAGTTGCAACACTGTTTCTATATTGGTACACCCTTGCTTGCCAACAATGCTCTTGTAGCCATAAACTCGCGCCCCCCATATTAGCACATAATTAAAAAAGGTAATAGCTAATACATCATACAAGAACATAGTAGCAAGCCAAAAGAAACCAGTAGCATTGAAATACATAAAGAAGACAAGATGGAGAGGCACACAAGTAAGAGAGTATAGTGTGCCTGATTTAAGACAAATAATAATGTTTGCAAGAGTTGCAATGGAGGAGGAACTGTGCAAGATTTAGATGAGTCTACAAGGATGTAAAAGAGGCCATGTGACATAAAGGAGAGTTGGTGTGATAAGAAGCAAGGCATGAGAGCCTAATGTAGGAGGAAATAAGGTGTGTGCTTTGAGTTGAAAGATTGAAAGGAGACATTAAATTTGCTACAGTCGATATAGGTTCAAATAAATTATTGTCTTCAGACTGCAAGTTTCCCAGGTGAGATTAAAAACAAGTGAATAATTAAATGAAAGTTGAAATGAAGGCAAGCGTAGGAGAGGCCATGCATAAGAAGCTGCATATGTTATAATAGAACGAGGAAAAGAGATGTAGGGAATGGTTGAAAGTGATAAAGGGAAACACATAGAAGGTGTAATGTTGATATGTGTTGAGGGGCAGGGTGTATGAAGAATTTTGTGCAAATGAACAGAGGAGAGGTCACATTAGTGATTGAAAGAGTTGTAGATTGTAAACCAAGTTTATAGATTGTAAAACCTTATAGGTTGTAAGTATGCAGAATATGTGCTTCAAATTAAATTGCCTAGACATGTGGAATGTAATAGAGATTGTATGTGAGGATTTTAATTGATGAAGTGAAATAAATTTATTCTCATTGGATTTGTGTATTTCTGAGTTGGTTAAAATTGACAAATGTAATTGTCTATTTTGGATTAATCGTTTTGCTAAGTCTATAATTTGATATTTGAGGGTACGAGTTGAGTTATGTGTTTTCTTCTTCATCAAAGGTCTTATTAACAACAATATGATTCAAGTTGAGTGTATCAATAATAATGAAATACATCTTTACAAACTAAACATAACATTAATCAATAAGAAAAAATGATAAGGATCCTTCAATGTTATTTTTATTTATCATAGTGGCTCTATTGAAAAATAGAAGGATGTATATAGTATACACAACATTCATGCCACAAATGATGTTGCAAATGAGTTGCATACTTTTTAATGTTTAAACTTAAAAAAATAAGTGTTTTTTTATGGTTTTCTATTTTAACATATTATTTTAAAGCATTCATGTAAATTGTAAAATCAAATTTAATTTTCTTATTATTGTATGCAAATGCATTAGAGTTGAATAAGAGATTTATAATTGGATGGTGAATGGTTGAGTTTTATAAAGTAGTGATGAACATTATTCTAAATTTTTAAGAGGGGTTTTCTATGTGAACTACTACATACTATTTGTTTGATTTTTTTTATATTTTATTTTTGTGCTAAATTTTTTGTCACTTATATTGTACATGTTTATTGGGATAATTTTCCTACATTTCATATTAAAGATTTTTTTTTTAAAAGAGTAGTTTATTTTTCTTTTGATAAAAATAATTTAGTGGGAGTTTTACGCATGAGGATCTATTTGTGAACTATAATTATAGGAAGCACAAGGATGGAGATCAATGAATTCAAAGTTAAAAATGGGTCATAGAAGTTAAAATATATAGAATATTTTTTGGTTGATAGAGATAAGTGTATTGTTGTATCAATGTTAAAACCTTAAGATATGAAGGATATATATTTTTGTCATTAATAGAAAGAAAAGGAGTTCAATACAAATTTATCGATTTGATTTATTTTTGATGAATGTATCAATATAAGCCAATAAAGGATTTATGAGAGAATTTGGGGACTCTATATCAAAGAACATATTTAGAAATCTAAAATAAATTATTTTCACTATAAATTTATGATGGTGAACATATGCCTAAATATCTTGATTCCTTTAATATTATGCTAAGTTAGTTAATTTATATTGAAATAAAAATGAATGATGGTGACATATATATCACTTTTCTCTATTCTTTACTAGAATTATAGGATAATCTACTTATAACAATTAATATAACTAATTCTAAATTTAAAAATGGAATATTTAGTAGTATCCCTATAACTAAAAGAGATGAAAAAATTTGTTGAGATTACTAGTCCAAAGATGCCCTAGTTGTGATAGGTAATTATTGAGGGAGAAATAAAAATGACTTCATGAGAAAATAAATTAGGCAAGAGGAGATTGAAGTCTAGAGGAAAATCTAGTAGTCTAGATTTTTTTTTAAGAAAAAAATGCTAAAATTATGGTAAAAGAGGGAACTTTAAGAGGCACTATAGATTTACAAAGGTTAAAATCAGTTATAATTAGTGGGAAGATATAATTGAGGGCACAAAGTCCCAAAAAATTGACCTATGGAAGTTGTTGGTGCCTAATGGTTTTATTGATGTTGATTTAATTTTTTCTAGTTGTAACAGTTATGTTCCTAATACAAGACAATTAAGAGATAGAAGGGAGGATGCAATATTTACATTAAAAAGGGAATTGATTAGATAATTTTTCAATTTGAATCATACAAAAAATCAAAATATTGACTTTTTTGAAATATGATAGGAGTGCAAGGACATAAATAGTTATAGGGTGAAGTGAGCCTTATATAATAAGCCAAATGATGTAGTTAGAAGAATTTATTTCTCACTAAGGAACTTGAACATCTCAGTGTAGGTGTGTTTGAAGATTATTTCAAGTGTTGGGAATCATTTATAAAACCCAAATTCTTATATCTTTGACGATGCAAGCTAATAATAATCAACATAGATATGTTAATAGGTTATATAATTTTCATCATTCTTAGCTAATGAGATTCACAATTATATTGTGTTACTATGTTACTAAAGATTAGAGTAACTCTTATTTCATTAGAAGGTAACCCTATTAGTATGCAAAGATTCACTTACATATGTGATCAACATTGTGAGAATTTATAATATTACATATTTTAATTTTATTTTTTGGAAAATATTTTTGGTATGATAGGACATAAGAGAGGAAGATTTTTTTGAGAATTTACCAAGTTTTTTAAGACCAAAACATCTAACTCCTAAATTAGGAAGTGAACACAATTGGGGTGATTATATCTACCATAATGTTTGCACCATAATTAGAGTCTATGGAGAATATGTAATCCCTCATATCCTTCCATTATGGGTACCTAAGAGGATGGATTTCCTTGAGGCCATGTGGAATCTTAATAATTTTGACAAAATTAATTTGAGATATCATACAAAGGGATCTATATTCAACTTTGAGGTTCTCTAATTTTAACTGTATCCAAAGAAGGTTTTCGATATCTTGGGATTAATATTTTTGGAATATATAATAAGCTCAACAAATATTAGAAAGTATGACCAAAAATATTTTAATGATAATATTAGAAAGGATGTGGATATATTAGGGTATGAAATTTAATATAATGAGATTGAGTACTTGATCATAAGTTTCTTAACCAAGGAAGAGGAGACTATAAATAAAATGGGGAGACATCCTCAAAGCTAAAAGGAGAACAAAATCAAATGCCAATAACTATAAAGACGAATTATTGGATGTTAGAGAACCAATCTACATCATGAATATAATGAATGAAAATGCTTAAACTTTGAGAGTGATACCCCCTAAATTAATCTCAAAACTCATTTCCATATAATTTTCTATTTAAGTGTAGGATTCAGGCTAAGAAACTAGTTGCTCCAACTATTGGGATATATATTACATCAATAAGTGGTGGTAATGATCCCATGAATATTCTAGAGATAAGTACTATGCATCCCTTGATAGACTATGTAATCACAAAGGTAAGTGGAGAACATTCCATAAAGAAATAGATATTAGGAAATTTGTTTCTTCACCTAGAATATATATTGTGACTATTATCCCACAAGATAGTGCCTTGTTGAACCTTGAATAATAAGTGTAGGTGAGCTACAAGATGCTAGATAATTGGAATGTGAAAAGATTATCTCTAATGATGAATTTATGAATTTTGATGAGTTTAAAATGATTCTAATTAAAATGAAGAAATATGTAGACATGTAAAGATGAAATAAAACAATAGGAATAATGCAGTTAAGAGGATGGTGCTCAAAATATTAAAAATAAAATTGATATGTAGAGGAAGGAAAAATGATACAAATATAGTGGCTATATGGGACATATCTTCTACCATTATATTACACTATAAAAAGCTATGATATTGAAGATGATACTTTTGAAAGTGAGTAGTAGAATAAAAAATTATATTTTAGGTATGAATTCATCACTATATATGATACACTTATTAGACACATAGGACAACTAAGAGTGGGGGTGAGTCAGTTGTGCATTAAAACCTTCAAACCCTTATTAAGCATTAGCATGTAAACAAATGAAACAACACATCCACAAAAATTCACAATAGAACACTATGTATTTATGTGGAAAACCATAGAAGGGAAAAAATACGATGAGGATTAACTCACTATATGAAAACCAAAACCGATTACAAAATTCTCAATGCCTAAGGGCTCACTACCCAAAGGACTCACTGTTCAAAAAGAAAGGCTCATTGCTAAGGGATCACTACCTAGGAAGATAATTTTTTCCAGATTACAAAGAAATGGTTACAAGGAGGTTCACTACCACAAAGAAACTAGAGAAGTCACCATAATCTTTCTTTACCATTTTCAACCTTCAGCTTACTACCTCCAACAACTTCTAGCACACTAAACTAGACACATTTTTCTTGCTTATTCTAGGAGTCTTAGGCATTATTTCTCACACTCAAATCTCAACACATGATCACATATGCATAATTCCACATCACACACATCTCCAAATATTTGAAATTTCATATATATCTTCTGCAACCTTGAATAACCTTCTCTAGGTCAGCTTCAATGAAATATATGGACCTCAAGTGCAACCACCAAATAGGTCAACACCAAACACCTCCACGATGGAAAGAAGTGATTGTGGACCACATAAGGGGTTAACCACTTGACCTAAATCTACATTGACACACTACACTAGGATTCCACATACTAGGAAGCTTGTGTACAAACAATACTAACACACTAGGTCAACTAAACTGATATTAACACTATCAAGCAACCAAATTCACACTTCAACAAGGCCAAAAAAATCCTATGGACCATGTTGCATTTTGTTTTGTATAGGGTTTCAATAACCCTTCAAAACCTATTTTATGATAATCAAAAACATTACAAAAAACCCTATAATATTATAACATCAAAAAAATATTAAAAAACACTAGCACAAACACATGAAATTGAGAATACTATCATCCTATTCAACCAATCAAACTACCACTAAGAAAAAACTCAAGATGTAAGCTTGTGGAATAGTTGAACACTAGAAAAACCAAGGGAAGGTAGGTATAGGTAATATTATCACATTACAAAATATACAAGACAAAAAACTTCAACACGGATAAATGTGGAGCAATTCCATTTCTCCCAGATATCCCTCTTCACAAGCTAGAGATAGTCCAACACATTGTCAAACATATCTTCTACTATCACACGATCCAAAAATTGAAACTCTATCTATATAACACCTTCAAAGACCTTTGATCATCACTTTCAAACCACACAATCACATATTCAAGAATGAAGAAATGTGGAGAAAAGTATAGAACACTTCCCAGTCACTGTGTACCATCTTTATGCATTTTTTTTCAAAAGAATTTAGATACCAAGTGACCCTACTGCATATGCAACACTTGCTTAACACCATAGACACTATCTACAACACCTTCTCAACACCACAAAACTTCCTAACATATCCATACCAGAGGTTAACATCAATGACAACACTGATGACAACATAGTGCAACAATCTCCCCTTTTTTCATTAATGACAACATCTAATAAAAAACCATCAACAACAAAAGAAAATCTGTACAAGCAACTCTCTCCCTTACTTCAATTCTCCCCCTTGAACATTTTTTTCCCTATGTTTTTCAGATTTCTCACTTTCCCTCTTTTCCTATGTTTTTAGACTTCTCTCTCCCCTTTTGATATCAATGGCAAAGGGAAACACCTACAAACTTCACTTCAAGCACATAAATGTGATCCCCTTGACTACACTAGACAAAAACACCACTACCTACTCCCCTTGAGAGGTAGCCTTCATTAGTCCAGGATAAAGAATGCATGTTGAATTTCTCCCCTAGACAGATGCACAATCTTATGCATGTAGGTGAAATGAGGGGCAATAACCCCTAGCTTATGTTTGAGGTACTCAAATGTATCTTTTGGGAGAGCCTTTGTGAAATTTTTTGCTATTTGATCCTTTGTAGGCACATACTCCAACTTCACTTCCTTCTCAACAACTTTCTCTCTTAGAAAGTGATACCAGATAGAGATATGCTTTGTTCTTTAATGCATTACAAGATATTTTGAAATGTTGATAGCACTTGTATTATCACAAAAGATAGGAATAGGTTCATCATATGATATTATGATATCCTTCACTGTCTATTTCATCCATAACACCTATGTATAAAAAGATGCCACAATAATATATTATTCATTTGTAGTGGATAATGACATTGAATCTTACTTCTTACTTATCCAAGAAACTAGCCTATTTCCAAGGAAGAAAGCACCTCCACTTGTACTTCTTATGTCATCTGTACAACCTACCCAATCTACATTTGTATAAGCACTCAAAGAAAAGTTAGTATCCCTAGAATACCATATACCATAGTCCAGAGTTCCCTTTAAATATATGAATATCCTTTTGACTGCTACCACATGTGACTCTCTAGGATCTTCTTGAAATCTTTCCACAAGACATGCTACATGCATAATATTAGGTCTAGTTGTAGTTAGATATAGTAATCCACCAATCATGGATCTATACTTAGTCTCATCTATCTTAGGAGATTGATCATTTTTTATTAATTTACAACCACTAACCATGGGAGTACATACAAGTTTAGAGTCCTCTGATGGGGTCATTGTAATCCTCATCATTTAATTTATCAATCCAAGGCAGTGTCCATGGCTGAGACGGAAAAGAGAAAGTGGAAAACTTGTTTGACAGTCTATTCTACTTGCAAAAATAAATCCTATTTGCATGAAAGGAAAGTTGCATGAAAGTGAACTAATCTAAGGAACACTTGAAATAATTGAAAAGGCTAAACTACTTCACAATTGATGGAAATTAAAAGCTTGCTTGAATTCAAATTTACTCTCAGAAAGTTGGAAATACAAAGCTGGAAATGAAACTAAAACTATCCTATTTCCTCAGGCTAAAACAAGTCTTTCTAATCCCCCCCCTTTATCAAATGATTAAATTTTATTTATAGAATTCATATTCTATATCTATCTAACCAATCCACTAAGAATGTGGATCCAAGATCCTATTTTTTAGGGGTCGTTTACAAAACTCTAAAAAAACTAAAGTTGTTGTTCTCCATCACGCCACTTTTGTCTCAGTCATTTTCTGTCATGTACTTCTTCTTCCCTAATACAAAGCATGCTAAATTATTAAAAGGGTTTTTAGCCCTTCCAATTTAATTTATATATCATTTTGAATTTTTGAATTTCGCTAAGAAATGAGGGAGATATCATTGTTTTACTGAGACTGCATTTTTGACAATTTTTGGGCGCCCGATTTTTAGGAAATCTTCAAGTGTTGAACGTGAATGAAGGAATTATTCTTTAGTTCATTTGACCAAATCATTGGTCCTTAGCATGAATAAAATGCTATAATCATGCAACAACATTTAACTTATGTGGTAACTTGAGTTATCTTTGGTTGGAAGAAGGAAGCATGAAATTTAATAACTATGAGAGATCTTAAAAATCAACATGAAACAAATACTCATCCTATTAATTTAGGAATGAATGATGCTCCATGATTTTGCATGAATGTAGGAGTGTGCTCAGAGTCTTCTCTATCTTCTCATTATTTCTTCCAAGCCTTCTAAAGCTGTCAGGAGTTAACTGCTTCAAGTGTCTAGAGCTCTTTGTTGCAAGTGTGTATGGAGCTCTTTATTGTCATGAATTATTCAATAATGTTTTCATGTACATTATAGAATCTTACACACTTATGAAGTGATATTATAAACAATTTGGATCACATATATTACCAAAAATAAATCAAACATTTACTTTATATTCTACTATAAACAAGATATTAAATAACTTTCAATCATTACTCAAATCCACTTTAACACTAATGCATTAGGAAGAAATAGATGATTTTCTTTGATAAAATATGAGACAATTTATGGTCTCATCATCCTCCATTCCAAACTTCTTTTAAAAAATTTCCTTTACATATTTTGATTCTGAAATGAATATAACTTTTACTAATTGACTAATTTTTAGCCCAAGGAAGAACTTCATCTCCCCAAGCATTGCATTTCAAACTCATTTTGCATCTCCTCTACAAACTTCTTACACATAGTCTCATTTCCTCCAAATATTATATCATCAATATACACAACCACAATCAATATTTGATCTTTCTCAACCTTGAAGTAAAGGTTGTTGTCTTCGGTGCCCTTTATGAATCCTTGGTACAATAAGTATCTATCCAATCTTGCATACCAAGCTCTAGGAGCTTGTTTGAGCCTATTTAATGCCTTCTTCAACTTGTAGACCATATCTAGATCTTCTGATAACAAAAAACCTTTTGATTGTTCAATGTACAATTCTTCTTCTAACTCACCATTAAAAAATGTAGTGTTCACATCCATCTAATATACCTTGAAGTCTTTATGAACTCCAAAATCCAAAAACAACCTAATGCCTCCATTCTTGCTACTGGAGCAAAGGTCTCTTCAAAATCTATTCCTTCCACTTGTGAGTAGCCTTTACACACAAGCCTAGCCTTGCTTTTGATAACATCTCCATCCTCATTCAACTTGTTCCTAAAAATCCATTTAGTTCCTATCACATTCTTGTTTGTTGGTTTTGGGACCAGCTTCCATGTCCGATTCTTCTCAATGTGCCTCAGTTCTTCTTCCACAACATTGATCCAATTTTCATCCCTGCATGCTTTAGTGACTGTTTTAGGTTCTATTTTAGAAAGTAGATAAAAATTTACCTATTCCTCTTCCATAGCATACTTTCTTCTTGTTAGCACACCTTTTCTCTTGTCTCCAATTATTTGATCCTTAGAATGATTTTTCTGAACGTACTTAGGAGTCTTAAGGTTCTTTTCCAAATCTTCTTCCTCTTCCACTAGCATCTATTTTTCTTCTTCTTCTTCTTCTTCTCTACAAAGGTGTTCATCAGATTCATAATCCTTCTATCAACATTGAGCTCTAATGTGATTTTTCTTCCACTTTGACACTTGCACTTTCAATTAAATTTTCTTGAGTCTCTTGTTGTAGCACCTATATGCCTTGCTCTTTGTAGAGTATCCAAGGAAGATTGCTTCATCTAATCTTGCATCAAACTTTCCTAAGATTTATTCATCCCTCATGATATAACATTTTCTTCCAAACACTCTAAGATATTTCATACTAGGATTGTTTCCATACCGTAGCTCATAGGGGGTCTTTGAATTAATCACTTTTTCTTGTCCTCTATTGAGAATGTAAACTACAATATCAATAGCTTCTCTCCAATAGATGTTTGGTATATTTGCTTCCTTCAACATGGTTTTTTCTGCCTCCTGAACTATCCTATTTTTTCTCTCCACAATCCTATTTTACTGTGGAGTCCTAAGAGCTGATAAATGTCTTTTTATCCCATTATCTTCACAAAAACTATTAAACTCATTTGAGGTGAACTCATCACCTCTGGTAGATATTAAGCACTTGATTTTCAAATCCTTTTCATTCTCAACCATAGATTTAAATACTCTAAACTTATGTAGAGTTTTTTATTTTTCTTTGAGAAAGGTCACCCAAGTCATTCTGGAGTAATCATCTATTAACAACATAAAATACATGTCACCTTGAGGGCTTCTTGTTCTAGTAGGTCCGCATAGATCTATGTGCACTAGCTCTAAAGGTCCTATTGTAGAATGTTCCTTAGTTTTGAACATGTTCCTTATTTTTTTCAAACTAAAACTCTTTGCAAATTATATTGATAGGCTTTGTAATTCTTGGCAAGTCTCTCATAGCATGAGTAGAGCTAATCTTCCTTATGATATCAAAACTGATATGACCCATTCTTCTTTGCCACAACCAACTTTCATTGATTTGAGTCATAAAGCACTTACCACTAGTACTTTTGAGCTAATAAACATTTCCTTCTATCCTTGTTCCTACTACAACCAAGATTCTAGATCTTTTTTCTAATTTCACAACCATCATCCTAAAACACTAGATTGTATCCTATGCTACACATTTGTCCTACACTAAGAAGATTATGCCAGAGAACCTTGACATAAAAAACATCATCTATCTTATGCTTTCCACCAAAACTAATTGAACCTTTTTCCATAGATCTTAGCATATATGTCATCACTAAACCTAACACAACCACCCTCATATTTTGTAAGGTTAACAAACTTACTCTTATCACCTATCATATGATTTGAACATCCGCTATCAATTATCCAATAGTTTCTCTCCTCTCTTGCATGAAAGATAGTCAACATAGTTCCTTTAATATTGTGACCTGTTTCTAAAGCAATTTCCTTCACACATTTCTTAGGGTTAGTAGAATTAGTTCCAAAATTCAAAGCCATGGAAAATAATTCATCACTTTCATTATCTAGGTAGCCTGTGTATAGGAGCGAATTTGCACCCCTCTTGAAAATTCTCCTTTTACACCCTCCACCTTAGAAAAATAAAATATGACCATGTAATTCCACATCATCCATCTGTACCCTATCCACTTGGTGCTTGTTTTTAGTGTTGGTGGGGAATTTTTGTCAGGGACACACACATAGTGTGCAAACATTTGTGTGGCGCGTTGTCATCCTGACAGGATTCCTTCCTCTAGAATCTACAGAGGCGTTACATTCTCCATTGGTGATGAAACGTAATGCCCCTATGCCTTTCTAGTGACCTTTGAATGGCTCTTTCCCTCCCATTTCATCTTCAAATGAATATTTTTCTCATTCAATCCATCTTTTGGACATTTCTAGATCTTCTACACATTCATTTTCATGTTTTTCTCCATAATCTTGCTACTAGTTGCGCTATTGGCTTCATGTTTCCAACAATCACAACATCCTACACATCTACCACATAATTTGTAGCTTGGTGTCTTGTGAGACTTCTTTTAGCATTTTTATGGCTACATCGACTCTTCCATAATTGTGGACTTCCATTCCTCTCTCATTGGCCTTGAGTTCCTTTGGTCGAGGGTGGTAACGCTTTCATATTACTTTTTTGTTGGATTTGAGTAGCATATTGTCTCTCGTGGTATTTGGTTTCATTTATGTTCTAGCATTATTTCCTTTATCATATTTCTCTCTATCTATTTAGTTGTTCATGGAGGTGGAAACACCAAAGCGGGGGTTTGATTGTGGAAAACCCCTATACAACCCCAAAAATTTTCCTCTATTAGCTGTGTGTAGGTACGCATTCGTGTGGAGCTTTTCATCTAACTAGACCCTTCATGAGTTCACTTCCACCACCTTTTCTTTTTGTCAAGCTTTTATACCATCTTTCTAGTTATTTTTCTTATTATGTTAGTTATCATTTTATTTAGCACTTTAAACTTCATTTGCTAAGCTGTTAGTGGATTCCTGGTACTTTTATTGTAATTTTGTAATTTTTGTCCATACGGACATCAACACCCTATGAGACACTAGTGTGCCACGCTATCTTCCCTAGCCTACACTATTGTCCTCAAACAAAGAGCTTTTTGAGGTACAATTTGGGTTCCAGAAGCCTCCTCGTTTAGCCCCACCAAAGCTCTTTGGATAGTAGAGTGATAGAAGCACAAAGAGTTCTCTTCATTATCTATCCTTGACCTTAAACACTTGTCCAACCTGAGGTAGATTAGGGAATCCTTTCGCTCTAATCTCTTTTTGATCTCGAGCCTTGGTGTGGTTGGTCCCCCTCCTCTACATTTTGGTGAACCCAATGTGAACCATTTTGGTTATGTTTAGTAGTGTTGAAAGACCCTTTCCTTGTATCCTAGGAGTGTTGTGGGTGTGAGTGTTGCAAGGCACCTAGCCTTGCAACCCAACCTATGAATCCTATGATATGGATAGAAGGTTAGATAAGCATCACAAAATGAAACCTTAAGTAGGTCACCATCTAACTATGAAACCTTTAGGGGCTCCTGTGAAAGCTTTATTTAGTATACAAAGAAATGGCCTCATTACATCTTCCCATCCCATTTGCACAACCTATGAGTGGATATCCTGATACAACTTTCACCTCCCAGGACTTGCCAATGAATTGTAACAGAGAACCATCTCCCTCATACATCCCCACGTGTATCAACAAAAACACTGTAAGGGGTGTCCTCATTGACCCTACGTGTTAGGTGAATGTCATTACTAAGGAGATTATGTTGATTAATTTCTTACACAAAGATAGGTATGAAAAATCTAGGAGCACTATTCATACACACGATGGGATTTTTGTACCTCCCATCAGTTGCATTACCCTATCATTCCTAGTTGGACCTAGATCCATGAATACACTTTTTGACATTAGCTCAGGGTTTGATCTCATCAGAGTGAAACTAGGTATCCCCTGGTTGGTCGATATGAATGCAGTTCCCTCAGTAGTTCATAAGTGTTTGAAGTTTTCCCATGAGGGTTCGGTGCATGTAGTCCACAACACCAACTATAAACTGGTGATTGCATGTGGGGGCTACTCACTAGATCACTTTTGGCCTGTGCCCATTGGTTTGCTTCCTCCTAGGATGGAACTCTCATACCAAACCTATGTGAGGTGCAAGAGTGGGGGAATAATTCCTAAGGTGAGATACCCTCCTTCTCCCTATGCCATTTCACATAAATCCTACCTAAAGGCAGAGCATGAGGCCACCTTTTCTCAAAAAAGGGAAGAAGAGAATTGTGGCCAGGGCCCTTCTTCTTCTTCCTCCACTGTTCCACTTGTCGCTTCCTCTCGCCCTACTATGGTTCCATCATCTTCCGATCCTAGGTATTTTCTAGAGAGCCCAATGGTTCCCACTTGGAAAAAGCCCAAGCGTCTAACATTTGAACTTCCTGTCTTACCCATGGTGCTTCAGCCCATTTGGTATGGTAAGGGGAAGGGTCCCCATGATGCGCCCTTTATGTCTCTACCTCCGCAGCCTCCTTCTACTCCTACCTTTAAGGAAATTAATGGGAAGAGACCCATCACTGAGGTGTTAGATCCGGCTCCCTCCGCTGTTGCTCCATCATCTTCTCAACCTCTCCTTTTTTCTTTCTAGGAGTCAAACCCTTTGCCTGAAATGGCCATGACAGATACTTTGATGGTTGAATAGGAGTCTTCTATCTTGTCTTAACCCCCAACCTCTAGCTCTTGGAGTCATAAAAACTACCTTGTGCATGAGAACAAGCACCAGAGAAAGGCTTTGGCCGTGGACCAAGTCACCCTATAGAAGATGGAAGAGGATTCAAAAACTCCTACTTTGGCACCTTCTACTATGTCCTCCTCTCCTATCCTCTCTACTTTAGTTCCTTCAGCTTCAGTTCTACTTCCGACTCTCGCCACGAGCGTAAGCAATCCCCACCCAAAGAGGTTATAGGTGTTTATTGCTCATTTAGTTGATCCACCCCTTCTGATGTCCCTCCCAGACATCTCATCATTCTCAAAACCCATGGATATTTCGAATACCTTGGTGGTGTCTGCCGCAGTCTTCTCCTCTTCCTCTACATCTTCTGCTTTGTTGGTGGGGATTTTGCATCCCCTAATGAAGCAAAAGATGGAAGACAACGATGCTAGCAATGGGGGTCGGAAGAAGGACTCACCTTCTTCGGCAGGTGGTTCTGTGTTGGCTTGTGTCATCCTAGTGACGAAAGAAGCCCCAAAATCCTTGGAGTTTTTCATTGCTCCCAATTCACTCAGTGAGCCTAGTAGTGTATCTTGGGTGTCATCTCCTTCACCTGTTGAGTTAACACATGGCACTCCTATGAAGTGCATGTTTAATTCAATGGACGAGATCATGGCCCTATCATCAATCTTCATGAAGTCGTTGACTTTTACCCCACTAGAACTGAGTGGAGAAGACCTCAAGGGGCTTTCTTCCTTGGATCTTGTTGCGAGAGGGTCAAAGGGTTCCCCCCTTGATATTCGACCCTTGAAAGCTCATCCACCTTCCCAATAAAATGATCTAGATTGGGAGAATGAAAACCTATTGGTTGATGAGGACTAGTGGGTGTCTCTTCTTTATCTGTAGATTAGATTGTGTGTATATGTATTGTGTTCCCCCATGCTTACATTATGTGTTCCTAGATGACCCTTTTCACCCTTGTAGGTGCTTAGATATAGGAGTGTTTTTGTGTTGTAAAGCTTTCTCTATTTGTTACATCATTCTTCGTTTGTTGTGTATTGATTTTCAACAATCGGGGATGATGCAAAGTGTTGGGGGAATTTAGATTTCCCTTCTATGTTGACCCAATTTTTTATTTTTATTTTGTATTCACATGCCTTTCTTCATATGTTTTAATATAGTAGGGGGTTGATGATAGTTCATTTGTAAACTATTATATCTATTCATCTATATTTATGAGTAGCTCTGACTTTGAAATATCAAATCGCCCCTATCCCTTGTTCATGATTTTATTGTCTCTTCCTTCTTTGTGCTTATCTTTCATGCTTGTTTCATGATGTTGTGGTGCTCATGTGTTGTCCTTCATGTGTGCAACAACATTACCACTATTACATCTCTCTATGTTCCATGGGCCACAACATCACTTTTTCATTCTTGCTTTTCTCTCCTTATGATGTTATGTTTGTGTTTGGCATGCACCATCCTAAGGGGCGGCTATCATGTCACTTCAATTTTCAAAAAATGCATTCAGTGGCCAACAATTTTTTTTTTGAAAATATTTCCAACATATTTTTCAAAAATCATATTCCTCAACAAGGACCCCTAGTGGAATACTTTTCCTTCATCATGGGTTCGTAAAGTAAGAATTTGAAAACAATCCCTCTGAAGAGGGAGAACCTTATCCTATAGGAAAAGTTTCGACCTTCCCTTTGCAAGAGGAATTTCTTCCTTTTGAATTCCTTGATGAAGTGAACTCTTTCGAAAGGATTCCTTGATGTTGAATTGATTTGCAAAAAATACTCTCTTTCAAACTGAGCGTCCCTTGAGTAGACCCCCTTTCTTTTGATGGGTTCCCAAGGGAGTCCTTTGAAAGCTCTTCCTTTAGTTTTTGACTATCTGTGTGACTATCTATCTGCTTGCTTTCCTTCATGGCTATTTTTTGTTTTCTAACATGTTTTCCTGCAGATTAACATGTTGCTTTGTAGGTGCACTTGTGAAGCTGCTTTCTAATCTGACTCTATGGAGTTCCTTTACATTGGGATTCCTTTAGGAGAGAGTACCTGAGGGCACCTTATTTGCACGTCTGAGGACCTATGAATTTCTTGCATCCTATGGGATTTGTCCATCGTTGGTCTACAGGCCTTCGATGCACTTTGTTCAAACCTCCTCAGGAGAGAGTACTTATGGAATTATTTTCTTGCCCTGCACTTTTGAGTTCACCAGATTGCAGTCTGCTTCCTTGATAGTTCAAGTATAATTTTCTAAACTCTTTCAATCTACTTTACTAAACACTCATTGGAACTTATGTTCGCTAAAGTGGGAGAAAAATGTATAGGAGCAAATTTCCACCCCTCTTGCAAACTCTTCTTTTACACCTTCCACCTTAGAAAAATCAAATCTGACCATGTAATTCCACATCATCCATCTATACCTTATCCACTTGGTGCTTGTTTTTACTGTTGATGGGGGAATTTCTATCAGGGATGCACACGTGGCACACGAACGTCTACATAGTGCACTGCCATCCTAACATAATTCCTACCCCTAGAATTCGTAGAGGCGTTACGTTCTCCATTGGTGACGAAATGTAATGCCCCTGCGCCTTCTTGCTGAACTTTGAACAACTCTTTCCCTCCCATTTCATCTTCAAATGGCTATCTTTCCCATTCAATCCATCTTCTAGACATTTTTGGATCTTCTACACATTAATTTTCACATTTTTCTCCATACTCTTGCTACTAGTTGCACTATTAACTTCACATTTCCAACAATCACAACATCCTACACATCTATTATAGAAGCTACAACTTGGTGTATAGTGAGATTACTTTTAGCTTTGTTGTAGCTACGTCAACTTTGCCATAGTTGTGGACTTGCATTCCTCTCTCATTGTCCTTAAGTGCCTTTGGTTGAGGGTGGTAACACTTTCATATTACTTTGTTGTTGGATTTGAGTAGCATAGTGTCTCTCATAGTATTTGGTTTCATTTCTGTTCTAGCATTATTTCCTTTATCATATTTCTATATCTCTCTCTATCTAGATGTCCATGGAGGTGGAAACACCAAAGTGAGGGTTTGACTATGGAAAACCCCTATATAGCCCCAATATTTTTCCTTTCTTGGTTGTTTATAGGTATACATTTGTGTGGAGCTTGCTAGCAAACTGGACCCTTCATGAGTTCACTTCCACCACTTTTCTTTTTGTCGCTTCTATGCCATCTTTCTAGTTAATTTTCTTATTCTTTTAGTTATCATTTTAGTTAGCACTTTAAACTTCATTTACTAAGATGTTAGTGGATTCTTGGTACTTTTATCATACTTTTACACTTTTTGTTAGTACAGATGCCAATTCCCTTGTGAGACTCCAGTGTGTTGCACTATTGTCCCTGGCTTATAGTGCTATCATCTGGAAGAGAGTTGTCTAAGGTATAGTTTGGGTCCCAGAAGCCTACTCATTTAGTGTCATCAAAGCTCTCAGGTCAGTAGAGTGATAGAAGCACTGAGAGTGCTCTTCATTCTCTATCCTTGACCTTAAATGCTTTTCAAACCTGAGGTAGATCAGGGTAGCCTTCTGCTCTTGACTCTCCGTGACTTGGAGCCTTGGTGTGGTTTGTCCCCTCTATAGTTTGATTCCTCATCATCACTATCTTCTTTAATATAATAACTCTTCTTAAAGGATTTACCTTTATGATATTTATGTTTGTCATTTGAAACTTTATCTAGACATTTTGAAGCATAGTGACCTATCTTTCCACAATTGAAACACTTGAAAGGTAACTCACCTCTTATTTTGTAGTGCCCTTTTTCTATCTTCTTACAAAATTCACTTCCATTGTTACACCCCAAATTGTGTAATTACTATTTACTATTACTAAATAGGGTAAAATGTGAATGTAATGTGAATTTTGGAGATGAATAAATTGTGCTCATACCATGTTATCAATGTGAATGTTATCTCATGTGATGTTATTTCATTTGATGTTATCTTAGTTGATGTTATTTCATGGAGAAATACTGCATATATGTGAATAGATGGTTATTGAATTATTATTCTAACTTTGGAGATGTTTATGTATACTGCATATGCTATGAACAATTGAATATCGTGTGCATGTGTTAGTGGATGAAGGTATGTGTTCCATTCCTCTAGGAAGTGGGGAAGTATCACTCGGGAGAAGATCTTGGTCGGGTAACCAGTAACGTAAACTGTATGAGCATACACACACCACAGTAATTTGGTTGAGTCTAGATATAAAAGTTAGAAGTTGGTAAGTCATCCCTTATTTGAAATATCTGCATTAGTAAAGGTGTTGTTTACTATTGAGTGCATTGTTTGGTGTTGTTTATCTGTTTGATCTTTGAGTCCTTTCTTATGACATTGTGTTGATTGTGCTTGGGTTGAGTCTTTGGGCTTTATGAATGGTTACCTTTACGTCATTTCATATGAACCTAAAATGTAACATTTATATGGGCATATATATACATATACTTAGATCCGTGTATGAGAGCATTAGAAAAGGCACATGTATGTAAGTAGAAATACCCAAATTGGTACATACACGAGGAAATGACTATATGTATATATATGTGTGAATATAGTCACAAGGTCATAGTCATTCAACATCCAATATATTACTTGGCTATCATATTTCCATATAATGAGTATGCTTGTATATATACACAAATACACTTGCAAGTGTTAATGCTTATCGAAGAAGTGTACATATGTATATATTATATAAGTATATGTGTATAAATATACACACCTATTATTGTTCATATAATATGATAAAGGATTTATATGTTCGATTATAGAATGAGTATATATTACAGGCTTAGGTACATATTTGTATAAGTTGATAAGGTTACTATTATCATGTGAATGTTTACAGGCATTAAATCTATTTATGCACATATATATATGTATGTACTTGTATATAAACAAATATATATATATATATATATATATATATATTATAATAGAATTTAAATTGTAAATTTTAGCAATGCCAAGTAAATATATATATAGGTATATATATATATGTAACTCACATATTGGCAATGAGCAAGGGGTGAACTTTATACTAAATATCGGGTAGTAATTAAGACAAATTGACTAGAATACCTTAGTCGATGTAGTATAAGCGATCAACAAGTACACATAAGCTTGGAATGCCTATAATATAAATAATTAGTCATAACATAGTTTGTTACACATGGTGTGAGGAGAAAGGCTTATTAAAGCCATACAAGATAGTTGGGAGCAGGAAACCACGTGGTGAGTATAAGAATAAGGAAGATGTTGTGTGAGTTGAATAAGAGCACACACTATATAGTAGATTCTATTAAGTATACTTTGACCAATTCATAATTCATGTGGAATCTGAATGAAAGTTGTTTGTGACTACTTTGATAAAAGCTAATTTACAAAGGTTTTAATAGTCGATAGAGACTATGAAATGGAGGTCGATAATAGTCATCATTGACTCTGTTTAATGAGGTCAATTTAATAGCTAATGACTGTTAGTATAAACTGATTATCATGTTGAAGGACTGTTAGTAGAACTCTTTGGCCAAAGTAGTGTGAATGTCTAAGACTCCACTCTAGATTGTGTGACTACTGAGACTACACTGTCAGTTCACCATGATCCAGTATTACATGCTAGACAAAGATTTTGGGATTACAAGTTCTAGTTACATAGGACACAACACTATGCTCAGTTGGTTTTCATTATCGGTTACTCTACCAATATCTTCATCGAACATAAGGGCCATCTATCGAATGATATATGTGTGGGGAACCAAATTATGAGTCCATGGTTGGTGGAAAAGTGCCTCAGTGATGCTTCTCCTCCACAGTAGGTGACATAAGAACAAGATTTGAAAGGGGGGATCCTAGAATGTCTTACAACTATTTGTTCTAAAGCTCATTGGAGCTACGTATGTAAATGTAAGTATTCTTGATTATTGTAACTTGTGAAATTATTGTAATGAAATGGAATCTTTATTGTAATATGATATGGAATCATGTTCGTATATTCTCAATAAAATAAAGATTTATTTTTTGCAATGACTTGTTACCTAATTTATTTACTCACAAGGTGTAAATTTAGCAATTTTTACTGCACTAATGGGTTGGCATGTTACGTGTGGTATCAGAGCTACCAGGTTCAAGCATTGAAACCTATGAGCTCATTAAGCAACAATTCGTAAACCTTATCGGAAGATAATGGTTGAAAAGTTCTTGTGCCACAATGGTAAGAGAAAAGAACATAGGGAAGTGAAAAGGAAGATGTGAATTTCTAAAAAAAATTTGTAAATTTGGGACTAGTTAAGATTCGTCCTTGGTGTAGGAACTCCTAAACCAACAACTTATGATATTACATGGTATTGCAAAAGATTATGCAATTGGGTTATGTAGGAAGGTTAGGAAGAATAACCGGTATATACCTTTAACCTTCGAAATAGTTATACGACTCTAAGGGGATGGGAAGAAATGAGATAACCCTTGATAGTAGCAACCTATAGTTGTAAAGAGTCAAGAATTCTTGGATTTAGTGAAAACACTACAAATCTATGTGTATGGAATGTCAACATAAATTAGATCGAAGTAGGAAGTCAACGAAGGAGGTATCCACAAGGTTGGATAACTCTTGACATAAAACTAATTCTTGTATAAAGGATAAGATCTTGCAAGAAAAGAGTTAGTACCTAGGAAAAAAGAAAAGACCGAAATGGTTAGAAAGAAGTAATCAACAATGTGGGCATGGTTCCACCAACCAAAATTGATGAGATTATTGGAGTTTTGATTAAGATGAGAAAAAAAGAGACCAAACAAATTTGGTATCTATAAAGATTATGAGAGAATAAGATTCCAAAGCATTGGAATAATGTCACTTGGAAATGTGAATATGAAAAAGAAACTTGACAAAGGAAAATCAGGTTAGCCTGACAAGGTTTGAATAGTACATAGATTGGTTGGAGTATAAGATGAACTCACCAACATGTCTACAAAAATCAACATTCGTTTAGAGGTTCCAAAAGGAAATGAAATACAATAAGGCACTATGTGTCAGATCAATAGAAGTTGTATGGAAAATAATGTTCTAAGTTGGAAGGTACATCAACAAAAGAGGCTTGTGAACATGGATATTTCTCCACCAAAAAGGATATTGGAAAGAAAATGGGAATATTAGTGTGTCTCTTAAACTTTTAAATTTGTTGATTATTCATTAGATCTCCTATTGGATGATCCAAAATATTGAATTTATAGGATTATAAATCAATGATGAATCTAACTTTGGGAAAAGTATATTCAATTATGTCATTGAGGTAGGAAAAGACAAAAGAAAGCCAACAACAAGGAATGACAAATAATTTCAAAGAAGCAAATGTTTGTTAGAGTTCAACTTTAAGTTGATCAAATGTTGTGAAACACTAAGGGGGGAAAGAAAGAGAGTGGATTGACTCGGGTTAAGTACCCCACCCAATGAAAAACATAGATATGTTTTCAATTTGGAAGAACTAATGACTTCTTCACAAGTCATGATGTCAATTTAGTCATACATTTTGTGACTAATGAGAAAGGAAAAGGTATTGGGATTTCTGGAGAAAGATAAATGGAAAGGTCAAGGATTATGACCTATTATCATCTCATACCTTATATTTATCTGATTGAAAGATAAAACGAGATTATCATTGATGCCTTAGAAAAGGATAGGTGATAATATGATCATGATAAGGAAAGATCATTGTCTATGAGATTGGAAAGGGAAGATCTAGGTTACTCATGAATTGGAAGAAAGTGTCTCTACACTCCTATATACCTTATATAGGAGATTTATATAACGATTTTATTTCTATAGGTAGGTAGTAAAACTACATATTATGAAGTATATCCATGTCGTGAAGTGACTTGACACTGTAACTGACTGTGCTTAGAGACCTACGGATGGAATGGTTTAGCTATTAAGACATAGAGATGGTATGGAAAATAAGGTAGGATGTGACGTTATGTGAACCACATCAAAATCTCTTTATAAGAATGATTATTTGATCATGCTTTATACCTGAATGAAACCCTAGGTTTAGAATAACCTAATTGGGATGAGAAGTTCATTTGAATAAAAAGAGAAACCTTAGGTTAAGTTTTACCTATTGGGTTGGAATATGTACTGGACTACTCATTAACACCTTTAAGTTGGGAATAACTTACTAGATTGAGTTGTACATTTGGTCTTGATTGGAACATATAGGGGTAGAGTAACCTATAACATCAAACTAGTCAACGATTGAGGACTCTATCCTAAGATTTGGAAGGGAATATTGAGATTGAGATTCACCACTGAGAATGTGTAAATCACTTGAGCTTATGAAAATTCTATATGATTAGAAACATAGGTGGGATACCTAGTGAGTTAAAGTAGCTACTTGGTTAATTACTTTACACTCTCGAAATGAAGTCATAATGTTGACAAGACTTTGATTGAATCTTATATTAAAAGGGATACACTATCAATAGGAAGCATCTATTGTTATGTCGTGACATCATATAATTTTCAATTAGCGTGAGATGTTGGAAATTTTATTGAGTAGAACACCGGGGTTGTTACTTGTGCTCAAATAGGATATACCGGATTTGGGACTCACCTATGTGATTAAGTGAATCAATGGAACCAACGAGAAATTTTCATTCTTGGTAATTAGATATGTAATTAAATTTGATATCTTCTAGGGACCAACATGATAGAATGAGGAATAATACTCAAAATTAGTACCAAATCTTATTGGGAAAATTAGATTGAGTTGAAATATGGATTACATCTTTAAAAATAATCTGAGGATAGAAGAAATCCATAGTATGGATGTCCTAAGATAAATGGGATTTATCTCCACAAAACTTAAAAACCATTATTACATGGGAATTAAAGATGGCGTAAGATCATAAAATAGGTTTTCACTTAGTCAAAGAATAGACTATTATTGAATATAAAAGAAACTATGTACCCAAAATTTTGGAAGACTCAAGAATGAAACAAGGAAATTAATGTTAGATTTAGGACATCAGAATGTCAAAGGGAATTTTCAGATGAGAAACTACTATAACCTAGGGAAATATAGAGTAAGAGGGTACACAGGATGTGGCAAGATAATGTTTAGTATGCCACGAAATGAAGATCAAATGTAATCATCGGTATGACATGTGTACGCTCTTGAGATTCCAGAGGGAAAGTGGTAGAACAAAAGATAGATCAATCTATTTATGATGGTAAAACTGACATAAGGTTCTAGTGGAAAAACTCACCAAAGTAACGAACGCTATTTGGAAACTTGAGTTATAGGATTTGGTCCTAAATAATATATTGTGAGAAGTAGTTTCTTAGTATTCCTGATAACCTGGTTATCTCAATTATGAATGAGAAAATAATGATAGGGTTGTGTAAACCATGATCATAATATGAGACATTCAGTTGAATGAATGCACAATATATTATTATAGCCAAATAGTCAAAAATGGTAGACCAAATCTTGAATGATTTATAAAATTCTAACATTGAAGTTTGGACCATTATATGGAAAGGAAGGTTGGAAACTCCATTAGGTTGAAATAGGCTTAGAAATAGGATTAACCATAGACTTGATAGATTGTCAAAAAGGAGCAATAGATTGAAGAGATCGATGAAAATTTGTTGATACAAAGCTTAAGTATGAAGTAGTGACAAAATTTGACAGGTGCCCAAGAGCAATGTTATGCTCAAGATGGAAAAGTAATCAAGAACAAGTACTTTATGATAAGGAAAATGGATGTGTAAGTGATGGACAAACTCGGTTTATCAGTTGTCTAAAATTGTAATTACCAAAGGGAAAGGATGGGACCCACAATGTAGTGCACAATACATCGTTATTCCTTTTCTATTTGGATTATATTAAGGATAGATTCATGGGCCAATTATTTCCAATCACTATGTCGTGTATAGATACTATTGTACCTAGAATGTGTATATATGATAATGTAATAAATCTCTTTGGGAGAGCAAGTATGAGTGACGCATACAAAATTTCCCTATGCGATAGTGAGGGCACTCAAAGCAAGGTCTAGGAAGGGCAAGGTTGCAAGGTTTAATGCTACATAGGATGAATGTTTTATAAATCTTACGTATTTTGAGAATGGTAAGTAAAAATTTATTTGACTTTAACTATATGTTAAAAGGCTATAGATCATCAGGGATGATGATTCATAATGGGGGAAGTATGTTACACCCAAAATTGTGTAATTGCTATTTACTATTACTAAATAGGGTAAAATGTGAATGTAATGTGAATTCTCGAGATGAATAAATTGTGCTCGTACCATGTTATCAATGTGAATGTTATCTCATGTGATGTTATTTCATTTGATGTTATCCCAGTTGATGTTATTTCATGGAGAAATACTACATATATGTGAATAGATGGTTATTGAATTATTATTCTAACTTTGGAGATGTTTATGTATACTACATATGTTATGAATAGTTGACTATCATGTGCATGTGTTAGTGGATGCAGGTATGTGTTCCATTCCTCCAGGCGGAGGGGAAGTATCACTCAAGAGAAGATCTTGGTTGGGTAACTAGTAACAAACTATCTGAGCATACACACACCATAGTAATTTGGTTGAGTCTAGACATAAAAGTGGGAAGTTGGTAAGTCATCCCTAGTTTAAAATATCTGCATTAGTAAAGGTCTTGTTTACGATCAAATGCATTTTTGGGTGATGTTTATCTATTTGAGCTTTGAGTCCTTTCTTATGACATTGTGTTGATTGTGCTTGGGTTGAGTCTTTGGGCTTTATGAATGGCTACCTTTACGTCATTTCATATGAACGTAAAATGTAGAATGTATATGGGTATATATATACATATACTTAGACTCGCGTATGAAAGCATTAGCAAATGCACATGTATGCAAGTAGATATACTCATAGAGGTAAATACACAAGGAAACGACTATATGTATATATATGTGTGAATATAGTCATGAGGTCATAATCATTAGACATTGAATGGATTACTTGACTATCATATGTCCATATAATGAATATTCTTGTATATATATGCAAATACACTTGCAAGAATTAATGCTTATTGGAGAAGTGTACATATGTATATATTATATATGTGTATAAATATACACACGTATTATTGTTCACAAAATATGATAAAAGAGTTATACGTTTGATTATAGAATGAGTGTATATTACAAGGGTAGGTACATATTTGTATAAATCGATAAGGTTACTATTATCATGTGAATGTTTACTCATTTGAATTCATTTGAATATCAAATATAAATGTATTTGATTATCATGGGTTATTTATATAATATATATTTAAATATATATATGTACACATATATATGTGTGTGTGTGTTTGTGTACTTGTATATAAACAAATATATATATATATATCTATATATATATACATATATATGATAATAGAAGTTAAATTCTAAATTTGAGCAATGCCAAGTAAATATATATATAGGTATATATATATATATATATATATGTAACTCACATATTGGCAATGAGCAAGGGGCGAACTTTATGCTGAATATCAGGTAACAATTAAGAAAAATTGACTAGAATACCTTAGTCGATGTAGTATAAGCTATCAACAAGTACACATGAGCTTGGAATTCCTATAATATAAAGACTTAGTCATAACATAGTTTGTTACAAGTGGTGTGAGGAGAAAGGCTTATTAAAGCCATACAAGATAGTTGGGACTAGGAAACCACGTGGTGAGTATAAGCATAGGGAAGATTTCGTGTGAGTTGAGTAAGAGAACACACTGTATAGTAGAGTCTATTAAGTATACTTTGACCAATTCATAATTCATGTGGAAGCCGAATGAAAGTTGTTTGTGACTACTTTGATAGAAGTTGATTTACAAAGGCTATTAGTAGTTGATAGAGACTATAAAATGGACATCGATAATAGTCATCATTGTCTATTTTTAATGAGGTCAATTTAATAGATAATGACTATTAGTATAAACTAATTTTCATGTTGAATAACACGTGATATAAGTTAATGATTTTCATTTGATATTGTTGTCAATAATATTCTTTACTTGGTCGATGCCATTAGTGAGACCAAGCTTGACTTTGTCTAATGTATTAAACTGATCAAGTCGATCCATCCATCAAATGGGTCGATGGAAACTTGTTGTCATAAAATGGAAGCTGGCTGAGTTTAACCATACCAAATATGAAGGAAATGATAGTGGAAATGGTACCACCTTTGAAACAAAGTTGCAAATGTCTTCTCATTGTGACAATTCAAATTAAGCATATGTTGTTTGAATAAGTCTTCAAATTGCTATCACAAAATATGTCGACCTGTAGGTGATAATGTTGAGTATTAGCTTATGAAGTCACCACCTTTCTGATATGTTTCATGTGTTTCTTTGCATGAAGCTTGTTGTCCATTAACATTCCTAAATTGTAGGCTTTGAGGTTGCTTGGTTGCCCTATAAATAGTTGAACCATTTCATTTGGAAGGGACACATTCTTCCATAAGATAATACATCTTTTGCAAATCATATTTCTATATTATCCAACCATAATTTTCTTTGCATTGAGAGAGAGAAAGGAAGTGAGTTCATATAGTGTGAAAGGATATTATATTTAAGATAAGTTTATATTTTGAGAGGAGTAATCTATCAACTTGAGAGGTAGAGTTTATAGTGATGTTCTTGAGAATTTGTTTACCAAGCTTGCTATTGATAGAAAAGGCTACATTGCTATCATTTGATTGGATAAGCGAAAAATACCTGCATGGGGATCTCTTCTTCTTTGTTATTTTACTTTTGAATGATGTGTCTCGTATACATGGTTGAGATATGTTTTCCAGTTTGTGTATTAAAGGAATTGGAGTGCTTTGAAAAGGAAATTGAAGTTTAATGTTGTTTTCATAATGTGTTTTAGAGTACTCCATAGTAGAAGATGAATGTTTATCATAAGTATTATATACTAGGTGTGATTGAACATGAAAAGCACATATGGTGTATTTAGCCAAGTTATTGAATTAACTAGCAAAGCTTGTGTTTACTCCTAGGATATATAAATCCAGTATGGGAGGGAGTTTAAGTACTTATGTGTAAGTAGGGTTACTCCAAGTATATAGGTTATCTAGGATGATGGACTATCCATTGAAGGAAATACCTAGCTTGTGTACTTACTAGTTAAGTAGGATTATTCCAAGTAGATTATTATGGTGATAGGTTATCTGGGATGATGGACTATCCATTGAAGGATTACCTATGTGTAGCTTAAGATAGCCTTAAGCCAAATCGGCCCTGAGTAGTTTATGTGATAGATTACTTCATTCAAATTACTGAATGAGAACTCTTTGGCCAAAGTAGTGTGAATGTCTGAGACTCCACTCTATATTGTGTGACTACCAAGAATACACTATTAGTTCACCATGATCCAGTATTACATGCTAGACAAAGATTGTGGGATTACAAGTTCTAGTTATGTATGACACAACAATATGCTCGGTTGGTTGTCATTATCAGTTACTGTACCAATCTCTTCATCAAAGGGAAGGTCCATCTATCGAATGATAGATGTTCAGGGGACTGCACTATGAGTCTATGGTTAGTGGAAAAGTGCCTGAGTGATGCTTCTCCTCCACAATAGGCGAAAAAAGAACCAATATTTGAAAGGAAGGATCCTAGAAAATCTTACAACTATTTATTTTAAAGCTTATTGGAGCTATGTATGTAAATGTAAGTATTCTTGTATTATTGTAACTTGTGAAATTATTGTAATGAAATGGAATCTTTATTGTAATATGATATGACATCATGTTCATATATTCTTAATAAAAGAAAGATAAATTTTGTTGCAATGACTTGTTACCTAATTTATTTACTCACAAGGTGTAAATTTATAAAATTTTACTACATTGATGGGTTGGCATGTTACATCCACTTCATCAAAATCACCTAGTTCAGATTCATCATTCCTCTCTTTATTGATGAATTTAAAAGAAGTTTATTTCCTTGGAACATCTTTTTCAAACTATCTTAATTCAAATGTAGTTAAAGCACCAAACAATTGATCTCTAGTGTATTGATCCAAATTCTAAGCTTCCTTAATAGTATAAAATTTAGCACTATAGGATTTAGGAAGAGTTCTCAATACCTTTTTAACAACTTCATTTTCCTCCAACTTTCCACCAAGACCATCAATGGAGTTGACAATTCCATCCACCCTGTGCATGTAGCCTACAATATCTTCATCCTCTAGCATCCTTAAGGTTTCAAACTTGGCCTTGAAATTCTACATCTTTTCTTGCTTGACCTTATCATCTCCTACATAAATTCTTTTTAGCTTCTCCCAAACCTCTTTAGTAGTTTTGCAACTTATCACCTTCACAAGTTTTGATTCTGAAGCCCACTCAAAATAACATTCCTCACTTTTCCATTATTCTCATACTCCTTAAGTTCATCTTCACTTGTTGGAGGAGTATTAGGCATATTATATCCATTTTTGACTAATTTCCATATGCCAAACCCTAATGCAGTGAGAAAGGCTTCCATCTTGGCTTTCTAGAAGGGATAATTTGTTCCATCAAACATAGGAGCTTTGACACTGTTCCTGTGTGCCATCTGAATCTACCTCAAGTGGTTAAGCTTCTTCCAAGGAACCTCTACTCTAATACCAATTGTTAGACACACATAACAACTGAGACGAGGGTGAATCGGTTGTGCATTAAAACCTTCAAATCCTTATTAAGCATTAGCAAGTAAATAAATGAAAGAACAAAACATCCAAAAAAATTCATAATAGAACACCAGATATTTATGAGGAGACCCTAGAAGGTAATTACCATAGTGAGGATTAACTCACTAAATGAAAACCAAAACTGATTACAAAAGGCTCACTGCCCAGAGGAATCACTGTCCAAAAATAAAGGCTCATTGCCCAAGAAGATCGCTTTTTTTGAATTACAAAGAAATAGTTACAAGGAGGTTCACTACCTCAAACCAACTGGAGAAACCACCACAATATCTCTTCACCATTTGTAACCTTCAGTTCACTGCCTCTAGCAACTTTTGGCACACTAAATTGTAGATACCTTCTTCTCACTACTTTTGGTAGTCTTAGGGGTTATTGCTCGCACTCAAATCTCAACACATGATCACATATCATAATTTCACACCACACACATATCCAAAGATTTGAACTTGCATATATATATATATATATATATATATATCTTTTGTAACCTCAAATAACCTTCTTTAGGCTAAATTTAATGAAATTTATGTACCTCAAATGTGCAACTACCGAATAGGTTGGCATCAAACACCTCCACCATGGAAAGAAGTGATGGAAAAACATGTCAGGGGTTAACCATGACCTAAATCTACACCCACACACTACACCAAGCTTCCACATACCACAAATCTTGTTTGCAAGCAATACTAACACACTAGGTCAACCAAATTCACACTTCATCAAGGCCAAATAAATCCTAAAGAATCTACAAAAATATTACACAACACCCTAGAATATTCCAACATCAACATAATATTCAAAAACACTAGAGTAAACACATGAAACTAAGAATACTATCATCCTATGCAACCAATCAAACTGCCACTAAGAAATAACTCAAGATCTAAGATTGTGGAACAACTGAAAACTAGAAAAACCAAGGGAATGTAGGTACAAGTAATATTAGCACATTCCCAAATCTGCAAGAAAAGAAACTTCAACATAGAGAAATGTGGAGCAATTCCATTTCTCCTAGATATCCCTCTTCACAAGCCAAAGATAGTCAAGCACACTATCAAACATATCTTCTACTGTTGCATGATCTAGAACCTAAAAATTTGGATATAACACCTTTTAAGACCTTTGATTATCACATTCAAATTGCACAAGCACATCTTCAAGAATAAAGAAATGCAAAGAAAAATGCAGAACACTTCCCAATCAGCTTGTACCAATTTTATGTAAATCTTCTCAAAATCACTTGAAAGCCAAGTGACCCTATTGCATTTACAACACCCACTCAACACCATAGACACCATCTACACCACCTAATCAACACCATACACAACTTCTCAACATATACATACCAGAGGTTGACATCAATGACAACACTGATGACAACATAGTGCAACACACTAACCATATGGGTCATTGATCCAAAATATAATCAACCATATATTAGCTCAAAATATTGGTGAATTAGTTAGTAATTTTATTATTAGGAGATTGGGAGATAGGTCAACCCATAATAATGTGTCTCGATTTTTGGCCAAAGTAGGACATTGAAATCAACATTTTCACAAAAAAAATTACTTTATGAAACCTATGACAACTAAAACATTAATAATTAACAAGCCAGATGAGATTATTTGGACAAAATCCAAGTCTGGTCAGTATTCTGTTAAAGATGCTTACAACTCTTTAGTCAATCAAAATTCTGGAAATACTTGGCCTTCTAAACTATGTTGGGGCCCACATGTCCTACCAAAAGTAGGTGCTTTTGCTTGGCTTGCTATAAAAGACAAAATCCTTACTGGTTTGAGACTAGAAAGATTGGGAATTACTCCTCTATTTCCTTGTGACCTCTGTGGTAATGCTTTCAAATAAGTGGACCACCTTCTTTTGAGCTATGAATTTGCTAATAATTGTTGGTCTTGGGTAATGAATAAGTTGGGTTGGTCAAGTCCCCTCCCCAATTCAATCCTTAGTTTGTTCAATATCTGGCCTTCTCTCTATTCCTCCTCATCCCTAGCCCGCATTTGGGAAATTTCCCCCTCCATAATAATTTGGAATATTTGGCTTGAAAGAAACAATATAATTTTTAGAAAAAAAGCCTCCTTTCTTCCCCAATTTCTTCATAAAATTGAAATTTCCATTTCTAAGGTGACTTCTTATGCCCTCTTTAAGTCTCTTAATTCAATCAAATCTTATTCATCTCAGGATTCTTTCATCTTGAAAAATTGGAAATTAATTAAAATTCCTATACTTGGTTCAGTTTCTTCAAAGGCCTCTATGGTAAATAGAAGTTCCATCACTTGGTTTCCCCCCTCTAAAAATTCATCAAACTAAATTTTGATGGGGCCTCGAGGGGAAACCCAGGTAAATCTGGGATTGCTGCAATTCTGAGGGACTGGAATGGAAAATTCATTGGTGTTGCATGTGAAAAAATTCCTAATTGCACCAACAACACTACATAATTTAATGCTTTGAGGATGGGTTTGTGCCTTGCAATAAAGCTTTCTATATATTTCCTTCATATTGAAGTGGATTCGATGGTTGTATTTGGCCTTGAGGAGAAGACATTTCGACTCTTGGCATTCGAATTATATTCTCTCTTTCATCTTGCAACAAATTGAGGTCTTCACAAATATTCAAATTTCTCATTGTTATAGAGAAGCAAATGAGTATGTCGACACCTTGGCCAATAAAGCAATCAATGAAAATATCACTTTTAAAGAATTTCAGTAGAGGAATGTGATCAATTATTTTTCAAGAAATAATTCTTAGAAATTATTTTGTAATGTTCGAATTTTCAAGTGTTTCCACTCTTTCTTGGGACTTGATTTGTGTCACTTGTATTCGCCTTGGTCATTCATTGGTTCCTACTTACTTCATGCCCTTATCTCAAAATTTTGATTATTCGAGGCCTGTGGTACGACTATATCTTTTGCTTCCATCATTTTGGGGTCTTTAGCTCATGGCTTACAACTTGGACAAGTTGTTTCTTGCTTCGATGATAGATTTTTGGGACACATGTTCTGCAATCTCAATAGTTCTTCAGGTGGCATCTTTAATACACATGTGATTATCTCTAACATTGCTTGCTTTTGAATGACATCTAGCATTCTTATGCATTCATGTGTTTTTTCCTCTCTTATGCGCAATAAAGAACCTGTTGCCTGACATTCATGAGGAAATTATGACAAGAATTTCTCATTGGAAATGATGACATGGAATGTTTTGGTACTGCATATTTCAATTGATGGCTATAGGCATATATGCTAAATTTGGAAATTTTTCTCTGGTGTTCATCTTCGAAAGATTACTTTGCTTGGCGAACATTAGGGAAAATTCTTCTTATTAAGAGTTCAAATCCTTTGATGAACTTAGAGGCATCTTTTATTACACCGTGATTTGATGGAACTAAGATTTCGTGTGGTACTATTATTGTCAGTTGGTGGTTGTGGAAATGCTTGGATAAATTTAGTGTGTTCCCTTTATGTTTGTCCATGAAAGGTCTACTTTCATTGGAAAACATTTGGCGAGCAATTTTACTATCAAGAAATTTTCTACCACTATACTTAGTGGCATCCTTCACATGCCATTTGATTTGACAGAGTTTAATCATATTTTCCAAAGCCTTTGTATTGCTATGGCACTTGGCATTTTTTGCATTCCTAGGTACTAGCCGCATTAGATCATTAATGGTTGTTGCTCAGAGGTACAATAGAATTGCATTATTTTTATGCTGCCTTGTGTGAAGCCTTATCAATATGTTTTGATTGCTCCATCTCTCTATAAAATTGGCTTCTTGGTGTCTTTCTTGCATATCATTTCTGAAGCAGCTCCTCTTTCTATTGTGGAAGTAATGGATAGATTGTTTTTTGTTTTTGTTCCTCCCCGAACACATGAAGTTCGAGACTGTTCAAGGTTCACCTTAGGGAAATTGCAGCACACGTTTGCAATTGAATGTAAATAGGTACATGATGCAATTGAGTTGATTTTGGGTTATGACTGGCTTGAGTTGCATGTTTCATCCCTTCCACATGAAGTTTCCTCAAGGTTTGTTTCATATTTGATGGACGTCCTCTAGTGCATCGAGATGGTAAAGTTACTAGCTAGCCCTTACATTCTTCCTCACATATGCCCACTCTCATCCTTACAACCAGATTTGGAGAGTTATGATATTCTCCAAGGCACAAATAGTATGGGTGGCATATTTTGTAGGCAACATTTGCTTTCTAGTAGAATTTTTACTCTACTCCTCTCTTCAATGGCTAATGGGTTATTGAGTGACTCACCAAAAGAATTTAATTATCATCTTCTTAGGCTCTAAGGTCTTTATGGTAACTCTTTCTATGACTCTATCCAAGAGCTGTATGATGCAGTTTGTTTCTTAATTAGGCATGCTCTTTTTGAGCCACATGAAAAACCATATTTTTTGCCTCCTACAAATTTGGCTTCATCTAAAGAAAGTTCTACATGAGAAGCTTTTCTCTTCCTAGCTTCTTGTTGACTCCTTTTTGGATTTCCTTCTGTCTGGGATTTTTTGACATGGTTAACCCACTCTTGCTATGTGTCTCTTGGTCTCTCCTTGTCTACTCTTGCAGGATTTTGATTTTTTGGTTCCTGATGGCATGGTGTTTTGGTTGTGACTCACTTTTGTGGGAAGCTTGAAATTTGACCTAAATTCTTTCATGGACCCTTTTGGGTGGTAGTTGGGTCATGCTTATCTTTTGTTAATTTTGCTCGTTATACTCACAATTGCATGATCTTCAATCAATTTTTCTCGTACTACTTGCATGTTCTTGATGGAGGTTGCCTCTTCTTTTCTGATCTACTCGTCACCTTGTCCTCTTTTTGTGTTGTATTTGGTCTTAATGGTCGCAGGGTTATTCTCCTGATTCCCCATTTTGATGCTTTAAATCTTCTTCTTCTCTAGTGAGCCTTTCTTCGAGCTTCTATTTTTTCTCGTACTCGGATTATGTAACTTCCTTTTATTTTAATAAAATGTCTTTGTGGTTCTTCCACCTTTATTGAAAAAAAAAACTAAAACATTAATAATTTGGAGATGATGTGATCTAGTGATCTGTGAGGATTTGTATGTAGATTATAAAAATATATTTAAAAAAATAAAAAATAAAAATTGTGATTTTTTATGTAACTTGTAATAAATTATTTTATATAGTAAACAACATTTTTAAAAAGTGGCATTTATTTTGTAACCGATAAATTTTCTTATTGAAAGGATAAATTATAATTTTAAAAATATATATTTTTAACATCAAATATCTAATGCATGGTATCTTTTCATAATTTTCCATTGCATATTTTTTTTAATTAATTTTTGTTGAAGGAATGAGAAGTTTTTCATTGATGATGTTGGCAACATGAATATTATAGTGTTGTCATTGATGTCAACATTTTATCTAGATATGAATATCATGATGTGAATCATTGTGGTTAGATCTACCAGGTTTGGGAGTATTTGTGAAAGATGTTTTTGCAAAGTGGTTGGGCCGGTAAAGTTGGTTGTAATGGGAAACCAGCTAAGTGTCAATACTACTATTTCAATGTAATAGAGCTTCCATTTTTGGGTTCGTATGAATCCACAAATGAAGATTTCACTTTATGCTTCTAACATTATTTTGTTGGATGTTAGATTTATCTTATTCCAATTTTTTGTCATGTTTTGGCTATTGGATCAAAATATTGAGTAGCAAAAGTTAACCTAGCAAATTATAGTTATTCTCTATATAGTGCATTTGTGTGGGAGAGTCTGCACTTCTCCACAAAAAAGTTTTTGCCTCTGCGCTTTTGAGGAAAAATTTACAGATGGTAATAGCATGTGAATTCTAGATGGTATTAAATTTTGAGGTCCATGTGTCTAAGTGTGGATACACAGTTGAAGGATTTTGGTATTAGGTCTTATACGATGTGGACCTAACAAGTTTGAAGGTATGAAAGGTTAAATAAGTGTTGCAATCTTATGAGGTATCTATTATATGTCCATGTAGACCTATTTTAAGTTTTTTTGAGGATTGAATCTTGGCACGAGATATGTATGAAATTTTTGGATCCAACAAGTTATATTTTGAGTGTTACATCTAACTAGGCTAACCTAATTGATGTTATTCTTGAAGCGGATATATATGTTAGATATTTTTAGTGTTTTGGATATGAGAGTGTGTGATGTGAAGGTCCTACATATGAATATTATTAGAGAAGTGAAAATTTAAGTTGTGAATGTTGAGTAGAAGATTAAAGTGATTTGAATATAGAGGAAAGTAGAGTGTTAAATCAGGATCATATGAAGTGGGTAAGGTCAGCTTATTGAGCTTCATTGGAACTGTATTTCATGCATATGAAAGATGCAATTGTAACAGTTTAAAATAGGCTATGAAACACTATCTCTCTTCTATCTTTTCTTTGTGGCTAGTGAGTCCATTTGGACAGCGAGTCCACCTATAGTGAGCACTTCTATAAATATACTATAGCCAGTTATAATATATTTTGAGCTAATCATCACCGTGGTTTTTACCATTTTGGTTTTTTCATATAAAAAATATTGGTGTTTAGGTCTTATGTTTTGTTATTGATTTTTCATGCTTTCTCTATTTATTGTAGTTAAATATGCTTTGGTAATTGGATGTTTAATGTTTGAATAGTTTAAGAGAATACTGATAAAACCCCCTCTTAGTATTCTAGGTGTTCAACAATTGGTATCAGAGCTTGGTTCCTTGGAATGAGCTTAACCACTTTAGTAAGGTCTTGGTGATTAAACACATGGCTAATCGAAAACTTCCTACTCCTCCAGATGAGATTCCTAAAGTAAGAATCATAGAAGAAGATTGTAAGCTTCAAAAATATGGAGAACTCAAAGTTTCTCTTGAAGACCTTGAAAGAAATGAAAGTGAAAATAGAGATCTAAATGAAAATGTAAAAGAAGCAAATGAATGCATCATAAAATTGAGAGAGAAAATCAAGAAGTTTACAGAAAGGCATAAGGAAGTTAGTGAGCAATTAAATCAGGAAAAAGAAACCATCATTTATATAAAAGTGCAAGTTGAAGAAAAGAAAAGAGTTGAGGAATGTCTAAATGCAATGATGAAAAACAAATTTGGTGAATTTGCAATGCTTGAACAAGAAGTTGTGAACTTGAGATCAGATATGGAGAAAGCAAGAAGTCATGAAGAAAAATTCAAGATGAGTTCTACAAAGCTTGATGAAATGATGGAAAATTAGAAAGGCTCTAAAGATAAAGGTGGATTAGGATTTGAGATAGGAGAAAATTCAAAGTCAAATCAAATATAAAATAATGAAAAGAAGATTAAGGATAAGAAGAACAATGGCAAGCGGATCTAGAACCAAAGAAGACCACTGGTTAGAAAACGAAATACACAAAGGTACCCATATTTTAATGGTTTTTGTCATTCTTGCAATAAATTTGTACATAAGTCAATGGAATGTAGAAGAAAAATGAATCAGAATGTTCCATATTTCTCTATTCAATGCTTTACATGCAATAAATTTTTTCATAGAGCTAAAGAATGTAGAAGTGAAATGATGAATGGCTATAACAATGGTAGAATGATTCAATCTTTCAATGGTTACTGTTATACATGCTATGGATTTGGGCATAAAGATAATCAATGTAGATCCAAAATGAATGGAAGGAATATTTTTCAAAAGAATGTTGTATGCTACAATTGTAGTAGACATAGACACATATCCAAATTTTGTAGAATAAAAAACATGAGAAAGGATAATCCGGTAAAGAGGAATGAACCAGTAAAAAAGATTGATCCAATAGAAACAAAGAAGGAGATGGAAAATATTTGGAGAAAGAAGGAAGAGAAAAAATTCAAAGATGAATCTGTACCCTCATCTGGTGTAGATGTTTCCTCTAGAAACTAAGTTAAGAGCTTCATCTTAGGGGGAGCTTTAATGAACATCTTATATCCCCTACCAAAGAAAAGGTGTTGATGCCTCAACACAAAGATATGTGATGTAGATCAACATGCTTGAGATCTATTGGTGAATATTGAAAAAGAAAATATGATGATGTGGAAGTTTTCAAAGCTTCAGAAGTTGTCTATGCATATAGATGAAAAGTTTCTAGCTTTATTGTTTGAAGAATTTAATGCAAAATTAGGTCAGATTGAAGTATTATAAGTGATTTCACTAAGGAAAATTCATTCACAAAATAATTCAAGAAGAAGTAGAGCAACGAAGGTGTGAACTCGAAATGATCAAGGAAATTTGAGATTCAGTGTATCGAAACCCTAGTTCGAAAAGAGAAACAAAAGGTATTTACAAATCTTGTTTACCCTAGTTTTCAAAGAACTTTGTTTGAAAGTAGTTTGAATCTATTTTGCAGTGGCTACATTGAGGTTTATTTAGGTAATAGAGAAACCACAACCGAAATTTAAGAAGTACCCTGCAAAATCTATTGAGGATGACTTGTTGGGTGTGTTTTCACATGTTATGTATGGGGTTTTGTTGATTGAGGATATTAGGATCTATATTCATGGAAAAATGGAAGAATTTGATCACACTAAACTAGCAGATCTATGGATGAAGGAATTAATGTGAGACATTTTTCCCCTAAAACCAAAGTATCAAAACATAGTTGCAAATAAATTGGATGTATGGCAATGGTTTCTGAACTTTTTTTTGATAGCAAGTGGGTTAGAATGGCATTAAGAAGATTCCATGAAATTTTTTTTTGGGCTTACATGCCTAACATGATAACAAATGAAGTGATGAGAAAGGTTATAGTTTTATGCTCCACTGGACTTGTTCCCATGCTGAAATTAGTTAAAATTGAAATGGTAATGGAACTCATAGGTGTAACACATGACAAGATGGATTTAGTAGTAAATACCATAAGGAATCCAACTATGAGGTATACTCCAATGTTGATTGGATACAAAATCTATTTCACTAACAAAGATAATTTTGTGTCTACCACCACAATTAATGTGGCATATGAGATGGTGGAAAAGGGAATGGACTATGATCTTTGTGAGTATCTAAGGAAACAGTTGATGAAAAATTTGAAGCAAACAAAAGAAAAGAAATATTATTTCAATTATGGAAATTTGGTTATTTGCTCACTATTGTATTTTCTAAAAGACATCCCCAAAACCAAAAGAGTGAACTTGTTGCAAGGAAGACCAATTGCTCATCAGATCAATGATTTCATGAATAGTCTTGGTGATAGAAATACATAAGATGAGGCATTTGCTACCTTCTTTGTAGTTTTTAAAAAAAAATGCATGAGAGAGACAAGATTCCAAGGAAAATGGTAGAGAAATATAATAATAACACCATATTTTCAGTTAATAATAATGAATGCATCATGGGGGTAGTAGAACCAAGGACTGTGTGGATCCCTACATTGGGATATGAGGTTAATGAACAAGAGATAACTAGTTTAGCTAATATTTTGTTGAAAAGTGCAAAAGATACAACTAAAGAAAGATATGGAATTTATGAAGAGAAATCCATGGAAGTGGACATGGAGTAGAAGAAATGAGTAATACAAAAGAAGGTTAGGAAAATGGTTGAAGAGATTCCAAAGGAAATGGGCATCTCTAAGGAAAAATGCAGTATGCAAGGGAAAAATCTAAGGAAGAATATAGTGTCGCAAGAGGATCCAAAAACATAAGAAGATTTGGTGGGATAGCTACCATTCATTCTATTTATAAGTCCTCCAAGACTAGGAATCCTGCTAGAGAGAAGAAGAAAACAATAGTTAGTCCTTTGGTGAAGGAGAAATCCCCACTAATTATTCATATAACAAGGATAGAAAAGAAGGATACTCTAGTAGCACCACCTATCACCCTTGCAAAGAAGAGACAAAAGAAAAAGGAAGAGAAAATATTACAAGTGTCAATGTAGTAGTAGAAGAAGAAGAAATGGAGGAAGAAGGACCGCAATTGGTTCACAAGAGGAGAAGTCATGCTTCACAAGGTGGAGCCAATACCAAAAGAATAATATTTGACATTATTGACATATACAGTGAAGAGGAGATAGAAGAAGAAAATAATAAATTTGTTATTCACATGAGGGAAAAGAAGAAAGAAGCCACCAAGAAGAATTCTCTAGAAAAGAAGAAAAGTGCAAAAATTAATAATACTCTGGATGAGAGCAAAAAGAAAAAAAATAGAACTGGTAAGGCCTCACTTTCCTATCAAATTAGAAGCATTATTCAACACCATTTTGCAAAATGAGATGTTAGGAGAGATTACAACCCTATACAAATAGGTAGATGAGGTGGATAAGGCTACCGTTGTTGAGTAAATTATCAAGTACATTGTTGTCCTTGACGTGTACATGAGAAATATTAAGAAGTAAATACCTGAAGATTTATGAAATGTTTTGATTGAAAGAAGGAAAGAAGTTGTAGAAGAAGAAGCAAGGATAGGAGAAGAAGCATTGGAGATGATTAGTTCTCCTCTCTTTGAGGAAAACAAAGCCACCTTGGCCACAATATTAAGAAAGGAACTAAGAAATGAGAAAAGGGTGACAACCCTTGTGGGTAAAGATCAAAATGATTTTGAAAGATTTAGAAAGGAGAGTATTGAAAAAGAAGAGGAAATAGAACATTATAAACTAGGAATGACACTAGTGAATGAAGAATAAATGAATGTGGAAGCCCCTACTCTAGAAATAAATATTGAATAATATGTGCATAAAGATGATGCTCAACATGAGCATGATGCAAATGAAGAAGTTGCACAGGACAATACACTTCCAGAAGTAGAGGACATGAAAAAAAATATTGAGGAAGTAGTGATCAGAGAAGAAATTGCAAAGGAAAATACTACTCCTCTAGTACCAGAAAGAATTACTCCTTTGGTTAACACAAAAAACCCTACAAAGGAAGAAAACAAGATGTTGATAGTGAAAATGATATTGTAGAGAAATAAGAAGAGTGAGAAAAGAAAGATGGAGATAAGGATGCATCTAGAGATGCACAAAAAAAAAGAGAAAAACCAATAGACTCTGGAAATGTTGAAGAAAAGGACTCAAAGGGAAAGGTTGTGGAAATGAAAAAGCCTTCTAGTGAATCCTCCATCTCCTCTGGAGATTCCCTGAAGAATCTATTAAGTATGCAACCCAAGTTCCAACTTGTTGTGTCATCGCAACTATTGCAATTGTCGATGCAACAAAGTAATGTAGATTTGGATAAGATCTATCTCCTCCACAAGCTACAACTGGGAGATTCATTTCATGCATCTACAAGAAAATAAATCATTGAGATGCATCATAGAAGTGGAGAACTGATGGAGGAAGTGGTGAAAGCATTACAAGAGACCATATCCAATGCAAAGATAGATACATCACTATCCATTATGGAAAATCTAAAACTATTAATTGATTATTTTAAGGTGCATTCCTTTAGAATTAAAGATGAAGTAGAGAAAGAGGTTGAGAAGATAATTAATGATAAGAAAATGTTGGAAATTATTGAGAAATATGGTCTTTCATTTAAAAAAATTTCAAATTTGATGAAGGATGCACACAGGTGTGTTGATGAGGTAAAGGATCTTTATCAATATGGCATGAAGTGTCTCTAAGACACAAATAATTAGGAATTAGATGGACTCCATTGAGTCTCAAATCAACACTACCTCAAGTGCCTATGATCTGGCACTCGACCTAACTGGAGATATAAGGAATGCAATAGAAGGTTTGCATAAGAAATTCTTTCAGCTGCAAGCCCAAAAAGAGCACATCATTCTATAGTTAGGAGAAATAAGGGACTTGGTCAATACCAAACTCATGCTTATTTCAAAATCCATTTTGAGTGTCGATAAAGCTAAGTAGATGAATCTAGTACCCGACTCTCCGGAAGAAGGAGAAGAGCTATTAGTGGAATTTGAAACACTGTGTAGATTTCTTGTGGGAGAAAATAAAGAATGGGAAGAAGGTATGCAAGCATGGCAAGCCCATGTACAAAAGTTCCAGATGTCAACCTCCTCTGGTTGACATATATTTCTCACTTTTCCATGCATTTTAGTATTTTTATTCAGATTCTTTGTATATATGAATACTATGTAGAGCAATTTTTTAGTAGATTTTTTGGTTTTTTTCTCTGGTACATGAATTAAGGGGAGTCAATCCAATCTTCTTATTTTTTTTATATATGCTTACATTTCTCAATGGGAGTTCCGGTGAAAGACAAAACAATTGTATAGGCACCCTTTGCCCTTGATGTCAAAGGGGGAGAATGTTTTGGAGATTCTTGGCATGTTGCCATCAATGAAAAATGGGGAGATTGTTGAAGGAATGAGAAGTTTTTCATTGATGATGATGTTGGAAACATGAACATTATAGTGTTGTCATTAATGTCAACAATGTATTCAAATATGAATATCATGATGCGAATCATTGTGGTTGGCTCTAATAGGTTTTGGAGTGTTTATGGAAGATATTTTTTCAAAGTGGATGGTTTGGTAAAGTTGGTTGTAATGGTAAATCGACTAAGTGTCAATACTTCTATTTTAGTGTAACAGAGCTTCCAATTTTGGTTCTGCATTGGTTCGCAAATGAAGGTTTCACTTTGTGCTTCTAACAATTTTTTTTTGATGTTAGATGTATCTGATTCAAAGTTTTCATCATGTTTTGGTTATTAGATTGAAAGATATGAGTAACAAAAGTTGGACTGGAAAATTACATGTATTTTTTGTACAATTCATTTGTGTGAGAGAGTTCGCACTTCTCCACGAATAAGTTTCTGGCTTTTCACTTTTGAGGAAAAAACAATAGATGGTAGTGGCATGTGAATTCTAGATGGTATTGAATTTTGAGGTCCACGTGTTTGAATGTGGATAAAAATTTGAAGGATTTTGGTATTAAGTTTTATGCGGTACCAACCTAACAAGTTTGAAGGTATGTGAAGGTTTAATAAGTGTTGTGATCTTATGAGGGATCTATTATAGGTCCATGCCGACCTATTTTAAGTTGTTTTGAGGATTGAATCTTGGTACGAGATATGTATGAAATTTTTAGAGTTGACAACTTATATTTTGAGTGTTACATCTAATTAGGCTGACCTAATTGATGTTATGCTAGAAGTAGATATAAATGTTAGATATTTTTGATGTTTTGGATATGATTTAGTGTGTGATGCAAAGGTTCTACATGTGAATATTATTAGAGCAGTGTAAATTTATGTTTTGATTATACGGGAAAATTAGGTTTTGAAGGGACCCAAAACCCTTTACAACCAAAGATACAAAGTATTGCTTAGAAGATACTACAAAAGAACACCAGTAGCAACCCAAAAACCCAACACAACTAAAGAAACAAAATTGTTTCTCTAAAGATAAATCAGTAAGCTAGTAGCAACACCCAACAACAACAAAACATAAAAACAATAGGAAAGACACAGAGACATAGTAGTAGAAAAAAACAACTAATAGACAAATAAACACACAGGACACTATTTCAAACTGCTTAAGGTATTAGCCACCTCAAGCTCCTGGCTTCTATGCATTTCAATCATGTCCAACAACTCTTTTTTCTCAGCCTCAAAGTACTTCTTTATATCAACATTCCCTCTAACAATAAGGCCTTTACCATCATCTTTCGCACCTTTTTTCCCTTTACCTTTGGCCACATGTTCCTTCTCCATTAACTGAGAAAAATATAGTTGGTCCTCCTTGAGTTCACTAATTTTATAGAACAAGACTTCCAAAGAGTCTGCGTTGTTCTTAACTAAGATGTGAGATGCATGAAGCAACTTCTTTATATCCGTATTGGTGTCCAATATATTGTCTTCTAACCCAACCAATCTCTCTTCACATAGGGATTTGAAATCATGATATGACCCCTCAAGGTCCACAATTCTATCAATCAGAATATCCGAGACTGAGCCTTTCAGAATATTCTTCAAATTCTCCTTCAAACCCCTTATTTTAATGTTTACCCTATTAAAATACTAAAGAGTCCATTTTGCTAATTTAAAAGTACTAGTGGCCCCTGCCCTTGCCATATCAAGAAGCTCAAACATAGAGGTAGAATCATCATTGAGATAGGAAAGTCCCACGAAAGGGGATTTTCCTTTAGAGGCTCCACCTTCGCATGTTTTTGCTCAACATCCTCCTCCTCTTGAACCTTATTCATTGCATCCAGATCCACAAAGGGAGAGTTACAAACTAGGGAGTCATCAATTTCCACCACTTTCTCTTCAGTATCCTTCTCCTCATCGATCACTATGGTATCCTCAACCATTTATTTCAAGGCCTCATTCTTCAACTTAGTTAAGCATTTGGAAACCCTTCTCAGGTTATCCTTTTCCTCCATTATCAAAACATTTTCTTGCAACCCCTCCTCTTTACTTCCCATCCCCACAACACCCTAGCCAATGTCCAAAGAATCATTCCTGGGAGTGGAACCACCATAGCCTACCTATGTTTCCTCACTATCAGAACCTGACTCATTTAGAATACAACATTTAGTTTCCCATTTGCTTTTATGGCTTCCCTTCTTCCTCTTTTTCGAGGATGTGGCCTCAGGGGCTGGGGACCCATCCTCATCCTCTTCAACCCACTCCTCTTCCTTAGTAATGCTAGTATCTGAACCAAAAGAGCCAAAAATGCTTAGAATCCACTCCTTACCCTTAATAGCAGTGGCCAGGACAAGGGAATTAACATGCTACATGATTAAAAGAATGAGGCCCTCGTGGAGGACCAACACTCTCCTATTCTTTAAATGAGCATAGACTGAAATCTCCATGGACAACAATAGAAAAAGGAAAGGAAATGAACAACCCATGCCTAAAGTGGTTTAAAAGAGTAAAGTGATGACTAAGGATTGTAGTGAACCTGCCTTCCAATGTCACATACCACATTATCACCTCCGCGATATTTGTGCAAACCTTCTTGAGAGACTTTCTCTCATAGCCCAACTTTCCATTTTGATAAGCTTTTTCCATTCGTCATCTTTGAAAAATTGAGCCATGGAATCCTCATTGCTTTTTTATCCTTAAAGAACTTACCACCAACCATCGACAACCCAATCATAGCAGCAATCAACTCCTCATTGATATCAACTTTCAAACCCTTAAACTAAAGTTTGTGATTATGCCAACAAGAAACAAATTATGCCAAAGAATTGGGGTAATGCCCATGCAACCTTTCTAAGAATGGTGTAAAATTACCTTGTTGTAGGATACTCCAAATTTTCATCTTTTTCCTTAGGCTCGCACAAGAATGTGGCTCAATTCTACTCCTATCACCTCCTGTTTTCACAAAAAATAGATGAAGAAAGCCCTTGCAATTACCATTAGAATGAGAGCCAGAAAGCCAAACAAAACCCACAAAGTGTGTGAGTTGAGAGTTAGTACTTAAGAATAAATGATGCCACCACATGCACTCATCCAAATCCATCATTAAGATCCTATCCTTCTCAAGAAGGAGAGAGCCTTCCTCCCATGCACAAAACTCATTAAGCCTTACAACCTCATTGGTGAAAAAATTCACCAAAGAATTACCTTCTCAAAAAATGTGGGAAAAAAGAGTCTCCACACAAGAACTTAACATCATTATAGAATCCTTTATTAATTTCTCCACATTCCAACTGGGCTTATGGGTGCCACGTAGATAATTGGTGGTATTTAAAGAGTCACCTTCAACCCAAATTTTGGAGAAACCCCTATCAACAACATATTTGATGCTTATAAACACAGCCTCCGCCTCAACACAGTGATTTGTATGATTTCCCAATGGGAGTTCCACTGCACCTAAGAGCCTACCATCCTCATTCCTCAACACCCCCCCACAACCTCTAGGCCCATGGTTACCCTTGGCTTCCCCATCAAAATTAACTTTAACCTACCCTGTAGGTGGAGGTTTCCACTTAGTGCTCAACCTAGTGTTTGAGCTAGACTTAGAGATCTCAAAAGGAACAAAGGGAATCTTCCAATTGGAAATCACCAGAAGGTCATATACAGCCAAGTAAGTGGATGGTGCACAACTAGGTGACTTAGATCCAATCATAGAAAAATTATCCAAGATTTCCCAATGAATTTTGATGAAGAGACTACTAGCTTTAAGTTTAGAATCACTAAAATTTTTATTGTTGTGCTCTTTCCAAATTCCCCATGCAATATGTGCGGCCATAAGATCTTAAAGCCGCCTAAGAGTAGAGGAGGTGGAAGGGCACTTCCATTGGTCCACAAAATTACCAAGGGATTATGGGAAAACCCAATCTAGATTCCAAAGGACCAAAAATTTACTCCAAAGAAGAGAGAAAAACTAACATCCAAGGAAGATATGGAAAGCACTCTCAGCATCTTCACATAGAACACATCTATTCCGAATTGCAAATCCCCTTTTATAGAGATTATCCTGCGCTAGGAATTTACCTTACATGAGCAACCAGAAGAAGATATTCACCTCAGGAATCAACATCTTGCTCCATAATTTCCCCCAAAATGGAAAAGTGTCAGGCTTTTCCAATGAATTAACAAAGGGAGAGGCCACCAAGAAATTACCATTAGCATAGGGAACCCAAATAACCCTATTCGGTCTAGGAAACATGGGAATACAAACATTGCACAAGAAATCCTTTAAAACCTTCAACGATGGGTCCCAATCCTAGAAGTTCTTCCACTCCCCATTCTAAAAATAGTCAACCACCCAAATGCCAAAGAGATGTTTGCAAACATGAACATTAGGAGGGGCCCAAGGGAAATTGATCAACAATTTAAGGCCACACCAAGCATCCTCCCAAAAATGAATTATGGTACCATCACCCAACAACCACTTAACACCACCAGCAATCAAGTCCCTACAAGGAATGATATTTCTCCATAAACAAGAGCTAGAAGGAATATCATCACAAGTTATCATATTCCAGGTTCTCCCGAAGCCATGTAGATATTTATTCTTGGCTAGAGGGGCCCATCTTGCATCCCCATTGAGGAGCCTCCAAAAATTCATTGATAATAAAGCCCTATTGAAAGCTTTTAAGTTCCTAATGCCAAGACCACCCCATTTCTTTGGCTTACAAACCAAATCCCAAGCCACGAGAGGAATTCTAGCTTTGGATTCAACACCTAGCCACAAAAATATTCTCATGATCTATTCCATTTTCTCCTCAAATTTGACTAGAATTCTAAAAAGACTCATTGCATACAAAGGAATATTCTGAAGAGTGGAGGAAATGAGTTGTACTTTCCTCACTTGACTGAGAAGCACTCCTTTCCAACCCACTAGATTTCTACTGAATTTTTTCGATAGAACCAACCGAAAAGACTCTAGAGTATTGGAAATACACAAAGGAAGACCCAAGTAAGTAGACAGGAGGTCACCCCTATTACAAGATAAAAAATGGAAAGATTTAATTGCAGGGCTTCAACGGTGTTAAGGAAGAACATTTGACTCTTAGGAAGATTGATACACTATCTAGAATCCTTCTCATAAGCCTCAATCATCCCCTTCACAATTTTGACTTCAGGAACAAAGGATTCGCCCATCATAATAGTGTCATCAACAAATTGCTGATGAGTAACAAGATTAGATCTAGATGAGGGGGATAGACCCTTAAGAGACCCAGTTGACAGAGCCTTCTGGACATTTCTACCAATATCCTCCGCCATCAAAATGAAAAGCAATAGAGAGATAGGATCTTCCTACCTCAAGCCACGTGAACTCCAGAAAAAAGAAGGAGAACCATTCACCAATACGAAAAAAGACGAAGTTGAAATGAGCTGCTCAACAAGTTGAAGAAACTTCTGATAGAATACAAAGTGTTCCAACACCTCAATCAAGAACCTCCAGGTCACCCTATCGTAAGCTTTGAGAAGATCCAATTTTAGGAAGAAGCCTGACTTCTTGTTAGCATTAAGAGAGTGAGAAAGTTCATGGATAGTTATTATAGAGTCCAGAATGTGACGTCCCTTAACAAATCCACTTTGATGTTTTGATATTAGATTATAGAGACACTTCTAAAGTCTAGTAGTGAGTACTTTTGAAAAAAAATTATAGATGGAGTTATAGAGATTGATCAGGCGGTACTCACCAAAGCTATTAGCATCAGTAGACTTGGGGATCAAAACAATAAAGGTTGCATTCAATTCTTTGAGTAATCTTCTAGAACCAAATAATTCCTTAATAGAATTAATCACATCTTCTGCAACAATCTCCTAGAATGACTGAAAGAACAAAAAAGGAATCCATTAGGTCCAGGGGCCTTATTCCCTTCAAAAGAAAATACTTCATCCTTGATTTTTGCTATAGAGGAGATAGCAGTAAGCTCCCTATTCAGGTTGTCTAAAACTAGATGGGGATAATTTCCAAAGAAGCCTCCACACTATTCTAGTCCCACACAAGATCATCCTTAAGTAGATGCCCAAAGAAATTAGAAGTCACTCTCCTAATAGCCTCCTCATCTTCCAATAGCATACCATCAACCATGATCGAGGATATCCTATTGGATGACCTATGCCTGAGGGTAGTAAGGTGAAATAACTTGGAATTATGGTCCCCAAAATTTAACCAGATGGCACAAGAATGCTGCCTCCAAAAGTCTTCCTCTTTTGTAACAATGTCATGGAGTTGAGCAAGAAGACCATCCTCCTACATCTAGAGATCCTCTGATAAGCCCTTCACTTAGATGATTTCCTAGACGCTATCCAACCTTTGAATAATATAATTCTTGGAGTCAAAAATATGACCAAATGACTCTTTGTTCCATTTCTTGAGATTTATTTTCACAAAAGCTAACTTCTTGGCTACTTTGAACATCGCACTGCCATCAATATTAACTTTCCACCAATTCTTAATACATTCCATAAATCTAGGATCCCTCAACCACATGGCTTCAAATAGAAAAGGAAAGTATTTCTTACCTCCAAGACTATCATCCACAAAAGAGATAGGGAAGTGGTCAGACCCACATCTCGTAATCATGGATAGGGAGCAAGAAAAATCCACAAACCACAAGGCCGATGCCAGAGCTCTATCCAGCTTGAATTGAATATTTTCAGCACCAACACACTTGTTGGACTAGGTGAACTTGGCCCTAGTCATCTTCACATCAATAAGAACATTATCATCAATGAACATTCTCAAATCTAGATAGCTATTAGGATTGGCCTGCGAATCACCCACTTTCTCATTGTCACAAAGAGGAGTGTTGAAGTCTCCCATCACCAACCAAGGGCTATCCAAAAAATTAGTCCAAAGAAATCCTAGATCAGCCCATAGTTTTTTCTTAGTCCTCTTCAAATTAGGAGCATACACATTGGAAATAACCCAAGAATATGACTCCCTAATCAAAGTAAACTTTTTCTCCACATGATTAAAACCACTTGCAATCAGGAGACCTTTAATTAGCCTGACATTCCAAAAGGTAGCAATGCTACCTGATGCTCCCTCAGAGCTAACCCCATGAAAGCCACAATCCTTAGAAAATAAATTCTTTAAAGCTTCTAACTTATCAACTTGCATTTTCATTTCTTGAATCAACAATATGTTTGGTTTATGGTCCTGGATCAAGTTCTTCAGGAGTTCCTGCTTGTGTACATTATTCAACCCCCTGATATTCCATGAAATAATCTTCATTTGCATGAGGTGGTGCTCTTAGAGCATAATTCAATTAGCTTATTCTGAACCCCTTCCGCAATATCCCAATTGCAATCCCTCTCCCTAACTTTTTGTAGGGAAGGTCTCCCCTGACCCCTCTATTTAGACCCAAATTCTGCTTTTTTCCTTCTTTTTTTAATACCTTTGTGGGCTTGAGGGGGACGAGAAGAAGAGGATTTATTATTTCTTCCCCTTATTGGAATAAAACCTTCTTCATCCTTACTCCCAGTGTCTGCAATCACCAAGTCGCCCCAATCACCCACAAACCCAGACACACGATTCAGGGGAGGGGATGGTGCAACAGACAGCTCCAAGATAACACATTTTGGGGAGCATAAAGTATCTCAAACATGATCCACATCTTGTTCCACAAATTAGCCAACAACCTCATCTAGAGAGTTCTTAATCTCCTTATCACCCTTAGGCTAAGGGACAGAGTGATCCTCACTATTATCCTCTCCCTCCATGACTTTTCCTGCTACTGACTCATCCTGCACCAGGGGAGCTGAAGTACCCTTAGCCTCCTTTACCTTCCAAACTTTAGATTGAGGAGCCACCTTGGGTGGAACCACCTTAGCAGGGAAGTCCTTAGCCCAGTGACCCAATTTTTTGCATTTGAAGCATGCAAATAGAAAATTTTCAAACATAATATGTTGCTTCTAGGAGCCCACCTTTGAGTTAAGGTGGAAAAACTCAGTCATCACAACATCTTGATCAATCATAACACAAAATCTTGTTGCCACTAGATGCCTTCTAGAGAGAGTGGAATCGTCTATAGAAACTAGTTGCCCAAATGAGTTAGCCACTACCTTAAATAATTCTTCATCCCAATATTCCAAAGGTAGGTTTGGCAACTTCACCCACATAGAGGCATAATGAAAGAGGAATTTAGAGAGATCCATCCCAGGCTCCCAGGGACGTAACACCAAGGTGAGACACCCAAAAGTCCACGAACCTTTAGCAAAAATCACTCTCAAGTCTTCATCACATGAAAAGGTAAAGGAAAAAAATCCTTTAGCCATAGCCGCAATTTCAACTTGACCCTTCAGATCCCACTTTTTATGAACCTAGGTGTGGAATTCCTCAATATTAGGTCTAGGACCTAGAAACTTTCCCACTAGAGAAAATTCCATTCTAGCTATATTTTTGTCCACAAGAGAATCAGGACTGGACAAGGAAAATCCACCTTCAACACTAGTGGAAGACACAGATTCAGATGCAACACCTTTTCCTTTAAGCTTTGAGGAAAAAAGGTCAGCCCATCTCTGCATAGGAAAAGATGACTGCCCCACCGTCCAGTTATTTCCCATCGAAACATGCTCAATTCGATGATTTATTGGATTAGCCACTAATGAATCCCTGGTTGGGGCCTACACATTATCACCAAAAGCCACATGACCATTAGGTACCTTTGGACATGCCTCCACCAATGGAAAACCAACACAAGATTCCTTGGAAGCCTCAACCGCACACTTACCCTCAGAAACCGCATCTTTGGCTACATCCCCACTGCATGACCTGTCCTTCCCAGCAACACCCACATAAGCATCCACACCGCATGATCCATCCTTCCCAGAAACATCGATAGAGAGACCCAAACCCATAAACTATCAACCAAACTGGAAGTCGCCATGAATTCTAGGCATTGAGTTCAAATAAAAATCACTCAATCCCACCTCCCAAACGATCTTCTCACCAACGGTTTTCTCTCCAACGAACTCCTCCATTTTTGTGCATGTGTGCTTGATTGTTCCCTCTAATGATATGTGAAAATTTATACATTGTGAGTGTTGAGTAGAAGGTTAAAGTGATGTGAATGCAGAGGAAAGTAGAGTGTTAAATCAAGATCAAATGAAGTGTGTATAGTCAGTTTATTGAGCTTCATTGGAGCTGTATCTCATGCATATGAAAGATGCAATTGTAATAGTTCAAAATAGGATGTGAGCAACCATCTCTCTTCTATATTTTCTCTATGGCCAGTGATTCCACTTGGACAATGATTCCACTTGCAATGAGCACTTCTGTAAATATACTATACCTAGTTATAATATATTGTGAGCTAACCCTTAGTGTGGTTTTTCCCATTTTTGGTTTTCCATGTAAAAATATTGGTATTCATGTGTTATGTGGTGTTGTTGATGTTTCATGCTTTCTTTCTTTATTTCAGTTGAATATGATTTGGTAATTGGATGTTTAATGTTTGAATGGTTGAAGAGAATACTGATTCACCCACGCCTCTCAATATTCTGGGTGTTCAACAATTTTTTTAAGTTAGAGTAATTATAATTTAGACATAGGGGTATATCATAACACATATCTTGCTTTGTATGTATTCAAATTAATTAATTAGTTTTTTCCAAAACAAGGAAACAAATACCTAATGGACACATATTTTTTAGATTTTTTCTCTATTTTTCTATTTTTCCACATGTGTGAAACAAATACCTTGATGCTTGGTGAAAAACCCACATTCACAAGAAATAAAATATAGATATAATAATAAAATTAAAAAATATATAAAATTATACTTTTCGGAAAGCTTATAATAAGGGATACATACATAGAATAATTTCTAAATGACTTTATTTGATCCCTCAAAAGGTAAATAAAAAGTGTTTTTGTCTACATTTTATAGGTATGAAGGAGACTCCATTGTGGGTATGATTTATTACTAAAGGGGTTCTATCCAAGGGCGTTTGATCTCAGGGGGTCTTATCTAACCCTCTTCAAATAAAATCCATTAGATGGAACCCCTCAAGGCTTAAATAATAATTATTTTTTTCTAAAAAATATGTGATTTCAAGCAAAAATTAGGATTCCCAAGTTTGGGACCCATTATTGTGGGATGACCCAAATGTTGTTATGCTTTATGTTGTATCTTTAGTGATAAAAAAATATATTATTAAATAAAGCACTAGTAAAATATTTTTAAGAAAACTATGATAAGTTGCAAGGGGAGAACACAAATTTTCTAGATGAATATAACAAGTTTAAATCTATGGTGCAACGTATAATTATAATAGAATTTTAAAAATCACTATCTTTATTATCTTGCATGTCCAAATAGGATAGGCGTACTTTAATTTTAAAAATAGAAGATTTTAACAAAAATATAAAGAAAGATCATGAGGTAGAGGTAGTTTTTAAGTCTGAAGGAACTAAAGAGGTCATTGATTTGGTGAGAAAAAAATTTAATCACAAGGTTACATGTATATTCCATAAGGTTGATGATGCTAGGTGATGTTATGATTTCTTAAGAAAGTAAAATGAGTTCCAATATAAATAATATGTTTCCTTTAGGCCAAACTTTTTCACATGGATCCATAGAGTGTTAATCATGAGTACAAGATTGATTACCCTGAGAATATTACAAGTACACATGAGGTGGTGGATTTATTGAATGATGTTTGTATATACCAAAGAAATATTGACATAAAAGTTTAAGAGAAATTAAATAGGCTAAATTTATTGGAGGTGTAAATTTCTATCTATTCTAGATAGATATTGGTGGCAACATGAAATAATTAGAGGATTGGAAAAATGAAGTATAAAGTATCACCCCTACCCTTATCAAGTCAATAATTCAAGACAATAAGGTCAACCCAATTTTTTAAAAATATAGATAAATTATTAAAACTAAAATATGGGCTAGATAACTTCACAGAAGATGTATAAAAATTTCTTGTAGACATCCTCTACCTCTCTACTCCCATTGTCGTCCATGTCATCACCACTAGAAACTCCAATAGAAAACTAGTCTTCACCCCCTTTTCTCCATTTCTATGATATTTCATGACCAAGACACTTTTTTGGGTGAGAGTTAGATTATAATTTAATTTTAACTAATAGTTACAATGGATTGGGGAAGACCATTATTTCCTTATAAAATCTTCACATGTATTACTCGAGGTAGTTTTTTGGTAATTCATCTTGTAAGCATAGATTAATAAGTGGAAATCATCCAAAGAGACTATTTTTATAATATTTTGTAAGATTTGGTATAGAATAATCTACACTATGCAATATTTGGTTGAATATTATAGCCACCCAAGATTGAGGAACATGAAAGCACAATGTATATCAACTATGAGAGAATAGTGTCATTCTATCAAACCATGCAAATGATAGATTATGATTGTATGATTGCTGATTTACAAATTAGACTATTTTGTTATATAGCCAAGGTGAGACATAGGATTAGACAAGATCATGAAAAGTGTCTAAATACTATGACATGAGGGAAATAATATTAAGATAATATATTATGACAACTAACAATCTTCTAGAAATACTCCCTAGGACTTAAGTAAACTTAACATGTAAATAGGACCTACTAGGTGAAGTAGTTAGGTAAAACACCTATTTACACCAACACCCCCCCTTAAGTGCAACATAAGGAGAAGTAGATTATTATAAAAATGATACAAAGATGAAAGGATAGGTACCAACTATAGAGCCATGTTAGGTTCCCATTTACAAATGCAATCTCGCGTAAATAGAGAAAAGGAGAAAACATAGTGGGAAAATACTTCTCCCCAAAAGAGAGATGAAGAAAAATGTTCTCAATGATGAATGAGAAAGAAAATAACCCATGAAAGGAAAAATACCCCCATAAGAGAGAAGGGGGACCATATAGACCCCCATCAATGTAGAGTCTTCTGCAATGATGGTAGAAGCTCAATATTGAATTTTGAAGATGATCCAAACTCATCAAACAACATTCCTCCCCTTAGGAATAAATAAAATGAAGATGGTATGCAAGATGTCTTCCCAACCTATAAAGGAATATGAGGGAAGATGAGTGATTTGGAATGTATGTAAATGATTTTCAAGTGTCTCCATGTCGATGCCAAAAATAATCACACTCCAAATAGGTGTTCTAGGCCACACTTTAGAAGATGAGAATCTAGAATCTCCTAGAAATGATTGTAGAACAAAATATAAAGACAAAGAATCTTCCTCCAAATTTTGTTCAAAATTATCCTCACTCATGTCAAAGTGTGAGGAATGATCATGTAGAGAATGAAAAAGAGGGTCAGAGAGTTCCCTCACAATAACTAAAAATGGATGATCTCCATCAAAGAGTATATGAATGCAATCAAAGGTGTTTCCCAAATTTGGAATGTGGGGCTCATAAAATAAAGCTATTTTTTTTATCAAGTACTCATCCCAAGTAGATGTATTTAAAATAAAATGAATGTTCTATTGCAATGAACCACAAGAATCCAAAATTGTTGAATCTAAAGTACAATTAGATACAACAATAGATGAAGGAAATGGAATATCAATACATATCACTAGATCCTTGGTGAATGAAAGAATACCAAGATTTAAATGAACATATTGAATCTCCTCAAAAGTGTCCACACTAAACGGTTGAATGTGAACATTAGCTAAAGGAACAATAGAAAAAAATTGAGAAGGTGTAGACATGAGGTTGATGATCAACCTCTCCAACTGCAACTATATCTCTATTATGCAAATATCAAATTATGACAAAATATGGTGTGAACTGAATACTCTTTTCTACTCTACCATGTGTGATCTAATAGATAGAAATTATATTGGTTGATACTGAAGGCACACAAATGTAATCATTAAATTATTTGTCATCCATTTCAATGAACCCCTTACCACAAACACACACACACACACACACACACACACACACATGTGTGTGTGTGTGTGTGTTGTTAGCTAGTAGGATGTGTGGTGATGAACAAGACTCAAATGAAGTGAACATACTCTCTAATGAAGCCATGCAATGTGGGTCTCTTAAATTGAGTATCCAACTATTTGAATTAGAACCTGCAACTACAATAAGTGCTTTCCCCTTATGTCCTTTAGAATTTTATGATGAAGAAGATGATGAACCCTTTGATGTTGAAGGAAAATTGATTTGATTCTTTTAAGAAGATGATTCAACTCATCAATTTGTTTTGAATAGCATTGATGTTCAACATATCCTATTTTATTGCAATATGCACATTTAGTCTTCTCCTTCTTAGATGATTCCCCTTGAGAGGGAGAGGATGTATATTCTTTTTGTAGCCTATTATTTTTCTTCTTTTTCTTCTTATTAGGATTCCTTGTTTCTTTTTGTACCTTAGGCTCATTAACCAATAATTCTTGTGACTTAGAAGACTTGACTAAACCCATATAAATTAACTTTGCTTCCTCTTGGATTAGAAGATTTGAAAATTAATCAAAATTTAGGATGAGCATATGATGCTCCCATATAAATTCAAAGTGTATGAAATTAAAAAAAAAAACAATAAATACTTAGGACCAAGCTTAGATAACACATTTAGAATCAATTATAAATAATCTTCATCGATATTGTAGTCTTTCAATTGTGTTCTTAGTTGCTTAATCTTGGATATTTTTTCTTAGATGTGTTGCAAGTATGAGAAAGTTTGGTGGTGTTGTCATTAGTGTTTTCATTGATGTCAACACAGTATAGGATGTTGCAGATTGTGCATGTATAGTTGAGATAATATTGAAATGTTGTGAGTACATGGAGCTATCCTTATGATGTTGCAGATGTGCTGAAATGATGGGTTACCAAGTGCTTTTGAGAAAATTAATAAAAAAGTGAAGTCAGAGTTATGTATGTGTTTAGAATGTTCTCTGGTATGTGCTCCACGTTTCTTTCATGTTGATCCTATGCTTGTGAAGATCTGAAGGGTTGTTTTTGGCCATCTGTTGGTGACATCCCCTTATTTTTAGCTTTTGTTTTGATGGAGTGTGAAAGTTGAGTTCACTGGTGTGTGAACTAGTTTGACAGAGCTATTTGTCTGTGGACTAAGAGGAATGTTTCTTCTCTATAGTACTTCGCTAATTTTCTTCATGTCTTACAGATCTAGAATATGTCTTGCAATGGTGGTCTCTATGTTCTGGTGAAGGTGTTCATGGTTTGGTGCTTCAAAAGGTGAGTTCCAAAGCTTTTGTGTCTATTTGTACACTCTAGTTGGACTGTTGGAAGGTTTTATGTGTTTGAAGGTTGTTGAACTTGTTACGGATGCATCTAAAGGTATCTGAGATGTGTTCTCGTGCATAATGAAGCATGTTACACCATTTGTGTGTTATCTTCTTGTTGGAAAGTGTGTACTTCAATGTTCATTTGTGTTTTCATTAGGTTTGACCGACCTGGTTTTTACACTTCATATGAAGGATTACAAATTTAATTAAGAAAGCGTGTGTTTGATCCAAGATGTTGTTTTGGGTCGTAGTTAAGTATTGGTGTGGTCCACTCCCATTCCTTTTCACTGCAAGAATGTTGAGTTGCCAACCTAATTTGAATTTATGAAATGAAATGTATGTAGTCGACCTTGGAGAAAGTTTCTAAGGTTGAAGATGGTATAAATGCAAGTTGAGATGCAAAGGATTAAATCATACGAAGTAACGAAGTAAGCCACAAGTGAGAAGTAGAGTTGTGCAGAAGTGAGTTGAGGCAACAATACTTTATTGTGTTAGATTCCTGAAAGGAGTGAGCTAAAGGTTTCTAAAATCTTCTAATCAAGGCTACAGATGTGTGTAAATTGTTGTGTTGGATCTTTTGTTATCTTTTGTATCTGTAGGCAGTGAGCCTCGCTATTGGATAGTGAGTCCTTTGTGTAGGCAGTAAGCCTTTGTTTCTGGGTAGTGGGCCCTTTGTAGTGAGCCTTTTGTATTCGGATTGATATTACTTTATATTGTGACTTAATCCTCACCATGGTTTTTCCCTCATTTTATTTTCCACATAAAATCTAGTGTTCATTGTGTCGATTTTCTTTTTTGTTATCTGCATTGCATGTTCATACTTAATAATAAAATTTTGTGGTTGTGAAGTTGATAAGTGTTTTGAGTTTTGTGTTTGAATTTGGTGACAACTGATTCACCCCCCCTCTTAGTTGTCTTGCACCTTTTAACAATTGGTGTTAGAGCTTTGGTTCCTTGGTGAAGGGATTAACCGCTTAAGGTAGATCTAATGGTGCATAAGTTAGTGATTCCTATGTTCGATTGATCTGATTACAGTGATTGGAAAGTGTAGATGAGAGGTTACATTATCTCTCTTGGTTACAAGACCTAGAAGGCTATTGAGACAAAGTATGTTGCACTGGAAAGTGGTCCTACTACTGCAAATGAGGTTTTTGCTTATGAGGAGAATGAAAAAGTGAGGTATGTGATCTACAGTGCTTTATCTAAGGCAGAGCAAACAAAGCTTATTTCCTTGGGCACTGCACATGAAGTTTGAAAGAAGTTGGAAGATATTTATGAAGGAAATGATAGAGTGAAACTGACAAAGAAGCTAACAGAAAAACATAGATATGAAAATTTGAAAATGGAAGAAGGTGAAGATATTGCAAGCTATTTCCAGAGGGTTGATCTTTCAGCAAATGAATTTAGGAATCAAGGGGGCACTCTAAAAAATGAAGATATAATTGAGAAGATTCTAATGACCTTACCAGAGTGTTACAGTGATAAGGTTTTAGTTATTGAGGAAACATATGATCCTAAGAAATATACTAAAGAACAACTATTTGGCACCTTGACTGCATTTGAGATGAGAAAGTTTGGAAAGAAAGAGGAGAAGATAGAAACAAAATTTAAAGCAACAAAGACTGAAGATGATCTGGATAGTGATGGTTCAGATGAGTTGGAAGTGAACTTTACAAGAAATTTGAAGAAATGTACAGGTAAGTATAAAGGTATGTTTAGCTTTAAATGTTTTAGTTGTGGTAATGTTGGCCATTATGCTTCAAGATGTCCGAATAGAGTTGTACATAAGAATAACATAGATCATAAAGATAGAAAGGATAAGAAATTCAAGAAGTTGTATTATTTTAGAGAAGAATTTGGAATATCTGATGATGAATCTGATTATGAGGGTGATGATAGTGAATGTGTATTCTTAGCTTTGGAGAATAAATATGTGTTTGCTAACTCTAGAAGATGTGCAAGAGAAAGTGATTTAGAAAACAAGAAAGAATGTACTTTGGTCACTACATTGCATGCTATACATGATGAAGACTATTGGGTGATTGACAATGGATGTTCTAATCACATGACCAGAGATAAAAGTAAGTTCACTAAACTTGAAAAATATGATGGTGGTTTGGTCATGTTTGGTGATGATTCTGGAGCAAAGATTGTTGGGAAAGGTATGTACACTTAGTTTTGATGGAATACACAACACTGATGATGTATATTATGTAAAAGGTTTAAGGAATAACCTTTTGAGTGTTGGATAGATGTGTAGCAAAGGTTTCAAACTTGTGTTTCAGGATAATTCCTATGAGATCAAAAAAGGGTCCGAAGCTATCATTGTTGCAGGAAGGAGAACTCATGGAAATATCTATCAGCTTAAGGGTGTTGATGGTCAATGCCTTGTATCTTAGGTTAATGAAAGTTGGATATGGCATCGAAGAATGGGACATGTGAAATTTGATAATCTAGTTCAAATTAGTTCAAGAGATGCTCTTTGAGATCTACCTAAAATCACAAAGCCTACTAATATTGTTTGCAAAAGTTGTCAGTTAGGGAAACAAACAAGATGTAGTTTCAAAGGAAAAGAGCAATCTACTACCAAAATGCTGGAATTAATTCATATAGACCTCTGTGGTCCTACCAAGACAAGAAGCCTAGATGGTGACAGGTATTTCATGCTCCTTATTGATGATTATTCTTGAATGACATGGGTTGCTTTTCTTAGAGAGAAGACTTAGGCTCTAGATAGGTTTAAATTTTTCTAGGAAAGAGTAGAAAATGAAGTGAACCTGAGAATCAAATGTTTGAGATCTGATAGAGGTGGAGAATTTACTTCTAGTGAGTTTAATGCATTTTGTGAAGAGCATGGCATAAAGAGACATTTTTCTGCTACTAGAACTCCTTAGTAGAATGGAGTTGTTGAAAGAAAGATCCGAACTATGCAGGAGGCCGCAAGAACCATGATGAAGGAAGAAAATGTACCTGATGTGTACTGGAGAGAGGCAATACACACTGTTGTTTATATTCTCAAAAGAGTTTAGATTAGAGGTAACAACACAAAGACTCCTTATGAGTTATGGATTGGTAAGGCTCCTATTGTGAAATACTTTAAGGTGTTTGGAAGCAAATGTTACATTAAAAGAGATGCTGAGAATCTTGGGAAGTTTGATGCTAGATGTGATGAAGGGATTTTCCTTGGATACTCGACTACCAACAAAGCATATAGATGCTTCAATAAAAGATTGAGGAAGATTGTTGAGAGTGCTAATGTGAAGGTTGATGAGGATGTGCATAGACCTATTGAGATAAGTGAAGTTGAACTAGATGATTATATTTTCACACCAGTACTTGAAGAGAATAAGGAAGAGGAAGAAGAACAAACTGAAGAAGAAGAAGAAGAAAATGCACCAAAACTTGTTCCTAAGACTCCTAAGTATGTCCAGAAGAATCATCTGGAGGAACAAATAATTGGAGATAAGAGTGAAGGTGTGAAGACAAGAAGTAAAGTTGCAGCTAAGGTAAATTTGTGTTTACTTTCTAAAATAGAACCTAAGTCTGTATGTGAAGCATGTGAACATGAGAGTTGGGTTAGAGCTATGAAAGAAGAGTTGCAACAAATAGAGAAGAATTAGATGTGGGAATTGGTTCCTAGACGTATGAATAAAAATGCAATTGTTTCAAAGTGGGTGTTTAGGAATAAGTTGAATGAAAATGGTAAAGTTATAAGAAACAAAGAAAGAGTTGTATTCAAAGGATACTCACAAAATGAAGGTATAGAATTTGAAGAAATATTTTCTCTAGTGGCAAGAATGGAAGCTATTAAGATTTTTTTTGGCATTTTCTGCCCACAAGGATTTCAAGGTATATCAGATGGATGTCAAGTCTGCATTCTTGAATGGATAATTGGAAGAAGTATACATGGAACAACCTAAAGGATTTCAGTTATCAAACAAACTAGATATGGTTTGTAAGTTGGAAAAGGCATTATATGGACTAAAACAAGCTCCCAGAGCATGGTATGTTTGATTGGAAAGATACTTGACACATCAAAAGTTTAATAAGGGATCTACAGACAACAATCTTTATTTCAAGATGGAAGGAAAAAAAAATGTTGATAGTGGTAGTATATGTTGATGATATCATTTTTGGAGGAAATGAAGGTATGTGTATGAGATTTGCAGAGGAAATGCAAAAATAATTTGAAATGTCCATGATTGGTGAGTTGAATTTTTTTCTTGGTTTTCAAGTAAATCAAACTAATAAGGGGATATTCATTTCACAATAAAAATATGTGAAAGAGTTGTTAAAGAAGTTTGGAATGGATGACTCCAAACTGGTTAGTACTCCTATGGTGATCGAATGTAAGCTGAGTAAAGATGATGAATATGCTAAAGCTGATCAAAGCAAATAAAGATCTATAATAGGTGGATTATTGTATCTTACTGCTACTAGACTAGATATCATGCATGCAATATGTTTAGTTGCCATATTTCAAGAAAAACCTAAAGAAGCACATGTTACAGGTGTAAAGAGGATATTTAGATATCTTAAAGGTGCACTGGATTATGGCTTATAGTATCCTAAGGATACTAATTTTACCTGAAGTGCTTATAACAATGCATATTGGGCTAGTTATGTGGACGATCGGAAGAGTACCAGTGGAGGTGCTTTCTTTCTTGGTGGAAGATTGGTTTCATGGTTAAGTAAGAAATAGGATTTGGTTTCTTTATCCACTACAGAAGCAAAGTATATTGCTATAGCATCTTCTTGTACACAGGTTTTGTGGATGAAGCAAACACTAAAAGATATTGGAGTGATATGTGATGAGCCTATACATATCTTCTATGATAATGAAAGTGCTATAAAAATTTCAAAGAATCTAGTAATGCATTCAAGAAAAAAACGTATATCTATCAGATATCATTTCTTGAGAGAGAAGGTATTGGAGAATAAATTCAGGTTAGAGTATGTGTCTACAAAGGAATAGATTGTAGATATATTTACTAAGGCTCTTTCAAAGGATACTTTTGAGTATCTCAGGGAGAATTTTGGGGTCATTGGCTGTCCAAACTAGGTGCACATGGAGGTGCATCATTCCTATGGATCTACAGGTTCTTCATTTATCTAGACTGATGAATGGGTCTACTCTGTAGGGGGAGTAGAAATTTTTCATTGTTGTAGTATGAGTTGTATGGGTGCACTCCTTAGGGGGAGTGATCAAAGCTTTTGATCTTTAACATTAATGTCAAAGGGGGAGAGAGAGTCATGTGAAAAATAGTAGAAGAGGAAGAGAAGATCTTTGCCCGAAATATTGAGAATGCAGGAATGTTGTGCAAATTGCCTAATCTAAAAACAAAGGAGAGTGTTGTATTTGATGGTTTTTTCACACAATTCATTGCCATCAATGAAAAAGGGGGAGATTGTTGCAAGTATGAGAAAGTTTGGTGGTGTTGTCATTAATGTTGTCATTGATTTCAACACAATACAGGATGTTGCAGATTGTGCATGTATAGTTGAGATGTTATTGAGATGTGAGTACATGGAGCTATCCTTATGATGTTGTAGATGTGCTGAAATGATGGGTTACCAAGTGCTTTTGAGAAATTTAATAAAGAAGTGAAGTCAGAGTTATGTATGTGTTTAGAATGTGCTCTCGTATATGCTCTGCATTTCTTCTGTGTTGATCCTATACTTGTGCAGATCTGAAGGGTAGTTTTTGGGCATCTGTTGGTGACATCTCCTAATTTTTAGCTTCTGGTTTGATGGAGTGTGAAAGTTGTGTTCATCGGTGTGTGAACTAGTTTGATAGAGTTGTTTGTCTATGGACTGGGAGGAATGTTTCTGCTCCATAGTCCTCCGTTGATTTTATTCATGTCTTGTGGATCTAGAATATGTCTTTCAATGGTGGTCTTTGTGTTTTGGAGAAGGTGTTCATGGTTTGGTGCTTCAGACAGCTAGTTCTAGAGCTTCTATGTGTATCTATACACTTTTTTTTTTACTGTTGGAAGGTGTTTTGTGTTCAAAGGTTGTTGCACTTGCTATGGATGTATATAAAGGTATCTGAGATGTGTTCTTGTGTATAATGAAGCATGTTACATTGTCTACATGTTATCTTCTTGTTGGAAAGCATGTACTTCAATGTTCATTTGTGTTTTCATTAGGTTTGGTTGACCTGGTGTTTACACTTCATATACAGGATTAAAAATTTAATTAAGAAAGCATGTGTTTGATCTAAGATGTTGTTTTGGGTCATAGTTAAGTATTGGTGTGGTCCACTCCCATTCTGTTCCACTGTGGGAATGTTGAGTTGTCAACCTAGTTTGAATTTATGAAATGAAGCGTATGTAGCCGACCTTGGAGAAATTTTCTAAGGTTGAAGATGGTATAAATGCAAGTTGAGATGTGAAGGATTAAATCATACAAAGTAACGAAGTAAGCCACAAGTGAGAAGTAGAATTGTGCAAAAGTGAGCTGAGGCAGCAATACTTTATTGTGTTAGATTACTGAAAGTAGTGAGCTAAAGGTTTTTGCAATCTTCTAATCAAGGCTACAAATGTATGTAAATTTTTGTGGTGGATATTTTGTATCTGTAGGCAGTAAGCCTCCCTGTTGTATAGTGATTCCGTTTTATAGGCAGTGAGCCTTTGTTTCTGGGCAGTGATCCCTTGGTAGTGAGCCTCTTGTATTCGGTTTTCTATTACTTTATATTGTGAGTTAATCCTCACCATGGTTTTTCCCTCATTGGGTTTTCCACGTAAAATATGGTGTTCATTGTGTCGATTTTCTTTTCTGTTATCTGCATTGTATGTTCATACTTAATAATGGAATTGTGTGGTTGTGAAGTTGATAAGTGTTTTGAGTTTTGAGTTTGAATTTGGTGACAACTGATTCACCCCCCCTCTTAGTTGTCTTGTTCCTTTTAACAATATGTTGTCAAGAAATTTAGGATCAAGATTCAAAAAATTATTACAATATAATATCCCCTAATCTTATTAGTTTTACCATACAATTTCTCAAAAATTCTCCCAAGCCTTTTTAGGTGTTTTAAATGTTTCAATATGATATTGTAAATCAAAAGAGACTAATGAATATATGTATCCAATTTTTTTCTCACATGATTAAGCTCCCATTTTTCCATTTTTTTACAATTAGTAGTTGAGGAATGGTTTATTTTAGATAGTTTAGACAACCATTTCCCATAAGATAATTTCATATTGATTTTCTCCATGAAGCATAATTATATGATGTTAGGAGTTCAATTTAATATTTCCCCATTGCAATAACACAAAAAAAAGAAAAATGAATCAATCAACCACCATAAGAATACCCCCCAAAATTACTTAATAAAGAAACCCACAACAATATATGATTGCAGGTACCACTTGTAAGAAAACAACAAAGTGGACTTGATCTTAGTCCTTACAAATGCCAAATTTGGCCATAAAATCAAATAAATATTCTTATATATAATGGGATTAATCTGATCAAACCATTACAAAGTACATGAAAATTATGTACTTTCAAAACAAATTGCACCAAACAATGTTACTGTATGAGTGAAAATGAAGCCCTACAATTTTCAAAAATGAGAATAGCTCAATAATACCTATGCGAATCTAAAATTTAGGAAAAAATGAACCAAAATAAAAAAAAGGTTTGCACCACTACAATGAACATGAAATTATACCCTAAATCAACAAAAAATCTCACAAAAAGGAGGTTCTAAGCCCAAGCTATGAGCTTGAAAAGTTGGATTGCAAAATAAAAAGTTGTATTGGAGAGGGGGAAATTTTTTGAAGGTATCTACTAAAGTCAATACTACATCAGTAGGTGGAATATACTAAGAAAATTATTTTGATGGAATATTCTTATGAAATATCCCTTCCCACCAAAATATTCTTTTCTCATACAAAATATTCTTGTAGTTTGAAAATATTATCGTCAACACATTTTTATGGTGAATCTAGTGGAATCTTTGAGGAATTGGTACTAGAATATACCTTTTAATGGAAAAATATGCCACTGAATACTAGCATATTCTTTTTACGAAGGTGAACCTATAGGGGAATCTTCCAAATGCAATGGGAATCTTCATCTTTGATGGAATATTCCAAGTTTTTCAACCTAGTCGACTATGCCTATGTGGTAGGTGGAGGTTATGCCATGTGGCACTTGCTAGTCCACAAACGGTACTCTACCAACACTATAGTGGTAGGTTTGGAATGTACGCAGAGTACAATATATATATATATATATATATATTTAATCTAAAAAATTTAAATAATAATAAAAAAATATTTGAACTCTTTTTCTCTAACCAATATGAATATTCACCTACTGACTACAAATTTTTGCCACAACTATGATCATACAACTGTATAGTCAAGCATATGGCAAAGGAGGGCACAATTTTTCTCTAAAGACCTAGGGAAAGTGATCCAATTTTGATGATTTGATAGTTGATCTTGGGGTTTTTGGGCCTCTTGGACACAATGAAAAGGTATTTTTTGACCCAAATGCTTCAAAAAATTGTAACTACTTCTTAGATTTGGAAAAAAATATTATCTTCAAACCCTCATATGTATAGCCTTAGATGTTAAATTTATATGAAATAGAAGGAAAAACTTTCTTGAACCCTCTAACCTCAATGGAAAAAATAGATTTGCACCAAAAAAATCTAATTTGATCCTACAATACAAAGCCATAAAGAAGGAACTCCAAAATATAGTGTTTCATTCAAGTTTTTATGATTCTCTAGGTCATCATTTGATGCAAGATAAGTGCATACTAAACCATTCAAGATCCACCAATATTTTCAACCTAGATATCTCAATTAATATTGAAAGAAGAAATCCCAGAAGCTCTGACACCATGTAAGAGTTGATATATAATACTATATACAATGCAATATTTGGCTAAATATTATAGCCACCCAAGATATAGGAGCTTCATGAAAACACAAGAAAGATCAGCTATGAGAGAATAATTTTATTCTATAAAAGGATACAAATGATAGATTATGATTGTATGACTATTGATTTATACATGAGATCCCATAGTTATGTAGCCAAGCTGAGACATAGGATTAGGCAACATCATGAATTTTTTTTCAATCCTATGACATGTGATAAATAATATTAAATGACTTAAGACACAATCATTAAATATCAAAAGATAAGATAAGATCTTATGACAACTAACAATCTTCTAAAAATATTCCCTAGGACCTATGTAAACTTAACATGTAAATAGGACCTACTAGATGAACTAGTTTGGTAAACCACCTATTCATACCAACATCTTTTCTACATAAGTGGTGAATTTTTTATTTGTAAAATATTAGAATAGTGAGGAAATAAACCTCTATAGTATATATAAAATTTATTTGAAGAAATAAAAATAATTTGGTATTTCCTATCTATTTTTGTTTTGATGCTTAAGTTTCCTTGAATTATATGAATGAACTCTTAAGTTTATAGCTATGTCCTTTATGATTTTATCTAAGATGAATAGCTAATGGTTATAAATATTTTCATACACTTTTCAGTGCTAAATTTCTAGCTTTTGTAGTTTATATTCAGGGAATGTTGTAAACATTTCATAAAGAGAAATGAGGGACATAACTTTCATAATGGATTACTAAGTAGAGCCATATCAAATTAATCCATTACCATTAGTTTTATGACTATAAGACAATGACAAAGAAAATTGTTGTCAATAAAAAGTGATGATATATGATGAATATACATTTCCTTGACTATGCACTAATTAATCTATAGGAAACCTCAAAAACCACCTATACTATAAAGAAGAAAAATAATTACATGTGTAAGTTACTTTTTAAATTATATTTTTGAAGCCAAAGAATTAAGGGTATAAGGGGTATACATGAATGTGTGATATATTAAATTTTATTTCCATGTATGCATGGACATGCTATATTCCTAGTATTATAAGAATCCAATTGTGTTTTACCTAGAATATAGTGCATATTAATAAGGCTACCTCCTATATCTTGCAAAACCTAAAGTGTAGGAGATAATTCTTTATTCTCTTGTTTGTTAGTCATCCTCTCAATATTTCTAATCATAGAGATTCAATACCTCTTAATAATTTATAAATATAGGTTGGAGAACTAATACAAAGTTTGATTGGAAGGATATTCCATAATATACAAATACCAAATTTCTAAATCATTATTTTAATACACACGCTTTCATAAAACATTCCTTTTATATAGCACTTTTTCACTATTTATTATGATTTCAATTTATCTTTGTTGTTGATTTATTGTAAAATTTATTATTTGATTTGTTTAGTCTAGTATTTAGTCTTATTTTCCTAATTTAATTGTGTTTCTAGGTTTTACTTTAGTGCCTAGGATCTCTTGTTTGTTTCTTTTGTTTGTAAATGAGTCTAATACTATTTTTTTGATAAATATTTTTAAGTTTTCATGATAAAATCAAGCTTTAAGTTTATATTTTATGATGGATAATAAAATATATTTTAAATTTATTCACAATTTGACTTCATTTATGATGTTTTTGACATATGATGATATTTTTCTAGGATTTTACATGTAATTACATGCTAATGATGGTTGGGTTGTTTATAATAATTAGTATAATCAAAGATGATATGAAAAAAATTAAAAATATATTTTTACTACCACCATGGTCCCAAAAAATAAGTGGACTTAATTACCTAATATTAATTTAGAGAGAGAGAGAGAGTGCATGAAAAGAAGAAAAAGTAAATTAATGAAACTCAATGTCTAGGTGATTCAAGTAATCTCTATTTGGGATATAAACATCTTGTTGGTAGTATAGATATGTCTAGAGTGTGAATATCGATATCTCCATCAAAGTTATAGATATATTGATAGCAACCAAAAAAAATATAGATAATCTTTTTTTTTTTGCATATCTACTTAAATATATGCATATTTCAATAGATCATTGTTCATTGAAAAATAAATTTAAATGATATCTTGTTACCAAAATTTTTGGAAAAAATCATGACCATAAAATTGATTTAAACAAAATGGATTTTTTTTACAAAAGTCTTTGGACTATGATTACATTGAATCATTATTTTGATTATAAATTATAATCTCGTGAACTTGTTCTTTATTCTAAAATAATCCAAAATTATTTCTAAGTAGAGCCACCATTTTTTGTTTCTTGTGAACTTGTTCTTTATTCTTATTTTTTGAGGGTTGTTCTCTTTCTAGTTTTGTGATGTTCATTTACTATAATGATAGATGTTAATAATAAGTCGCACCATTGTGTGGATATGTAATTATTGGAGTGGTATATATATTCAAGAATTGGTGTTCCCATTTTGTACTATTTCAAGACATATGGTTTAAATTGTACTATTGAGTTAATATATGGTATTTTTTAATATACAAGACCATGTTTTTATTTTTCTAATTCATGGCTTATAGCTCAAGTCTTGATTATTTCCACATAATTCTCTATTTTATTTTTTTCCATTCAATTAAATACTAATTCAAAATTAAAGCTTATTTATTATTTAGATGATCACATGCATGAAATCTATAATTTTGAACTTATTATTATACCAAAGTATAACTTGCATCCATCCTAGTAAGATGTTAAGATGTATCTCAAATATGCTTAAGAACATGGCCTAAATCTAAATAAAAGCTAAGTTATTCCTAAAAATCACTTTAAAATCAACTTTGTCAAGGGTGTGAGATCTAGAGTTTTAATAGTGTTGAATCCATAAGCGCCAATGATATAATCTAGATTTTAAATTTTATAGTGTAATGCATTATATATATTTTCTCAATTTCTCTTAATTAGACATTTATGTCTATGGACTTATAAATGCATGCAAAATTTTATTGATCTGAATTTAAGGTTCATAGTCTATAATATTAGGTCCTAGATTATTTGTGCTTGTTAAGTTTTTTATATCAAGTATATTCTTTTTGAAGTTGAAATTTTTTTATCACCAAAAAGTTAACAGTGTGAATGAAATCTAGCTAACTAGTGACTTGTAAATCCACCATTAAATTTTATGAGATTCATAATTGTGGTATGGGGTCCATCAATTTTATTAGACATATGTATCTTCTAAATCTAATTTTAGAGATAATTATTAAGCACCAAAATCATTTTCTATGTGAAATCATACCACTTTTTGGAACTTATACATTTTTTGAGCCATCTAATATAAGACTCCAAAAAAAACATTTTAAATCCAAATTTTTACTATAAATTATACTTCTAGTGAACTTGAATGAGAAAGATTATTTATGTATAAATGCTAAAAGTTAATTCATCAATAAAATCAAGAAAAAATATACAATATAGTTGATCACATGGGTAAGTTATTTCTTTAAACATACAAATTCTATAAGGTAAAATAAAGATACAAGAGATATATGCAATCATAATTAAATCTCATGCATATCAATCAAATTAATGTATTTTGATTAATCTAATTTTATAGAATTACTCTTATTCCTAGTATCCCTTTTGATATTTTAATCCTTTGATTGCATATAACTAAAAGTGGGATAAATTTTGACAGGTTTCCTATATAGATATTGATAACCATATGCCCATTATGGGCATGTTGAGGAAATTCTACCCATTTGAAAATCATTCTTAGATAGAGGTGTGATGATGACCATGAAAAATTCATAAGAAATAAGTTTAGCTTTCAACATTAAATTTTATAACTTCATGGTAATTAATATTTGGAAGTAGAATATTATAGTTTAAGTTCATAGACAATCATGAATATTAAAATATGGAAAGTAAAAATAAAATTTAGTAGAGCTTGTTAAACAAAGGGTGTAGAATTATTAAAATAGTGAATTAGGTTAAGTTGAAAATAAGGATAAAATGATCTATATCAATAAATACTTAAAATAAATTCCAAATTTAAAATACACAATTGTTCTTGTACATTACATGTAATAGTAAATAATGAATAATAGTTATTTAACATTTTTTCTTAAATTTAGAGAATATGATACCTTTGTGCTTTTAAGTTAGGTTAAGGACATGTTGATGAATCTAAATAAAAGGAATGTATATTAATTACTATATTTGGGAGCTTATGAAAGACTAAAAGGAACAAAGATAGCTTGGTAATTGTTAATTAAATGAAAATAGTAGAAACTATCAATTCATAGCTAAAGTACACTAGTGGAAATATTTTGGATGGATATATCTTGATTTTTCCACATATAAGTAGTTTTATTATGAATAGCTACAACCAATTTAAAATAATATATGGTTACAAAATTATTTTGTTTCAAACTTCAAGATAAAGAAGAAAATAAAGATATAAATCTATACATGCATAGGCATTGTGAATGTACTAAAAGGCGAATTCAAAAAAATTAAAAAAGTATTTCAAGATCTATGTTAACCCATCAAAGTAGATTAAACCCCTATTCTAAGGTACCTTATTAAGGAGACATATTTTTATGAAAAATTATGGAATAAAGATAAAAGATTGCTACTAAGAGTTTGCTACAATCTACTATTACAATTAAATTTGATTTATAATCTATTAAATCATGAAATTAATAATTATTTCTAGATTATTAGATTACAATTAATCATTTAACAATTATAATTAGTTGATGAATCAAATTTTTTATGTTGTGAATCTATAAAATATTATCTCTAAGTTTGTACAAGTGTTGGAATATATTTTCTTTTATGCAAATTTTCTTGGGTTTTAAAATAATGAACCATTTTTTTATATTTACAATAATTCAACATTTTTTAGGAAATTTTTACATATGTTCAACTACTTAGCATATAAATATAATATATTTCTAATTTTTTGATGCATATCATATTTTTTATAGTTATTTATTGATGATTAATTTTTCCTTTGGACTATTGCACACTCTTTTGTCTCCAATAATGTAAAAAAAATCAATCAACAATGGTTATTTATAGGTTTTAAGCTTACAATAGAATTTTAATTTTACATCATTAAAATTTAGGCTCACTCCTCTTTCCCTATTTTATTTTTTATAAAATTGATTATATTAAGATTTGGGATAGGTTTTATAATTATGATCACATTGGTAATAATTGTATTTTATTTATTACAAGTAGATTATTGATGTAATGAGGTGGTATATATCAATTATGTTTACATGTTTAAATCTAAAAATATTGTTTTCTATCATGTAATAACTAATAATTGTCTAGTTTCATTTTAATATTCCATGATCCTTTAAATTGGAATATAATTTTATTTTTAAACTAAGATATCTTACATGGTCATGACTTGGTGACATGGACTTTGAAGATATATTGATTTCCTTTCAAGAAAGTTAGAGTACATTTAGTATTTTATCTATGTTGAGGTGTGTTAAACTACACAAAAATAAAACTAGAGGAGTTTCTCCCCTAGAAAGAGGATGGGTTGGGGGAGTACTCTTCTCAAGAAGATTTTAAGGATAAAGTTCAAGAGGACTATGATGTGGATGAGGATGATAATGATGTGAAAGACAATAGCAAGGAAGGGGAAGACATTGTAGAGGAAAGTAAGAAGGCCGAAGAAGAGGAAATAAAGCTTTTTGAGATGAAAAATATCGCCCCCTCTTATCCTAGGTTTGATGATGATAAGGATAGGAAAGAAGAAAGGATTTATTCTCTTGGTATGGAGCAAGAACCAATGGGTAGAGAAATTGCAGAGCTAGCTAAACTTTGGAACCAAGTGTAGGATTTGGAGAAGAATATGGATGTTGGTAGCCACCTTGAGAAAATAGAGTGAATGGAAACAACCCTAGCCAAAATCATTACTATAACAAAAGGAATCATGAGGAAGACCTAGTTATGGAGACTATTTATGGATAATATAAAAGTCATAAACAAAATAAAGAAATATTCCAAGGATAAGGAGTCCCAAAGTGTAGAGGACAAGAATGAAAGGAAGCTACAAAATAAGGAGAAGGAAGTATAGAAGTCTTTGGACTCCTTGATTGCAAAATAGATTAACCTTATTTGTTATTGTTGATATTGGTGCTTTTTTGCAACTTGTCTAGTTTTTTTTCTCTGGTGTTGTAGTTTAAATGGGTGATGCAGTACAAGGATGGGGGGTATTTTTAGATAACCCATTTAGGCATCCATAACATAAAATGCACCCTCATTCTGAGATTCCAAGAATAAGAAATTGAAAAATTAATGGAACAAATTCAAACTTAAACAATTCTTCTTCATCAACAACACATGTGTAAATCAAATCTTCTTTGAATTGAAAAATTCATTAAAATTTTATTTACATGCAACATAGAATCAAAACAAAGCTAATTTAGATCAGCCTCTAACACCTGCAATTTCACCTCTGAATCCCTTGCAATACTCAACTTTCTATTAGTATCATTCTCTACAACTTCTTCCTACAACTTCACTACTTCAACCCTTCATTCCAATTTTCCTTCTCAGCTCCTAGGTATTGGATTCTCCTCTATATATATGTACAACAATAAAATATTTCAATAGCTCCCAAAAATGAGGTGTTGGAAGCCTCTTGCCTCCATAACTAAAAAATGGCATTAAATTTTATAACTCCTATTGAAATTGATGCACATAACTTCTCTTGAAACCTCCCATCATAAAATTGGTACTCTGATTGGCTTTAGGTTGTGCATGGGCCTTAACATTATTTTCTAAGATATTTTAAATATTCCATTTAATTTTCCCAACCTAGACATTGGGTTTTCAAATTTACATATTTTGGCATTTTCAACACATTAAATGTGCAACTTACAATTTACCAAATTAAAAATTTTGGGCCAATAAATAAAATAATGATTACAACAATTTGACTCCATTTTCACCCTAAGATAACATTAAACATTAAGATACCCAACCAATTTAATAAATAATTTTTTTCAAGCTCTGAGAGTGCCCAAACTAGGTGTTGAAAAACTACATGTAGCTAGAAATCACACAAGAAAAGAAAAGATTAAATATAATATTTTTGGGGATGTAGGATAGTCTGGTACCCCTGGATGCTCCTACATAAAACACCCAGGGTAAGTGAAATATTCCATGACTTGGAACTCATGAACATTTGAAGACAATGTGTTTATTTTTCATCCATTGTTCTGCCATGTCTACTTGATTTTTATTTTTCTTGACCCTACTCTGAAATTTCCTATCTCTTCCATCTTTCATTCTTCCTCTCTTTCAACCCCTCATGAAATTTATTTGGCTGCAACATGGTTTGTATTTCCATTCCACTTTATCATACTCAACACATGCGTACAAATCAATGCTAACAAATTCATGGGAATCAATGAATTTCATTTGCACATATTTCTCAATTGTTTCTCCTTCATCCTCTTCTTCTATGTCAAAAAAATGCATCATATCTTGTTGTATTTTAACTTGTAACCTATTATTGCTGCACTTTTCCACCTCTCTTTCTCCATATCCTTTTACCATTTCATTTGAAGAAAAATTAACTTTTGACATCATCTTTGCAAAATATAGAAAAATAACTCATTATCTTTGTTTTATTTTCTTCTACTTTTGTTGTGAAATCCTTTTCATTCTCCTCATACCCTTCAATTCTAACCTGGTGCAGGTGCCCCAAGCACAAGAAGATTGCAAATGTAGGTCAACATGTCAAGTCTTGGTGTTAAGGTCTTTAGGCATTAGGTATGGTATATTTACACTAAATAAGGTCTATTGAGACCATTTGCTATGTAATTTGGGGGTTTTTGAGTCTTAGGTGTCAAGTTAGTAAAAGTTGCAAAAAAAACTATAAATGTTGTCATAAGCATAAATTGCAAAATTGCAACTTTTAGGAATATGAAGGGTCAAGGATTTTAAAATTCAATTATAGGAATTAGGAAATTGGAGTTTGAATGGAACATGTATTTAAAGCCTCTAAAAGGCTCAAGTAGTTGCTGTTGAAGGTTGTATTGAAGATTCTAAATCAATAACATTTTTTTTCTGCAAATTCTCTGTAAAATTATACTTTCTAGGAACTGTACAACCTCATACAAGTTGTATTTTCTTTTAAACTCGTGGTATTCTGTAGTAGCATGAACTAGCTTCCTTTTGAATCAATTTTGAGAGTCTATCATCTAGTTTAGAGGGAGATCTCTTCAATTTTTTGAAAATTTCCTATTAAAGGCTAGAGAAGGGTTTGATTGAAGTTTAAATCATATTTTAGTCATTCCACCTACTATCAAAGCCTCTGTATCAATGGAATGACTCATCTTATGGTAGGTTAGATTATTTTATGGTCATGAAGGCAGAGGAGTTAAGTTGTTAGTAGATGGGTGAAGCCCTAGGACAAATTTGCATTATTTTCATGTGAAAATGGGATGCTAAGGTAGGGTTTTGGCAAAAAAGTGATGGAACTATCCATGTAATGGTTCTCTGAGTTTGTGTAGGGTATGTATAAGGTGTTGGATGCATTGGTTGAGTCAGGAAATCCCAAGTGTTATGAGTTTGAGTAAACCCTTGTCTTTTTGCATGTATAGTGAGGGTTTGGTGGATCAGCATCCTAGAAGTCTTGAATCTATGAATTGATGATGCATTTTGGTGTTTTGGAACACAATTAGTGATTTTCTAATGATTTTGAGTGAATACTAGGTGATTAGGAGGTACCTCATTTGCAAAAGATGGCTAATTAGTGGTTTTAGGATAGGGGCAGTCTAGTGATTCTCAATATTGCTTCAAAGAAACCTAATTGGATTATGTTGGTATGTTGTTTTGGATCATGAAGTGAGTCTTAGAAGGTGTCAAGAAGGTATTTGTATGGCCTTCTCTAAAATATATCTCCAAGAGTTGGTTTTTGAGGGCTACAAACCTTTTGGTGAGTGTTTCAGACAAGTTGAGAGAATAGTGTTGAAAGGGTTGGTTTTCTTGATTGAGTTTGATCATTTTGTGTTGGTTGGGGGGTCATCACCACCTAGGTTGCTATCAAGTGGTATCAGAGCTCAATTATTAGATCTTATGTTGGTGATTGGTTGAAGTGTGTAGGTTGGAAGGTGAAAATGAAAGTTTGTGAAGATGCCTCCTAAGAATGTTGGTGCTAATAGAGAGTTGTAGGAACTTAAGGAGAAACATGCCAAGATTTTGGAGTCACACAATGTTGTGTTGGAAAGGCTTGTTGCCTTGGAAACAAAGAAGAAAAGAGATGAACCTGAGAGTGAATTAGATGAAGAGGAAGATGAAGAGTATGAAGATGTAGATGAGGAGTTAGACCCTAAAGATCAGAGAATGGAAAAGTTTCTCAAGGAAGTCAAAGGTGTTCCGTATAAGGTAAAGGTTGATTTACCTATGTATGGTGGATATTTAAATGAGGAAGAGTTGCTTGATTGGATTGCAGCCATGGACAACCACTTTGAAAGTGAAGACATTTTTGATGAGTAGAAGGTGAAGGTGGCAAAGAAAAAACTCAATGGTCATGCACTTCTATGATGGGACTATGAGAAAATAGAAAGGAGAAAGTAAGGTAAGTCAAGGATAGTTTCTTGGGACAAGATGGTAGCAAAACTTAAAGTTAAATTTCTTCCAAAAGACTATGAATTTCAATTGTATAAGAAATCACAAGGTTTGAAGCAAAAGGATTTAGATGTTAAGACCTATACTAATGAATTCTAAAAACTAAGTATAAGGTCAAGAAGAGATGAAGATGAAGTTGAAAAAGTGGCTAGATATCTAGGTGGTCTTAGATTCAATATACAATATGAATTGGTTGTTGCTAACCCAAAGACCCTTGAAGAGTGTTTTCAATTAACTATTAGTGTGGAGGAAAAGCTCAAAAGAAGGAAAGATACAAATTTTATAGGTAGAGGTAATAGCACAAGAGGGAGAGGATCAATCCATACATCAATGCAACCATTTGAGGAACAAGAAGAAGAAAATAAAGGTAAAGAGAAAGGTGTTGATGTAAGAGGAGGTTTTAGGGGCACTAGATGTAGATTTAGTGGTGGAAAAAGTTCAAATGTCTTTTTAGGAAGATGCTACAACTACAATGAATTTGGTCATCCTTCTTGGAAATGCCCTGAAAAGTTTGGTATTTCATCAAGTGGAGGTGAAAAGAGGACTGAAAGGAGGGCTCAAATAGTACAAGAAGAGGAGTGTGAGAGTGCTAATTCTGAAAGTTATCATGCTTCTCCTAAAATAGGTGAAGCTTTGATGATGAGGAAGACCATACTTAAGGAAGAAAAGGAGATGGAACCATTGCAAATAAAGAATCTCTTCAAAACAACACGTAAGTGTAAGAATAAGGTATGAAAAATTGTCATTGATTCAGGCTCTACTAAGAATATGGTGTCAACTAAGATGGTTAGTAAACTGAATTTGCAAAATATTCCTCATGAATTGCCATATGAGGTGTCTTGGTTGAGTGATGGGAAATATCTTTTGGTTAATGAACAAGTTGTTGTTGAATTTAAAATTGGTGGCTATAAAGACAAGGTAGTGTGTGACATTTTTCCCATGGATTGTTGCCACTTACTCCTAGGTAGGCCCTAACAATTTGACAAGCATGCAATGTATGATGGGAGAGCAAACACTTATACCATAGAGAAAGATGGAAGCACATTTGTTTTGACTCCACTTGTGGAAGAATATAAAGGTAAGGGTAAAGAGGCTAAGGTAATCATGTGTGGGAAGAAAGAACTTGCAGAGGTTGTGAAGGAAGAAAAAAAGGTGGGTACTACAGTCAGTTCAAAGTTTGAGAATGCTAGGACAGTAGATGAGAAGGTTGATTCAAGTTTGAAGGAGTTGATAGTGAATTGGAATGATAATGTTTTAGTTGATACAATGGTGTGCCCTTTGGTTGGAAGTAAGGTTGTAAATTATGTAGGATTTGTAGGTACAGTGGGATGTAGATCTGATGGTGCAGAGGTACATGTTGTTGGTAGGACAAAAGAACTGATGAAAGAGGTAAAAGGACAAGGTGTTCAAGAACTTAAGGGAAGATGCAAGCATGAAGATGAGACAAAGAAGAAGTTAGTTCAAGGAACCACTAACAAGTGTTTGTTTGCAGGTGTAAAGGAAGGAACACAATCAGGTTTTTATCAAGGGACTGGTAGTAGACCCTCAACAAGTCTGATTGTAAGAGTGGAACCATATCCAAGTGTAGGTAAGGTCAAGAATGTAGGGAATTCTATAAGAACTCAGTCGATGAACCATTGGAAGGAATTTGTAGACTAGAGAGTGTATGGAGCTGAGATGAAGCATGGTACAAGACACACCTCATGTGACATGAGTTCTTTTTCAGAGGGGTTGTATGGTGCAGGTGCACCCAAGCACATGAAGATTACAAATGTAGGTCAACATGTCAAGTCTTGGTGTTAAGGTCTTTAGGCATTAGGTATGGTATATTTACACTAAATAAGGTCTATTGAGACCATTTTCTATGTAATTTGGGGGTTTTTGAGTCTTAGGTGTCAAGTTAGTAAAAGTTGCAAAAAAAATGTAAATGTTGTCATAAGCATAAATTGCAAAATTGAAATTTTTAGGAATATGAAGGGTCAAGGATTTTAAAAGTCAGTTATAGGTGTTAGGAAGTTGGATTTTGAATGGAAAATGTATTTAAAGCTTCTAAAAGGCTTTAGTAGTTGCTATTGAAAGTTGTATTGAAGATTCTAAATCAATAACAACATTTTTTTCTGCAAATTCTTTGTAAAGCTATACTTTCTAGGAACTGTACAACCCCATACATGTTGTATTTTATTTGAAACTCATGGTATTCTGTAGTAGCATGAATTATATTCCTTTATTGAATCAATTTTGAGATTCTATCAACTAGTTTAGAGGGAGATCTCTTCAATTTTCTAAAAATTGCCTATTAAAGGCCAGAGAAGGGTTTGATTGAAGTTTAAATCATGTTTTAGTCATTCCACCTACTGTCAAAGCCCGTGTCTTAGTGGAATGACTCCTCTTATGGTAGGTTAGATGATTTTATGGTCCTCAAGGAAGATGAGTTAAGTTTTTAGTAGATGGGTGAAGCCCTAGGACTGATTTGCATTGTTTTCATGTGAAAATGGGATGCTAAGGTAGGGTTTTGGCAAAACAATGATGGAAATTTCCATGTAATGGTTTTCTAAGTTTGTGTAGGGTATGTATAATGTGTTGGATGCATTGGTTGAGTTAGGAAAGCCCAAGTGTTATGAGTTTGAGTAAACCCTTGTCTTTTTGCATGTATAGTGAGGGTTTGGTGGATCCGTGTCCTAGAAGTCTTGAATCTATGAATTGATGATAGATTCTGGTGTTTTGGAACACAATTAAAGACTCTCTAATGAGTTTTAGTGAAGACTAGGTGATTAGGAGGTACCTCCTTTGTAAAAGAGGGCTAATTGGTGGTTTTAGGACAGGGGCAATCTAGTGATTCTGAATATTGATTCAAAGAAACCTTATTGGAATCTGTTGGTATGTTGTTTTGGATCATGAAGTGAGTCTTAGAAGGTTTAAAGAAGGTATTTTTATGGACTTCTCTAAAATATATCTCCAAGAGTTGGTTTTTGAGGGCTAAAAGCCTTTTGGTGAGTGTTTGGGACAAGTTGAGAGAATAGTGTTGCAAGGGTTGGTTTTCTTGATTGAGTCTAATAATTTTGTGTTGGTTGGGGGGTAATCACCACCTAGGTTTCTATCATAACCATTTCACTTACATACAAAATAAATTTATCAAAAGATTCACAGAATGCAAATTTTACCTCATCTTTCAACGCTACAAATTTTGTTTCACCCGTTGTCAATACAAGCCACTCCTTTTCAACTGCTACAATCTACATTAATAATTCATCTTCTTTATTTTATTCTTCTCCTTCAATTTTCTCATTAACCATATTCCCCATATACTCTTCTTCACTCTGTTTTCCTAAAAAATTTAATGTTTCCAAGTCCTTCAATGGACCAAACTTTGTTGCAACTTATCCATTATTTCCCATAGCAATGCTATGCTTTACTCCATCTCTCACTTCCAAAAAAAAATTTAGTCACTTTTGCATATAAATTAACATCAAATTCTATTTTACAAATCTCAAAAAATAATTCATTACGTATATAATCTCTTGTTCCTTTGTTGTTGTCCCAATCTTTTCTTCTTTATTGCCTACTGCAATATTTTTCTTTTCTTCTTCTACCTCCTCCCTTGCACTCAACTATGCCATTTTATTCAATATATTTATGCCCTCCCAAGGACCAACCACTTTCCCAATTTCCCAATTACTTGCTTCAACATATCTCTTCATATTTTCTACATGGAAATCAACATCAATATTTTTTTTGCAAAACTTACAGGAATGAGATAATACCTCTATTTTTGTTGTTGTAACTTCTTTTCCCATGCATGCAACTTCATTTTTCTTCACTTTTATGCCTTCAACATTATGTATATCAATTGGTACCTCTTTCTTTTCCTCATTGTTTTCTTTATCCTCTTTATTTCTCCATTCTTTCCTTATGCTTCTCTTCTTTTCTTATTTTCTTTTAGCTACAATTTTATGGGCTGCCCCACATGTTCTTCTTACCATAACCTTCCCATTATAGGGTTGTAATAATGCATTTTCTCATCTTTACTCTTTCTATCATCTTTTCCAAATCTCTCTATTCCATGAGAGATATCTAGTTCTTCTCCTTCTTCTAAGTATATTCTATCCTCTATCATATTTGTCATATGCCACTTTACCACTGTCACATAATTTATTTTCACATTTTCTTTTACCCATTTCAATCTCTTTTCTTTGTTCTATCTCTATCAAATCCAATCTAGCATTGATATTTTTTAGTTCTTCAATAATAAATTTATTAAACCTCTTATGTTTTCATTCTTCCCAAAATAAAATTCTCATACGTCTTCTCATGACCCATCTCGTACTCTTCTTCAAAGAATTTTTTTAGACTCACAAGTCCCTCTGCAATTACAAGTGCTCCTTGCAAAAATCTCTCTCAGTTTAGGGTATCAACGCTCTATAGTCATAGGTCATCCTTGCAACAAACTCACTCTTTCTTATCCTTTACTCAACTAATGGTTTTTGGAAGACACACCTCTCTCTCATGCACTTTCTACCTAACCTTAACCTCTTTTGGAGGGTAACAACTGCAAACTTATCTAGCTACTCTTTCATCTTCTCTCTTCTTCTAGGAAAATTTACATAATACATTTAAAATTTCCCAGGAAATAAAACAAAATCCTCACACATTCCAATTCCATCTCAAAACATATCCAAGGAAATAAAAAATCTTTACTCACTGTTGTAATACTTCCCAACCAATCTTCCTACTTTGATACCATTTGATGCAATACAAGGATGGGGATATTTTCAGACCACATATATAGGAAGACATAACATAAAATGCACCCTCATTCCAATATTCCAAGCATAAGCAATTGAAAAATTAATGGAAAAAAATTAGACTTAAAAAATTATTCTTCATCAACACATGTGCAAATCAAATCTTCTTTGAATTGAAAACTTCATTACATAATTATTTGTGAAATACATAATCAAGAGAAAAATAATTCATATCAGCCTCTAACACTTGAAATTTCACCCTTGAATCCCTTGCAATACTCAGCTTGTTGTTGGTATCATTGTCCATAACTTCTTCTTGCAACTTCACTGCTTCAACCCTTCATTCCAATTTTCCTTCTTAGGCATTGGATTCTCCTCTATAGGTACAAAACTAAAATATTTCGATTAATCTCTAAAATGAGGATTTGGAATCCTCTTGCCTTCATAACTAATAAACGCCATTAAATTTTCTCCTATTGAAATTTATGCTCATAATTTCTCATGTAACCTCTCTTCATAAAAATGGAACTACGATTGGCTTCGAATTGTGCATGGGCCTTAAGATTCTTTCCTAGACCATTTTAAATATTCCAACATTTAATTTTCCCAACTTAACTGTTGGGTTTTTAAATTTACATATTTTGGCATTTTTAGCACATTAAATGTGCAACTTACAATTTACCAAATTACAAATTTTGAGCCAATCAATAAAATAATGGTTATAAAAATTTGAATCCATTTTTCACCCTAGGATAATATTGAAACATTAAGATACCCAACCAATCTAATAAATAAAAAAATTCAAGCTCCGAGAGTGCCTAAACCAGGTGTTGAAAAATTGCTTGCGGCTAGAAACAACACAAGAAAAGAAAAGATTAAAAAAAATATTTTTGGGGATGCAAGATTTCCTAGTACCCCTAGATGTTCTTGCATCAATGGGTTCACATGCCCTTTTGCTATATTTTTGTTATTTTAAGTTGTTAATGTCATGAAATCATGGGATTAGAGCTCTTTCCTTGTTTAAATAATAAAATAATAAAAATATATCTAGCATCATGATTTAAAAAATACTTTCTACATGAAAATTAAAATTTGTAATTAAAAAATTACTTATGCATTCATATATTACTTAATTTTATTGAATAAGTCATAGTGAACTCATATATATTGCTATCTATTGTTAGTTTATAATGCTTTAATTGCGTAAATGTTTTATTAATTTATTATTATTTTTTAAACTTAAAGAATCAGGTAGTCCTCTATCAACTGCAGTGTGCTTGGTAAACTTTTTTCATGTGACCAAAGATGCTGGCATGACATTCCCTCTGGTACCACGAGGATGGAGGGGAGACTAGACCTTGTGAGCTCTTACCTGCAATAGGATGCTTTATCCAATCGAGCTAGGCCCTCCACCCAATTGAGTGAATATATTTATACTAGACTATACTTCCTATTATAACGTAAAAGGTAAAAGTAGTGTGGTTAGTATTTTTTTTTTGATTAAATATAATATAAAATACATGTAATTGAAATAATGTGTGAGAGAGCATATAAATATGTTTTTAAAAAAATATCCTTATTATATGTGTAATCTAGAATATATCAATTGGATGAGATGTTCAATTTATCAATTATTGCTATAACAAATTATAATGTATGTTTTGTTGTAATGAATTCATAGAATCATAAATCAATTTTACAATTTTAAATTGCAAGAAGATGTAAATAAAATATAATTTAAATATAAGAAAAAATATCTTTAAATAATAGCTTACTTTTTTGTCTTGATGTTCAATGTGTTCTATCTTCCTATCTTCAATATTCGCATACCTCTCCATGATTGATTTCATGCTACATTAATCAAATACAAAAAAATGAATACAATATCTTTTGATTTTTATTTACAATAATTAACCTAAAACTAATAATGTAAAATTATACTATGAACTTAATTTTTCATGTAACTATATGTATATCTAACATAATCATAGATGTACTAAATCCCATAATTAAGGTAAACTCAAAAATCTTAGACAAGATGATATACAAATTTATATTCATGATCAAAACATTATATGAAATTTGTTCATTCTTAGTTAGTTATGTGGATTAACTATACTTCTTGATCTAAAATATTCAATAAGTTAGAAGATCAAGTCTATTTTATAATTTCCATGTACAATTATAGTTAATTAAAAAAAGGTGAAGAATAGGCATGTTTAGTTTATGGGCCACACCAAATGGTAGCTTATCTCAACTGTGACATAATCGATTAGGGAAGAAATGTTCTTACCAATTTAGTAGAAGAATAACATCACCAATACAAATAATTCTAGTAGATAATTTTGTCTACAACTAAAAATATACAACATAAATAAGCATCAAAGTCAAATATATAATGTGGTAGATGTTATAGAAAACATTATACTTTCTCTTTGGTTTAAAAAGTACCTATTATGGATGTAATACATAATTTCATTTATATTTCTAAATGAAATTGAAAATATATTTCAATTCCTACCCTAGATGATGTCAAAGCTATAATATTTCTGCTATGTTGTAGGTGAGATGACATGTTGATTCATATATGGATGAAAAAGTAAATTTGTTTTTATTTTTTAAAATTTAAATTGATTGCACATAATATTAAATATAAATATATAATTTTAATCAATAGTAAATTATTTATGTAACGTAGCTTGGTTTTTTTCAACTTTGTATTCTGATGATGGATCACTGAGTGTGATCTGAAACATTGATGAAAAAACTAGCACACAATCAAATCCAGAAGCAATTAGATTTAAAAATATTTTTTTCATTACGACACACTTTTTTACCTTTCAATCTAAAATGTAGTTTATATATTTTTCTCACATATTTATGATATTCTTAATACTCTTTATTAATGCAATTATATATGTATAAATAATTCATACTAGGTTCTCTCTAGAGTTTTCTCCATATTTGAGTTTTTTCTAAGAAAAACTTATTATATATCACTTTTAGATATATATAAACTAAATTGAAAATCTAGATTCTAGATACAATAAAAATAATAATTTATTTTAAAATTATGTTCTATTTTATATTTAAATGTCAATGTTACCAATCCCTTTTGGTCAATTGAAACATGAGATTAAAAACCCAAAGGATCCACCAATAGAAGTTCTTAACTCCCTTTTACAGCTCTCTTCATATTGTAAGTTAGATTCAATCCAATGAGTTAAATATATTTCATTGAAATATGTTTCATTGTCCTAGATTTTGAAATTAATTTCAGTTTCATAGATCAAATAAAAATGGTTAGTAATTTTTTTAAATTTTTTTTAAAAATGATTAATAATACTAAAATTTATTCAAACAAAAAGGGAAAATTTATATTAAATTATTGATTTTTGTTATCAATTTAATATTTTAGCCTATTTGTAATCCTTTATTTTCTATTTATATAAAAGTAATGTATATTTTATAAGAAATTTGTCATATATGGGTAATATCCACAAGGTAAAAAGGGTGTCATGCAAATTTTAAATTACATAAATAAAAATGAAATTCACACAAGTTAATATTTGGAGCAAATTTGTATACTACTTTGTCATAGATTGGTAATTTTTTCTCTTAGGTCTCATAAGAGACTTTGATAGAACCCTATATCCTTAACAAATTAAAACATTCGGGGAAACATTGGTCCTCCCCTAACCTTCACACACTCACCTTGATGTGTTAGTGTAATTGGTTTGGCCCCATGACATGAAGAACATTAATTACAAATTTTGGAAACATTAGTTTGAATGCAACTAAGACATTTTTCAAGAATTCATTTGTTGATGCCATGGTCAAATGATTTTTAGAATTTTAAAAATAGATAAAGGTTATTATGGACAGAATCCTCATCTATCTATAAGTCTAGATAAACATTCATAGGTGCCATAACTCTGAGAATTAATCCATCATATATTAGTATTTTTTTCTCTTAGGTCTCTTAAGAGACTTTTCTAGAATACTATAGTTTGAATATATCAAGAAACCTAAGGAAAATAATGAGACCTCTCCTATCATTCATCCACCCATATTGATGAGTTAGCATAGTCAATTTTATTAGTTTGTTTTTAAATTCCAACCAATTCTTTAAACTATCTAAAGAATTGCTAATTCTTATGGTCAAAGGTTTCAAGAGGTTGGTCAATAGTGATTTTTTTAGTGGCTAATACACCAATTAGCTAATATCTGAAATTTAGGAATCCAAATTTGGCTACTATTCCAAGCTATAATGAGACCTAAATCGCCACATATTTACAAAATTTTATTTTAGTCTTATTTCAATTTCCAAAGAATTTATTTTATTAAACTTTTTAACTCAAAAAATTTCCATAGTATTTGATACATGATTATACCAAACTCGCCTAAATTTTATGTTATAATAGAGTTTGAAATTAATTCATCAATAGTATATCATAATTATTAGTTTATTTATGTCCATATTTCCAATTTTTATTTTCCAACATTGTTTAAAACATAATCTAATGGCTCTTGTTATATTTTGCGATTTAAAATGTACCTACAATTTGTAATGCTCATGGGGCCCAAAATTTCTTTTGGATCGTTTATCTCCATTTAGATCAATGATCCAAAAGAAATTTTAGGCACCATGAGCATTACAAATCATTGGAAAATTTTACCTTATGGAATATAACAAGGATTGTTATAATATATCTTAAATCAATGGTGGTAGCTAAATGTTATAGAGTCTACCAATTAAACCTATCAATTATTTCCACCCTCGAGCCCCTACTTTTCCATGAGAATTATTTTTTAAATGAAAGGTCTCTCCATCATAATTAATGCATTTTCCTATTATTTTCTAATATTCACCAATATTTTCTATTAAATTTTAATGATGTAAAAAATCACTAATTAGAGTCTACCACTTAAACCTATCAATTATTTCCACCCTCGAGCCCCTACTTTTCCATGAGAATTGTTTTTTAAATGAAAGGACTTTCCATCATAATTAGTGCATTTTCCTATTATTTTCTAATATTCACCAATATTTTCTATTAAATTTTAATGATGTAAAAAATCACTTATAAAATTAATATTTTTTCAAAAAAAGAAAGATTCACCAATAGAAATTAATATTTATTTCCAAAAAAATGAAAGATTTTCTAAGATTTTATATATTTTCTCGAGGGGGATTCTTAAAGATATCACTATTGGCCAATGAACAAGAGATTGATTCTATAATTTTCTCCTCTACACTTTAGGTTCTAAAAGACCTAGGAGGATGATCCTTAACAATATGAAATGATTTGCACTTTATTTATACCAAGATATTGTTTAAACAAAAATGCTCTCATGAAATGTGCTAAGAATTACAAATAGAATAGACCTAATTAGAAACATTCTTGGAAAGTATTGCATCATTGGCTCTGAGAACATGAAATAAACTTTAGGGAATAAATTACAACATAAATTGGAAAATGATTTGAAATATGGTGACCATGGACATGTAATCAATATTATACATAGACTAGTGCCTTAAACCTAGGTTACAAAGTCAAAATAAATGAAATTATCTTTTGAATAGTAAAATATAACAAATTCTATGAAAGCTCATATATCATTACCCTATAGTGATATTATTTAAAATCTACAACTAATTATTCTTAGCAATCTCTAAATATGTTAGAAATATAGATGCAATAATTTAATCTATTACTTGAATAGAATCTATATGGCAAACATTCATTTGCAGTAAAAAAAAATGATGAACAAAAATTATCGTTGATCAATTTTATTCATAAGAGTAATAACATATAAATTTGGAGACAATTGATTACAATTTTTTTACAATATGTTCATATATTCTAAATTTTTATTGATGTACACAATTTATAATTGAATTTGTGTGTCTTCCCTAGAATACCTAGACTAAACAAGTATAGACATAGAACAAACATCCTCTATTTAAAAAATCCAAGATCCTTACAAAATGACTTGAAATTTCTTTTATAGAAACAAGGGAACAACAAGCTAAAAGCCATGAAAAAATATCACATTTTCATTTGATAATATTGACCTAAGGATCAAACAAAAATTAAAAAACTACCTTACAAAAGATAAAAAAATACATCATTAGAAGAGAAGACAATTGTCGAAGATATTGGAGAAGACATTTCTTATTTTCATCATGAGATAAAATGGAAGGTACATGTGGCTGCTTAGTTGTACTTTTTCACCCATGCTGCAAATAATTCCTCTAAAGGCCAAGGAGACGCAAAAATCATTTTGATGTGATTTAAATGAGATGAATATTCTTCCTTAGCCCACTTCTTTACATCATAAACAAAAGTTATTAAACATTCCTCCAATTTTACTGAGATATCTAGAGAAACATTCATTTTTTATGTATCTATACTATCTTCTAAAAAATAGAATTTAATATGGGAGATAATATATAGCTAAATAGAATTATAGGCATGATTCCATTCTTAAGATCATCAAAAGCTTATAAGGAATTCTCTATGGCAAGTTGATAGATTTCAAGCATTATCATACTATCTTTAATGGAACATGAATTATCAAAATTAACTTCTAACACACCTAAAGCATATAAATCAAAATTTCTCTTTCCACCATCTTCTCCATTAATTGCCTTCTTGGAAACCATGTTTCCTAAATACTCTAGATTCTATCTTTCAAGGAAACATAGATAGTGTGAGATGTACTAAGATGTACTAACTGCATTATACTCATTTCATGTATTTTCTAAATGGCTTAAAATGCATGATATCCTATGACTAAAAATTATATTAGCCACGTTTGAGAATTTTTTACCTTAGCCTTCTTCTCAAAATCTTTGCTCTCAACTAGATTCTTTTTCAATTTATTCAAATTCATAGTTAGAGTTGTCTTCTCTTGGTCATCTTTAATTTTAACTTTAGACCAAGGTGGTGGCAACGATTTAGTGATAGAATTCACCTATTCTTGCAGCTTTAAATTTTGAGCATTAACCTTGGCTAGGTCTACTTCTAATCTTCTCACTTATGTAAATATGTAATTGTTCATAGATATTGTTGTTGCCTGCAAAGCACTTGTATCTCCCAATCTTCTGAAAATTATATTTTCAGTCAACTCACTTGTATCATCAATAAATTTGGGCTTATTTATCCATAGAAAATTTGACCAGATGGCCAAGGTCTCATGACTTGGGTTAAAGCCTAAGCCAAAGTAAAGTGCATCTACTTTCTCCTTAGATGCCAAAATTGGGTCATTTCCCTCTTGCCTTAAGATTGTATCAAATAAAATAGTATATGATATGTCCCATCCCAGTAAAAAAAACACCCACCACTCTTCACCAATTCCCTATACTTCTAAGGTCTCTTGTCTACCGATTCAACATCTACCTCCTTCTAAAATTGGGTAATTATTCCCTTCTTTTCATCAATGAGTTGTTTCTCATGCAATGTGTTTCACAACTCCTCACATTTCTTTAGGTAAGGATAAAATATTTGAATTACTTAGTGGTGATGAATTTATCATCCTTCATGAACTCAAAGAAAGCTAATGCGCTCACATCATCAGCCACTTGATCTCCAGTTTCAAAATTTATTAACCATTTTTCATAGGATTGTCTCTTAACCACAACCTTGGTAGGAGGATGCATCAATTGAGCTACATCAAAATCATTTTGGAATTCATCAAGACCTATAGGATATTCCACCAGATATTCTATAGGGGAAGCTACCTATTGCAAAAATGTAATGGTTTCAAGGATTGGTTTCTCAATTATTTAGGATGACAAAGTAGGTGTATCCCTATGGGATATCCTTAAAGGCACATTAGCTAGTAAATTGGCTACATTATCAAGGATTGTCATGATACTAAGAATTGGATCTGGAATTTTTGTGTGTACCCCTATAAGAGGGTTCTACACCTTTCCTTCTTTCCTCTAGATAATCTAAATCTTGGCACATTGATCTCTCCTTTTTGTAGCTTCCTCTACTAAAGAATATGTTCTTATCAGATCGTCAATTGGATCATATTCATGAATAAATGGAGAAAGATTACATTTAGTCCTTGCATCAGGAATAATATGCTTAGGATTACATTTTCTTATCTTATCTACCCTAAATCTATAAGGTAGTAGCGTACTCAAAAGAAATTCTAACCCTTCTCTAGCTATGACCTAAAAGTCAAAGAATATCGATGTAGAGGGTAGAATTGTATGATTTTTATAATTCCTAAAAAGAGTCTTACCTAACTCATTTAATTTCTATACAATCTCCAAGTATGCAATTCTATCAAAAAAAAAATAGCAAGGATATGAGGTGCCATTGAGGAGACATAAACTCTAATAATTGTAACATCTGAATAGAAGAACCAATCTCCCAAATTATGGTCAAAACATAGTTTAGGATAAGTCTCTTTTAGTCTTAGAAATATTTTTACTTCTAATAATCCAAGTCAAATCTATGGCCTATATTTGACAAAATACTCCTCAAAAATACTATAATTTGTTGCATCGCAATTATTGTCCCATATATATGTCCAGTCTTGTATTGGGAGCATCCTTTTTTGAGCATCAAAATATTTGATCTACATGTGAGAGGACCATATCTTTCTTCCACCATACATTAAAATATGGCATAACATGAAATAAAACTTTAACTATACAATTTTTTCATTCTCCTTGATGGCACAATACCTAATACAAAGAAAAATATGTCTTCACAAAATAGTCCGCAAAGATGTCATTAAGCCAATTCAATAAAAAAATTCATAGATACAAATGAAATCAACCATCAATACCTTCACATATTTGAAGGCAAAACTAGTGATAGTTTTTTTTTTCATTTTTGAATTTGGTTCATTGATTTGAAAATGCTTTACTGGAAAGAACATATTTTCTTTATTATTATAGCCTTTAGAAACATGTCACCATTTCAAGGCATCATGGAGGCAAAATGAAGTTGGAAGTCACTTTTGTGAAGAAGAAAACTCCCATAAAATCAAACAAAGAAAAAATAAAGACACGTGGCATGATTTTTGGAGCCTACTGGAAGAACCAAAAGAACATAAAAGCTTCCAATATATAAGAAACTTGCATGAAAAGGAACAAAATCTTATAGTTAATATGATGTGGTGACAAATCAACTTAAAACTACAAAATAAAATAGTTTTTGGGATAAGAAAATTTTAAGATTAAAATCTTTCCCAAAGGATATAGCCACCATGATTCAATTGAAGGATAACACTTGGAACTGACTAGGACTAATGTAGGACTTCCTGATGGGTTCATCTTTAGATAAGTTAAAAGATTTGTTGTGCAGTTTTTGCACATGCCCCACTAGAGGCAGGGACCCTCCTTTGCTTTCATTCCTGGTGTTTTGGCCCTTTGATCTTGAGGATTTACCTCACTTTGGCATAAGCTTGAAGGTCTATCTTGCCTACATTGATGATCCCTTTGTGATATTGATTGAAAACCTCAAGTTTTGGATGATTTTCAGGTTTTTCACTATTCTCAGGAAAATCCACTCCTGGCGGAATTCTCCGGTTTCCTTGAAAACCCGGTGGCGGCTACTTTACACTGTGATCCAAAGATTTTGGTCCTTCGTGGAATTCTGTGGTGACCGGATTTCTCCAAAATTCCGTTGCCCTGTCGGATTCCCAGGTTTTGGTTTGGCCTGTCTTGTCGATTGCATTAATGCTCGATTGTTCGATTTCTGCGACATGTATTTAATTTATTTTGGGGAGTTTTATGCCATTAAGTTTCATCATTTTCTTTATATTGATCTGGAGTGCTTGATCCTGAGTGCTCAGCTGGATTTGGCATGTTGGATTTGTGAATTCTTGGATTTTGTGGTGATTTTCTTGGGCGTCTGCTGTTGTTTGTTGGGGCACTAAAGATTGTTACCCGTCATTGCTATAATCGAGTCTCACTTAATCAATGGTATGTGCACATTTCCTTGCTTTTGATTGTTGAATGTGAGTGATTCTTTGGCATCCTGAGTGTGCTTGGAGTCAGAATTTTTGTATGTTTGGGCATTGAGCATCTGAAGTTAGGGTTGTTCGATTATGTTAGATTGATGATCCCCAAGTGAGTTTTTCAAGCTTGTTTTTCAATTTCATTATGAGGTAGCTCACTTGTGTAAGCCATAAAGAACCTTCTGTAAACCTAGCAAATGAGTAAGCTGATCCCAAGCTTGTCCTGTGCATTTATGGCAGAATTTTAGGGTTTCGTGCTTAGGGAATCACCAATTCCTCTCGATTTATTTTAGGATGAGCCTTGAATTTAAAGATGATCTATAGGAGGTTTAAATCAGGCTAGTTGTAAGCCCAAGATCTTCAAATTTGTGATCGTTCAATCAATTTGAGTAAAGTCGTGAGAAAACATTGGCATTCGGGTTTTCCTTCAACTTCGGGATTTTCCTCTGCTGTCGGAATTCCCCGACTTTCTGTTTTCTCTTTGTTTTCCCAAAATGTGCAGTGATCTGAAGTTATGCCTGCTTCTCGGATTTATGTTCCCTCCAAATTTTACCAAAATTTCCCTTGTTCCCTCATTTTCTCAGAATTCGTAGACTATTGTTGTTTTCACATATTTCCATCCTGGGCAGAATTCTCTAAAACTTTGTTGAAAATGAAGAACTGAGAGGTAGCATGATTTATTAGCTGGTGATTATGCATTGTATGATCAACTTGAATTATTTAAAGATGTATCATGTTGTTTCTTAGTTAATGAAATTTGATTAAATGATTATTGGATTCTTTTATGCTTTTTTCACTAAAATCTGCCTGGTTGGGAATTTTTCGAAATTCCTCTCTGGCCTGGATTCTGCGAGAGGATTAAAAACCCAAACTTTGAGATGATTAATTTTATGAGGTTTTAGAGCATTTTGCTTATCTATGGACTTATATTGAGGTTGAATATTCCATTTGTGATTAATTAACTTAGGTTCCATGTGATCTTTATTGTGGTTCCTTATTGGATGCAGGCTTAATCGAGTAGAGAGATGGCTAGCAAGATAGTGGGCAGGCAGAAATATTCAAGTGTTGAAGGATCTTCACTCTTAGAAGCAGAAAGAATTAAGCTGGACATAAAGAGTAAGGTTCCTGAGTCTAAGTTGTCATCCACTTGGTCTGAAATTGGTGGCACCAATTTAGACGGATTGGGATAAAGTCGTCAATCAATCAAAGGATGAGATTAAATCTATGGAGAGGAAATTTAAAGTGTTGGTTACTCCACCCTTGGCTGACTTATATAGAATCTTCTTGAATGTGCAAGATCAAATAGATAAAGATAGGGGAAAAAGCATTTAATACAGGGCTACATTAAAATTTGTGCTTCCCTATTTTTCCTTCTTCATCCTTCACATGCATTGGACCAAATTACATTGGATACCCTAGGCCAACCTGGATGAGTCCTAAGAATTTAATGCTATTTCATGTTGTTCTAGAACTTCTTGGGCTGACTTGTTTGTGGCCATTTTATTATTGTAAACCCTAATTAGGCCAACATATCTTGGGGGGTTTCTATAAATATGGCATTTCACCTCATTTGTAAAGGGGGGTAGTAGAAGGACTAGAGTAGAAGAATTAGACTTAGAAGCAAGTAGGGTAGTAAAGAAAGAGTTAGTTCATTCTAATAAAATGCTGCAACAAAGAACACTGGAATTGTTGTTGTTATTGGATGATTCAATACAATTGAAGACATTTTGATTTATGGTGATCTCTTTGTGTTGACTTATCTTGCATGGTTCTTGTTGTTCTATCTTTTGGGATTGCTTCATAAATGTTGGATATATGTTAGATTTAGAATTAGAAGATTCAATGGTGTTTATGATCTGATACTTGGAGTGTTGCAACAATCTCTAGTCTATACCTTTTGCAGCTAGTTGATTGTTAGTTGCTTTGAAAAGTTAGCCTGGACTTTTATATTCATTGTGCTTAGTTCAATTGTGGATATTTGTTCATTTCAATTGCAATAGGGTTGGTTCATGATCTGAAAATCTTTAATACCTTAGAAGATTGCACTATTTTTGTAAGATTGCAGATTCATTTGGGTCAAGCAAAGATCAATTTCTGAGGGATTGCTATTTCTTTTATCATTTGGGTTAGATGTAGGATTGAAAGTATCACCATCTTGCTAAATCTGATAAGCTTTGAGATTGAGTATTTGCTTGTAGTAAGGTCCCCTTGTGATTACTAGCATTTTCACATTTATCACTAAGTTGTTTATGCATTGTCAAGACCTAGCATTAGAGACCTTGGGGTTATCCCTTGAGGCTTGCTGATAGAGATTACCTTTCAAGAGAGATAGGATTTCCATATTTTGTCTGAGTTGTTGCTATGTATAAAACACCATCAACAAGATTTTAAAAGAACATGTAGTAATTAGAACAACTTAGGTTACTAGGAAAGGGGGCTAATAACATATGATTGAAAAGACATCGTTATGAAACTTAAGCTACTGAGAACCAAAAAGGGATGTTACCATTCAAAAAGAACCAACAACATAGAACTTAAAATTCCATACATGTCAATAATGATGGGATTAGGAAAGGCATTTCACAAGCTTGCAGGAAGGTAAAGGTAAAATAAAATATGTTTGTGAACTAAAGGAAGTGTGCGAAATGATGCCACATGTCTTGCAAGGGTTGATAAAAGCATAAAAGGTTAAGCAGTATTTTAAAATCACATATGAGGGAGGATATTAATTGGTTCTTGGGTAAAGGGAGCCAGTTAAAACACAAAGTGTGTTCTTAAAGATGCAATTTAAGGTATAAAATGATTGGGGTGGGTAGTCATTGCAAGATTATAACAAAAGTGTAAATTTTTTCACAAGGGTTTAGGGTTTCTTCAAAACTTTAATGTAATTTCATAGAAACCCTTAAAAATATAATCATTTACCAGATTTTAGAGGCATATGAAAAAGTTAAGATGCATAATTTTAACAAGTACCACTAGTAGATCTTGTTGTGGATGATTATTGTAGAGAAGTGATGTGAGGATCCATAACTCTAATAAATGGACCAAAAAGACAAGGAGAAACAAAATAAAAACCAAAAAAGCTAGATTGCATAGAGAATACATATGGTACATTGTGCATGGAAAATACCTATTTCAAGAAAAACATGGTTTCAAGAATTGCCCATGCACTGGGAATTCCAAAAATTTACCATTCAAACTATATAGAAAGGACGAATATTCATCATAGTTGTTATAAAGAAGATAAGGTCCAACCCAAAGGGCATAAGATTTTTCATGTTTCCCTTTATCTTGAGATTGTGCATTCCATAAAATAACCATATCATTTATGTCAAACTTCTTGACTGTTGCTTTCTTGTCAAAGAGATATTTCACCTATTGTCATTACTTAACATTTTTCTATTGTGACATCCTTCTTGTTTCATCCATCTTTGTGAGTTGATTTAATATGCTTTATGTGGTATCACAAAAATCTTCAGTATTATCCTAGATAAATTTGTAGATGGGTATCAGGTAATTGATGTGCATTCTAGCATCCAGCCCATACACTAGTTCAAATGCAAACTTATCAATGGATTTCTTAATAGTCATCCTATTAGCCTAAAGTGCTAATTTAAGCCTCGAATCCCAAGATTTTTTTTTTCCTATCATCCTCTTTATGATCTTCATCGAGATTTTGTTGCTTGATTATGATTTTCCATTTCTCTATGGATGATAAGGAAACGAATAAGAAATAATTATCCTATATTTAAGGTCCAAAAGTTTGTAAATTCCTTAGATCTAAAGCACATTGCATTGTCTGTAATTATTTTGATTGGCAATCCAAATTTGATAATAATATTCTCTAGTATAATGTTGATTACAACTTTTCTAGTAACGTTTTTGGTAGGTATTGCTTCAATCCATTTTTTAAAGTAGTCTATTAATACTAATATCCATTTATGACCACCACTAGACTTGTCTATAATCTCTCTAATGAAATCAATACCCCACTACTAAAAAGGGGCTTCTATAGAGATAGGTCTTAACGGTAAATCTCCAAAATACTTTAGTTTACCTAAAAACCTCTAACATGCTTCACATATTCTTACTATTTTATGTGTGTTAGCAAATAAAGTGGAACACTAATAGAATGGTTTCATAACCTTATGAGTACTACTCTTGGATACGAAGTTCCCTCCATAGACTCCACTATTAATTTCATTTAGAATTTCGATAGCTTGTGCTTCATCTACACACTTGAGTAATATTCCATCTTGTTTTCTCCAATATAGATCACCCTGCAACACAACATACTTGGTAGAGTACATTTTGAGTGTCCTCTTATGATTTTCATTCATTCCTTTAGTGATATATCACATTTTGTAAATAATGCACAATATCTTTGTACCAAAGAGATGATTGCATATTATAGTCCATTGAAGGAATTCTTGTCTCTAAAATATTTACCTAATTAACCTCAAGAATTGACTTAGCCATGAGCCTACACAATCATTTTCCTCTAACAAGCTTTGTGATTTCAATGTCAATGCTAAATTCTTGGATCTTATTTATCTATTTACATCTCCTCCTTGTTACTTCGCACTGAGTGAATATGTCTTTGACAACATCTTTTGGAACATAAACAAAAATTTCATCCCCTACTAGATAAGGTTTGAAATTATTCACTCCTTTTAAAAGAGCATAATCCTGCTTCTCCATTGTATCATACTTTAACTTGGTAGCTTGAAGATATTAGCTAAAGAAAGTAATAGGTTGTTCATATCCTTCATCATTTGTCTATAGTAGGACATGAAAGGAAGCAAAAGAAAATAATTGAAAAGGCTTTGAAAAATTAGGAAATTCCAAAATAGGGGCTTGTTTGATTCCCACTTTTATGCTTTGGAAGGACTTGTTCAACTCTTCCCCCTATGATATGGATTCACCATTCTTGAGCATCTTGGAAATGGATTTTGTCAATTCAACAAAATTTGTGACAAACCTCCTAAAAAATTTTACTTTATCAAAGAAAGACTAAATGCCTCTAATGGTTTCAAGTTGTGGTGTCATCTCAATTGCAACAACACACTTTGGGTCTATTCTTATCCAATCCTTTGATATAATTGTTGTCACAAGGATTACACTCTGGCTAAGTGTGAAACTTTGCTATCCTATGAAATATGAGATCATATTAAAGTTGTGGGTGTCTTATGGTGAAGATGAACCTCTAGAGAGGGTTAATTTCCTTGGTGGACCTCCTATATACTAATGCCTTGACTAGGAAAAAGGAGAGAAGAGAACTAAAATTGAAAATACTAATCCAAGGAGGTGATGCACCAATCATTATAACTTGTACAATAGTTTCAATGCACAAAGTCTCAATTACTCAGCTAGTCTTCACACAACTCAATACTTTACATGCTCACACATTAATATTTCATAAGAAGGTCAATTAATTACAATTTTAGAAAGAAACTGTTGTGTGTTCTCACAACACACCCCAAGACTGTAAGACTTGGGGACCCAAGTGAAAAATAAAATAACTCTTATGGTAGGAGCTAGCAAGTTGAAAGATCACCGAAAGTGAAAAGTAAAGAGAAATATTTAATCAAAGAGTACTTTGTAATGTAAGTGTTCCAGGTACCGGGTACCGGGAACCAGAAACATTTGAAAGGAAAAAGGTGATGCAAATATGAGTAGAGTGTTCTGGTCCAATATTTGGAGTTTGGTAAGATGGAAGTCTGGTAAAACCAAAGTCCAGGAAATTTCATGGGTAAAGTTGAATACCGAGTACCAGGTAGCAATGTGAAATGAAATTTTAAAATCTTAAGGTTATCTAATGATTCTGATAGTCCGATAACCTCGTATATGTAGAAGATAATCATGCAAGGATTTATGATATGCTAGGAAGCGTGTTATTTATGAGAAATTTATGTTATAACATTTGAATAAGGGTTTTGTTTATAGGAGATGTTTATAAATATTTTTTCTTTTAAAAGGGATTTAATAAGTGGAATTTGTCATTGCAAAAGATGCAGACTGTGATGCAAAGTTCAGGTATGGATAGTCAGGAAAAAATGAATCATAGAATTATATCTAAGTCAGGTTGCGTACTCTGGGAGGTTATAAGGTAGATGGATTTGAATTCACCGGAATGTTGGAGATCCTGATATTGTACATGCAATGGAGACAATGCCAATCTTTGGGAGAGCCCATTCCTGAGAGTAGTAAACCCAGAGCAAAACAGAGTGTGGGAACAAAGTGATAAAGTGATCATTCTAAATATATGGGAAGTTCCTACACACTATCTTGATTCAAAGTATCATCCTAACAATGATTAAAGATTAAAGCCTAAAGAGCTTCAATGCACAATTGGATTTGACCTTCATTAACTTTGATTGAAATTCTCTTACCAGTCACTACATTCCACGTGCCTTGATGTGATTTGTCCCTTGGATTTCCTCTCATGTATTTGTCTTATCCTATATGTGCCTTTTGTTCTATAAAAGGCTAGAGGATATTTTTTTTAAGTTAAGTTCAAAATTTGTGGATGTTGGAAGAGTCAAAACTTCTCTAAGTTTTGTTCTTTTTTCCTATTTTCTGAATCATTTCGGTCTAAAAACTTATATGCACATAGAAATTAATCAATATCAGAGCCAATTTGATAGCTACCTATATCATGAATATTTTGTAGCTGGTTTTGTTAGTTCAACTAAACAAGATTGTGTGTTGCACTATTTAAGAGTGCATATAGAGCCTACTCGGTGTCCAAACTAAAACCCCTCTCTTTAAAATCTTGCACTATTTTATATGTAGCTGTGAAGCAATCTAGTGAAGTATAAAGAGGTTTGCTTTCATTTGGTTAATTCTTTGGGGGCATGCGTGGAGAATAACTGGGAGAAATTTTAATTTTTTAGTGTTTTTATGCTTTGTTTTAGAATAGATGTTTAAATTCTTGAAAATGTTCCAAAAAAAAGATGAATGAATGGAAATTTATTGAAAATCTTTCATTTTCTATGAAATTGTTGAATGCTTAATTCTAATTCTATTTAAGTGATAGCAAAAAAATTGTTGATGTTCATGAAATATTATTTCAAATCTTTCGATTTCATGATATTTATTCTTATGATCCAATTGAAAACTCAGTGTCTAATATATATGATTTTAAAGAACCATATTCCCTTTGAGATTAACAACAATATCACATCATACCCTAGAGTGAACCTAGTATAGTCAAGAACTGACTACCAGAGACTTAGGATTGAATTGAGTCAATATTTTCCTGTTAAAAAAAATTCCCCTTTTATATTTTCTATGTTCAATATCTTTCAAGAAGGATAGGCTCTTTGTGGTTTGTCTGTGAAGAATTTATTCACCCTGTTGCTGCAAGTAAGATCATCGTCAACATGAACTAGCACTAGAAGGAGGGCCTATTTTGAATTTTGTATTATTCTTGAGTTTAAGAAGAAAGCTTGAAAAGAGAATATTGAGTGCAAGCAGGTATTTCAATATGGAAGTTGAAAAACTTTGGAAAATTTTTAACCAAAGATTACATCCTTTGAGTTTATTCACTTTTGGTAGAATCACCAAATGTAGAATTCATAATACAAGTGATCATAGTGAACTTGATTGTGATTTTTTTTTAACTAGGGTAAGTTTAGCCATGTGTAAAGTGATTCCATTAACAAAAGAAGTTCTAATTGCTAGGAGAAAGGAACTGTTAGCGAGAAAAATGTTCAACCCTAGAAGAATTGGAAATATTAAAAAAATAACTAATACATCAAGACAGTTTGATAACTGTAATTATTATAAATAAAATCCTAACATTTTTTAGGAAAATGGGCGAGAATGTCAATATTCAGAGAAATCACATCAGAAACAAGGAAATGGTATTGATGAGTCATCATCTCCTTATATGTGGAAAACACAAATGAGGAAAAGGAGCGGGAAAATTGAGTGGGAGACGTGTGTATTTTTCTCCAAGTTGAAAATTCACAAGTTAAAAAAGGAAATTTCCCTAATTTTATGCAAGATATAGAGCATCAAACTTTTATTTTTTCTCTCTTTGATAAAAATATAAATTGTGATATATCTTGGTCTAACAAAGTGCAAAGTGAAGGTGGGACCGAAGACTTGCAGATTTTCGGAAGAGAAAGTCGAGAAATGGACACAGCGTTCATGGAAATGAATAGAATACAAAGACAAACCATGAACCGAGACTGGAAGAAGGTAGAGTATGGTCACATCAGACGAAGTGTGTGCAATCAACCTTTAATGAGGTCATTTTCATACATATAATCCAAGTTATTGGTAAGTACACCTTTGAATTTATGATTATTAAACACAAAAAATTTAAAATAATTCACTGTTACAGTAGAGTTGTTGAAATTTTTCTGAATGAATTTAAGGATAAACCTGTTGTAATTTGTACCAAAATAACAATGGAAATAGTCATTGAAATTAAAATAAGTTGTTTTGTTAGGTTTAATCATTTGTTAAAATAGAAGTTTGGTTAGTTAGGGTTAGTTTTATTTTTTGTAGGGTTTGTTTTGTTTTGTTTGCTTTTCTTTCTTTCTTTTTCTTTTCTTTTCGTTTGGCCTTTGAATTAGCAAATTTTGTTTAACTTATCTTACACATGAGATTTAATTCAAACATTTGTAAAATTGAACTGTGAAATGAAAATGATAAAACCATGCATAGTAAATACACGCTTTAAGATGTACTAAAAGCTATATATATGTATGTGTGTGTGGATATCACGTATATACATGAGTATCAAAATTCTTGCTTCAAAAGATCAAAAAAGTCAAAAAAGAGTAAGTCGAGCTACAGGTAGTAGTAGCCATTCAATCGATATGGGATGCCTCATATATTAGGGCTAAATACCCTATGTAGGCGAGTTCCCGGTGAACTTCAAAGTCATGAATATAGAGGTCAGTGAGGAAAGGCTAGAGTGGAACCACTTCCCCGTGTTCCAGGAACCAAGGAATATCATCCATGGAAGGGATTTCAATGGTCAGGTGTGCAACAGACAAAATAGTATCGAAATTCTCCAAATATTCAGGCCTTACTATCAAATTGGTAGCCAAACGAACATCTTCAACAGGTAGCCCAATATCCAAAAGTGATGCTACAAAATGAGAAGCCACGTCAGAGTAAAAGTGAAAGTAGTAGCTGGATCCTACATACTTTTCCCCAAGGACTAATCACAAGTTTGGTATAGTGAAACTGGAAGTATGAATAAAGAAAACCTTTTCAAGACTTTGTGGTGTGATACTTCCTAAGAAAACATTATGGCGGTGAGAGCAGCTTAAGCAAACTGGAGTATCCATGGCTTAGAAGCAAGCGGGAATAAACAAAGAAAAAATGAAAAACAAGAAAGAAAGCCAAGAAAAAAGTGTGGAGAATTCAAGAAGAAGTGCAGAATTTATAGAAAGTTGTGAGGAAGTTGCGGTACATAGTTTCCTTGAGTGAAGTCTTAGAAATCGTAAGCAAGGTGGAAAACGAATAATTATCTTCAGAATGAAATGTTAAATCAAATTAATTTTTTGCACATAGTTGGTGATAAATTTCTTCAAATTTGAGTAGTAGGAAGATTGTGAATCAAGCAAGTTGAAGATTTTGAAGATAATAGTGGTCCTTTCATATATTTTTCTTAAGCCGTATTAATTATTGAGTTTCTTGTGTGCAGAGTAGAAGGGAAAATGAAGCTGGTAAGGAAGTACACGTCATCACCTGGGTGAGTTGAAAGAAATAATACATGTGAGCTCAGGCATGTGAATTTAATGTAGAATAATGTGATCATGTTTCAATGTAATCATGAAATTTCTAATACATTAATGAGGTGCAGCGTTGTCAAAACGGAAGTGCCAGCCGAATATTTAGCAGTTGCCATAAAATTTAATTGGATGGGTGGTAACTAATGTTTCTAAATTTATATTTAAATTTGGTGATTAAATTTTTCGTTACTAAATTTTAATTTATGCATATTTTCTAACACATAGCAAGTTTCACTTAGCTAGGATTTGGCATAAAGTAGTAAAATTTAGCTAGAAATATGCACCAATAGGGAATTATTAAATGAATTTTTGGGAAATGGTGAATTGATGAATGGATTTGCATTGAATGAAAAATAAAAAGGTAACCTTCGCTACCACTATAATTCCCAACCTAATGGCGGGCTTCATTGCTTGTAAGTTGAAAAATGAGCTATCATTGAAATATCAAACGAAAAAAATGAGCTATCATTGTGTATAAGAGTGAATTTGCACCCCACATGCAAATTCCCTTTTTAGCTTTACCCACCTTAGAAAACCAAGTTTGGAGGCTTAATTCCACCTAAGCACACTGCTTGCATCCCTCTTGGCACCTTTTTTGAGCATTGGTGGAGGCATTTCTGTTGGGGACGCGACGTCCCTGGCAGTTTCCTATGGTTGAACTTGCAAAGGCGTTACTCTTCTCATTGGAGGTGAATTTGTAATGCCCCTTTCGGTCGATCAACCTGAATATGGTCATTTTATTCCACTCTTTCTTCAAATTCATCCCTTCAACATTCAATCCAACTCTTCACCACTTCAGACTTCCATTCTTGCACTCTCACATTCACTTTCAAGCTCACTTTCACTCACTCCAAGCATTCAAGCATTCCATTGCAGCTAAAGCCACACTCCATCACTTCGGTAGAGCAAGCTTGCGACCACACCATTGCAACATAGGCTTGAGTACTCTCATTTTCTCCCCCAAGCAGCCTTGAGTGCTCTTGGTGGAGGTGGTAAGCTTCCCTCTCCTCTCCTCTATCGCTTGGTTGAGTAGCATAACACTATTTTGTAGTGCTTCTTTGCTCTTTACTTTATTATTTCCTTTATCTCATTTCCTTGGTTGTCCATGGAGGTGGAAACACCTAAATGAGGGTCTGACTGAGGTAGGCCCCTATACAACCACCCAACATTTTCCCTTTCTTGTTGTGTGTAGGAGTATGTGCTCTTCAAGGGGTCAGCTGGCAAATGAATTCCTTGGTGAGATCCTCCTTATTCTCTTCACTCTTGCATATTTTCTTTATAATATTAGAGAGTACTTCATTTATTTAATCACATCATTCTACCCTTTTAGTTAGTCCACTAGGCCGTTAGCTTATTTTACTAGTTTGACCCCATCTCCACTGTTTTCTGTCGGTATGGATGACAACGTAGTTTTGAGATGCCAGAACGCTGCGATGATGTCTAGAGACCATGCTTCTATCCTTGGACAGAGAGCTTTCTGAGTCATAGTGTTAGACCTAGAAACTGGCTCGCCTAGCTTCTCCCTGTGTTTCCAGTTTGCAGAGTAATTGAGTGGCCTCATGGTCCTTGTTTCTTTCACCTCACATTCCCTCATATTAAACTTAGCTGAGGTAAGTTAGGGCAGCCTCTCGCATCTTGACCCTTCATGACCTGGTGTCTTGCACGTAGTGGTCCCCCTCTCTTACATTTTTGGTGAACCTGATGTGAACCATTTTGGTTCCACCTTTGCGATACTACCAGTTCCTTTCCTTGTACTCTAGGAGTGTTGTAGGTGAGTGTTGTGAGTTTGTTGCCTTACAACCTAGCCTACGACCCCTAGTTGGCATAGTTGGAAGGTTCCAAAGGTATTGCATAGGGAAACCTTAATTGGGTCACTGTCTTGTCTGTTAACCTTTAGGGGCTCTGTGAAAGCATTGTCTAGTGTGCATAATGGCTTCCTTCTTATACCAACCCATCCCCTTTGTGTAGCCTATGGATAGTGGTACTATTATAACTTTCACTTCACAAGACCTACTGATGGGATTTAACAAGGAACCTTCTCCTCTTTACATTCCCACATGGATCAATGGAAAAATCGTGGATGGTGTTCTCGTTGATCTGACATCACAAGTGAACATAATAATAGAGGAGATTATGCTAATAAAATTCTTACACAAGGATCGGTACGATGCTCCTATAAGTACCATCCGCACATGTGACGGGCTTTTTGTACCCCCTTTGGGTAGTATTGTCCTATCGGTCTTGGTTGGACCTAAGTCTGTGAAACTCCTGTTTGATATCAACCCTCAGTCTGAACTGTTTAGGGTGAAATTGGGTATCCTTTGGTTAGTGGCGATGAACACGGTACCCTCCGTCATGCATAAATGTCTAAAATTTATCCATGGAGTCTATGTGCATGTAATCCACGACTCTGGTTATAGACCACTAGTTGCACGTGGTAGCTACTCCTTAGACCACTCTTGGCCTGTGCCCGTTGGTCCTCTTTTGCCTAGGACAGACCTTCTGCATCGAACATATTAGAACTATAAGAAAGGGTGCCTAAGGCCGAAAGTGAGATACCCTCCCTCGCCTTATTCCATTTCACATAAGGCTTGTTTAAAAGCTGACAATGATCCTGCTAAAGCATGAAGGAAGGAAGAAGAGAAGCGATCTCATGATCCTCCTTCTTCCTCTTCCACTATTTAGTTTGGCACTTCCTCTCATTCTGCTGAGATACCATTGGGTTCTGCTCCTCATCTGCAAGAGAATTCCATGGTGCTCGCTTGGTGAAAGCCTAAGCATTCTGCTTTTGAGCTTCTTATTCTGTCGACGAAACCTAGACCCGTTTGGTATAACAGGAAGAAGGTCTCTCAGGGAGATTCCTCATTGTCTCGACCTCTGCAGCCTCCTACTACTCCTACTCCCAAGGAAACAAGTTGAAAGAGGCTCGCTACCGAGGCTCTCGAGTCAACTCCTATCGCTCCTCAACCCGCTTCTCCTGCTCCCATGCATGAACCTGTCCCTATGTAGGAAACGACCATGGTGGATGTTCCTATGGTTGAGTAGGAACCTTCTGTCCCTTTGTAGCCTTCGGCCCCTAGCTCCAAGAGCCAAAGAAAATGGCTTGCATGCGAGCGCAAGCGTCAGTGAAAGGACCTCTTGGCTGAGCAGGCTGCCTCACAAAGGAAGGAAGAAGAAATGACCTCCCCTACTTCAGGGCCTCCTGCAGCGTCTTCTTCCTCCCTTCTTTTTGCTTCCCTCCAATTTGGTCCTATACTGCTCCCAACTTTTGTTGCGAGTACAAATACGCCTAACCCTAAATGAGTATAGGTGTTCATTGCTCCTTCGGTGGATTCGCCTTTGCTAATGTCTGTTCCATATATCCAACCTTTCCCGAAGCCCATGGACATGGATAATACCTCGGTTGTTTCCACTGCGGTTCTCTCCCCTTCTTCCTTTTCCCCTCTAGCCTCGTCCATGGGGAGTTCATCTCCTTCGATGAAATAGGAGGCGAAGGATGGTCCTTCCGACAATGAAGGACATAAGAAAAGTCTGCCTCACTCGCAATTCAGCCCTGCGTTGACTTGTTCTATCTTAGTGATGGAACCAATCTCAGCTTCCCCTAAGTTCGTCACTGCTCCAGAGTTGTCAACGATCTTAGCGGTGAATCTTAGGCACAGCCTATCCTGTCCACTAAAGCTAGACATGGCACCCTTGTGGGGTGCATGTTTAATTCTATGGATGAAGTCTTAGCCTTGTCAGCGATCTTTGCTAAGTTGTTTACCTTGACTCTACAAGAGCTTGATGGAGAGGACCTCGAGGGGCCCTCTTCCTTGGCCCTTGTTGTAGGAGGACCAGATGCTCCACCTCTTAACATCCCACCATTGCAGGTTCATCCTCCTTCCCCTTATGAGGATTCAGATTGGGAAGCAGATGACCTCTTGGCTAATCAATGTTAGGAGGAGGCCCCTTTCTTGATCTTGTGTGTGTGTGCGTGTTATGTGTGTTTGGATTACCCTCATCACCCCTGTTGGTGCTTGGATATAGGGATGATTTTTGTGTCATAAACCTTCTTCTATTTGTATCATCATTCTTCCATGTTTGTGCTTGATTTTTAATAAATTGGGGACGATGAAAAGCATTGGGAGCATTTAGGCTTCCCTTCCATGTTGACCCAATTTTTTATTTTTACTTTGTTTTTCATGCATTCTTCCTAATTTGGTTGGGGATTGATGATCTTTCACCTTGCACCACGGTTACCTATTACTTGTATGAGCTCAAATAGATCTGACCTTGCTAAACCGGATCCCTCTGTGTCTTCTATTTGTATACTCTCTTTTGCTTTACCTTTACCTTTTTCTCTTCTTTGCTTGAGTTGTCCCTTTCATGTGTGACAACACCTTCTCTTTAACATTTCAATTTTTAGAAAATTCATTCATTGTCAAAAAATATTTTCTCAAAAGTCTCCACAAACTTTTCTTTGGAATCACATTCTCAACTTGGAACCCTAACGGGATGTGTTTCCTTCATCATGGGTTCGTAAAGAGAGGACTTGAAGACCTTCCTCCAAGGCAGGAATAAATTTAATCTTCCCCACACATGGGGGCATATCCTTCCTTTCGAATTCCTTGATGAAGTGAACATCTTTCGAAAGGATTCCTTGATGATGGATTATTCTGAGAAGAGAAGAACATCTACTTTCAAACTGTGTCCCTTGAGTGGACCCCTTTTTCTTCATAGCGGGTTCCCAAGTGACCCTTCTTTGAAAGTATTTACCCTGAATGGATTTCTTCATGTCTAGCCTGGGGGTAGCTCGACTAGACTTACTCCATTCCCCTCTTCACGTCTAGCTCGGGGGAAGCTTGACTAGACCTGTTTCATATCTTTGCATCTAGCTTGGGGGTAGCCTGACTAGACCTCACCTTTCAAACAACGCATCCCTTAAGTGGACCCCTCTCCTTTTGAAGGGTTCCCGAGGGACCCCTTTGAAAGACATATGAATCATTGACGGTCTACGTGACTGTCCACCTACTTGCCCATTTGGTTGCTTCTTGACTCTGAGGAATGCACTTCCTTGGGGTTTCCTTCATGCTAGATTTTTTGGAGGATACCTTCCTTGCAAGTCTTTGGGCCTGTAAGGAACTCACTTCATAGGGATTCCTTCATGCGAGAGATCTTGGGGGTTGCCTCCTTGCAAGTCCGCAGGCCTGTAAGACGCTTTCCAACTTCATAGTTTCGAGTAACTATGGAGTCCTTTGTTTTTCTTGCACCTTTAAGTACGCCAGACTGAGTACTGCTTCCTCGACAGTTTTTTTATATCTTTCTAATCCTACACTCTTCTTAATCTACTTTACCGAGCACTCATTAGTCTTTGTGCTCGCTAAAGTGGGGGAAAAATGTATAAGAGTGAGTTTGCACCCCACATGCAAATTCCCTTTTTTCCTTTACCCACCTTAGAAAACCAAGTTCAGAAGATTAATTCTACCTAAGCCCGCTGCTTGCATCCCACTTGGTGCCTATTTTGAGCGTCAGTGGAGGCGTTTCTGTCAGGGATGCCCACGCGACATGTAGACATCCGCGCGGTGTGCTTACATCCTTGGAAGATTCCTATTGCTGAACCTATAAAGGCATTACTCTTCTCATTGGAGGTGAAGTTGTAACACCCCCTTTGGCCAACCGACCTGAATATGGCCATTTTCTTCCACTCTTCCTTCAAATTCATCCCTTCAACATTCAATCCAACTCTTCACCACTTTAGGCTTCCATTCTTGCACTCTCACATTCACTTTCAAGCTCACTTTCACTCACTCCAAGCATTCAAGCATTCCATTGCAGCTAAAGCCATACTCCATCACTTTGGTAGAGCAATTTTGGGACCACAACATTGCAGCGGAGGCTCAAGTACTCTCATTTTCTCTCCCAAGCAGTCTTGAGTGCTCTTGGTGGAGGTGGTAAGCTTCCCTCTCCTCTACTCTATCACTTGGTTGAGTAGCATAACACTATTTTGTAGTTCTTCTTTGCTCTTTACTTTATTATTTCCTTTATCTCATTTCCTTGGCTGTCTGTGGAGGTGGAAACACCTAAACGAGGGTCTTACTGAGGCAGGCCCCTATACAACCACCCAAAATTTTCCCTTTCTTGTTGTGTGTAGGAGTATGTGCTCTTCGAGGGGTCAGCTGGTGAATGAATTCCTTGGTGAGATCCTCCTTATTCTCTTCACTCTTGCATATTTGCTTTATAATATTAGAGAGTACATTTATTTAATCACATAATTCTGGCTCTTTATTTTGTTGGGTCATTAGCTTGTTTTACTGGTTTGACCTCCTCTCCACTGTTGTCTAGCCGTATGAACAAGAACACAATTTTGAGATGCCAGCGTGCCGTGTTGACGTCCAGAGACCGCACTTGTATCCTCAGACATAGAGCTTTCTGAGACATAGTGTTAGACCTAGAAACTGGCTCGCCTAGCCTCTCCTTGTGTTTCGGGTCTACAGAGTAACTGAGTGGCTTCACAGTCCTTGTTACTTTTTCCTTGCATTCCCTCACATTACACTTAGCTAAGGTAAGTTATGGAAACCTCTCACATCTTGACCCTCCGTGACCTGGGGTCTTGCACACGGTGGTCCCCCTCTATTACACATTGCAATATCTATAAAAAAAAGAAACAAATCAACTTTTTAGGCTATCCAAATATCTCTACTGGGGCTATAGATTCTTGGCTAGTAGTAAAGCTATGTTTGGGGGGAATTACAGTGATAACCTTGTCGGGGCTATGGATGCTTGACTGGCAGCAAGGCTCTATCCCTTGTTGGCTTTGGAGGATTACCATATTATGTAGTTCAATGTCAATGAACTGATTCTTTTTACTAAATTCCAAAAAACTAGAATTAACCAGAGCACACATGGATGTTTTTGGTGGAGTTTTAATTTTTTGTGCCAAAATATAGGTAAAGGTGAAACAAATTGTTTTAAAATATGTATAAATTATAATTTACAACTGATTATTTTATTTCAAGTTTGGTTTAAATTTGGTTTTATTGGTTGCAAGTTGTTGTGTGGTCTCACAACATGCCCCAAAGATTGTAAGACTTGGGGACCCAAGTGAAAAATAAAATAACTCTTATGGAAGGAGCTAGCAAGTTGAAAGATCACTAGAAGTGAAAAGTAAAGAGAAATCTTTAATCAAAGAGTACTTTGTAATGTAAGTGTTCCAGGTACCGAGTACCGGGAACCAAAATTTTTTGAAAGGTAAAAGGTGATACAAATATGAGTAGAGTGTTCTGGTCTGATATTTGGAGTCTGATAAGATCGAAGTCTGGTAAAACTGAAGTCTGGAAAATTTCATGGGTAAAGTTGAATACCGGGTACCAGGTAGCAATGTGAAATGAAAATTTAAAATCTTAAGGTTATCTAATGATTCTGATAGTTCGGTAACCTGGTATATGTAGAAGATAATCATGCAAGGATTTATGATATGCTAGGAAGTGTGTTATTTATGAGAAATTTATGCTATAACATTTGAATAATGGTTTCGTTTACATGAGATGTTTATAAATGTTTTTTCTTTTAAAAGGGATTTAATGAGTGGAATTTGTGATTGTAGGAGATGCAGATTGTGATTCAAAGTTTGGGTATGGATAGTTAGGAAAACTTGAATCATGGATAGAATTATATCCAATTCAGGTTGTGTACTCTGGGAGGTTATAAGGTAGAGGGATTTGAGTCCACCAGAATGTTGGAGATCTTGATATTGTACATGCGGTGGAGACAAATTCCAATCTTTGGGAGAACCCATTACCGAGAGTAGCAAACCCAGAGCAAAACAGGGTGTGGGAACATAGTGATAAAGTAATCATTTTGAATATATGGGAAGTTCCTACACACTATCCTAATTTGAAGTATCATCCTATCGATGATTAAAGATTAAAGCCCAAAGAGTTTCAATGTGCAATTGGAGTTGACCTTCGTTGACTTTGATTGCAACTCTCTTACCAGTCACTACATTCCACGTGCCTTGATGTGATTTGTCCCTTGGATTTCCTCTCATGTTTTTGTCTTATCATATCTATGCCTTGTGTTCTATAAAAGGCCATAGAATCTTTTTTTTAAGTTAAGTTCAGAATTTGTGGATGTCGGAAGAGCCAAAAATTCTCTAAGTTTTGTTCTTTCTTCCCGTTTTCTATATAATTCCAACCTAAAAACTTGTATGCACATAGACATTAATCAATATAAGATCCAATTTGATAGCTACCTATCTCATGAATCTTTTGTAGCTGGTTTTGTTAGTTCAGCCGAACAAGATTGTGTGTTGTGTCATTTAAGGGTGTATATAGAACCTACTTGGTGTCCAAACTAAAATCCCTCTCCTTAAGAGATTGCACCATTTTATATGTAGTTGTGAAGCAATCTGGTGAAGTATAAAGTGATTTGCTTTGATTTGGTTAATTCTTTGGGGCATGCATGGAGAATAACTGGGAGAAATTTTAATTTTTTAGTATTTTTATGCTTTGTTTTAGAATAGATGTTTACATTAGATTGAAATTGTTCCAAAAAAAATAGATGATTGAATGGAAATTTATTGAAAATCTTTCATTTTCTATGAAATTTTTGAATGCTTAAGCTAAATCTACTTAATTGCTAGTAAAGAAATTTTTGATGTTCATGAAATATTATTTCAAATATTTCGATTTCATGATATTTGTTCTTATGATCCAATTGAAAACTCAATGTCTAATATATATGATTTTAAACAACCATATTCCCTTTGATATTAACAACAATATCACATCATACCTAGGAGTGAACCTAGTACAGTCAAGACCTAACTACCGGAGACTTGGGATTGAACTGAGTCAATCTTTTCCTGTTAAAACAGATTCCCCTTTTAGATTGTCTTTGTTCCATATCTTTCAAAAAGGATAGGCTCTTTGTAGTTTGTCTATGAAGAATTTATTCACCCTATTGTTGCGAGTAAAATCGTCATCAATAGAAACCAAAAACATTCTCACAATCAAAATCCTAGCATTCATGACGCAACTTATGAAATGCATAAAACATAGACCTTATGAATAAAGGTGTTGGAGTGAGACAACATCTTTGAGGACTAATCATTAATCAGATAAAATATGCATAAATCACCCATGCACACACAATGGAATAGATATTGAGAAGGCAAAATCATTGAATTTTACTGATAACAAGGTGCTTCAAATAACTATATAACAAACTTAAAAAAATATCTTTGAGTTAAAATGTCATTCTTGATGGAAGCAACCTTCAAAGAATACAGTGCCAAAATAAAGAATGAGTAAAGAACCCCTCAAATTATACTTGGGCACTTGGTTTTCATGAAAAACCACCTCTTTAATGACTTGAGTTGTATTCAAGGAAGAGGTTGAGTTTGCATGTTTGAACTGGACATTTGAGTGTGGAACTCCCTCATGGATTGCATGCAATTCATGCAAAAGTCGGTGGATATGAGTTGACCTTAACTTCTCGACTTCACTCCACTTGCATGCACCTTAAAATATGGTCCAACTAAACTTGAACAATTAGAATCTAAAATATGCATGATATTGATGGGAAAGCTACCTTCCATCATCTTGAATGAGATTTTAGGTTGCTTGGCATACAAAGAAAAAAAAAATCATTTTAGGGCTCAAAATTGCCCATAAATACATGCTTATGGCTTCAAACTTCACCCAACCCTATTCATATCCATGTAGGCTACTTAACAAGCCTAAAACTCACTATAAATGCTTCAAAACTATCCCTTATTTACCCTTAACATGTGAACACCTTGCATGATGGTAAATCACATGTTAAAGTTACTTCAAGGTGGTATAAGAGAACTCTTTAGGCTATTAAAACATGCATTCGAATTAAAAAATTATTTTATCACCAAGCATAAACTATTGTCACTTTCATCTCTTTTACAATATTAATGTGTCTTCATGACATACCTATAGCTTTGTTTCCATGGATTCTAATGCCAAGTTTTGTGATGGATTCTATTTGTATATGATTGTCCTCTTGATAACCTTTCAATAGCTATCCTCATTATTTTTTTACTGTGCTTTTGTCCATACAAAATGGTCCTTTCATTGTGTATACAAAGTCTTCATAAGTAGGAAAATCATCATCCATCATGACAAGGATATAAACAAGGATATAGATCTACAATAGATTCCAAATCTATACACTACTACCCCATTGTCATTAATTTGACCTCTTTGATGGAATCATATTATGGATGATTATGCTTTATGCTCTGTTAATGCTATCTTCACAATCAATGCTTTACCTTTCATACCACTTTTCTATTGCAAGGTGACTTTATGCTTATTTTTTATTAGATAATTAGGGAAGGGAATTTATCCCTTACAACAAAAAACAACAAAGAAAAAATAGCCTCGAGAAATAGACTAGAAAAATAGTCACTGGCCAAACAGCAAAAACTTAAACATACGTAAAACTAGCTAACCAAAAAGGTTCATATATAGGCACACAGACCATAACCAAGTTTTTCATCATCACCAAAAACATTGATCAATCCAATAGTATCATCACCAAAAACATTGATCAATCCAATAGTATCATCACCAAAAACATTGATCAATCCAATAGTATCAGGACACCACATGCCATAAATATTAATCAAAATATTATTTAAAACATAATTAAAATTAATAATAAAACCATTAAGAATAGTAGCCATACAAACAAAATTTCAAAAAATTGTAGAGCTAGACAACATCATTCTTTAGAGGTAGCAATCAACTCCTAGTTATCCCTGAGCATAAAGATAAGATCCTTCCAATTAGTATCCTCTACATCAGTCCCTTTAGCAACATCTTCATCTTCATTCACCTTTCCTTACTATTATGCCCTGCATACATGCCCCAACTTTTGCTTGGCACAGTCGGGGACCCCCTCTGTTTTCTTTCGTTTCATTGGTTTGTTTTTTCATTCTTATTTTTGTCCTTTCTCATGCCTTGTTTGTTTTCTCTATCTTTGTTGGATTCAGGTTTCAGACGAGAACTTGCACTCTACACTTTTGGAAAGTTCAGGTTCTCATTTCTATCCTGACTCCAATCCTTGTTTGCTTGTCATCGTTGTTTTGTTGGGATCGAGTTGTGGGATGGAATCATCACCTAACATCTTTTAGGGTTTCAAGTTCTGGTTTCGCCCTAATTCTGATCTCCATTTCCTTTGTGTTCCTTTTGTTTGGTTCAAGTTTGAGTATCAGACCGGAACCGGAACAAGAAACCTTTATGAGGTTCTTGTTCTTGGTTTCGTCCTGATCCCGATTCCCCGCTTTGCTTTGGGTGTTGTTCGGGTTTGTGTTCCTTGTCTAGTCCTGATCTCGATTCTCATCTTTTTTCATGTCGTTTGCTTTTTGTCTTCATCTTTCATTCATTTGTTTTGGCCATTTTCGTTGTCTCGTTTGTCCGTCTTCGTCCTCGCCTCGTCGTGTCGTTTGTCTATTTTCTAGTTGTCGTTTGGTCTCCTCCATTTCTTTGTCCTTCATTTCTCGTTGTCATTGGTTTGTTACTTATGTCACTTGTTCTTTAGAATAAATAAATCTTTTTATTTAAGAAGGTTTATTTGTAAAATTAAAAATACAAAAAAAATAGAAAACTAAAAATTAAAAAATTAAAAAAAAAATTGAAAAATACAAAAATTATAAAATTCAAATATCCCAAAAAGTTAAAAGTTGGAAAATAAAATAAATAAATAATAAACAAATCTTTTATTTTTAAAAGAGCTAAAATAAAACTTTAAATAAATAAATAAATCTTTTAGTTTTAAAACTAAAAGATTTGAAATAAAATAAGATTCAAAATAAATGCATCTTTCAAATTTAAAAGATTTAAATATTTTTGAAATTTAAAAGGTTTAAATTTGAAAATGTGAAAAATCATAAAATTGAAAATCCTAAAAAAGTTTTAAAAATCTTTAAAGGTGAAAAAATAAAATAAAAATTTAAACGTCAAAAAGGTAAACCTGAGAGAAAATTTAAAAAAAGGTAAAAAGAATAAAAAGGAGCTCCAATAATTCATCTACTTAACCTCGATGAGTAAAAAGGAGGTAAAATAAAAATGCCCAGTGGAACCAAGTCAGAAATTGGAATTGGGGGATAAAATGTTCATGTCCAAGTTTTGGTCTGGTTCTGCTCCCACACTAAAATGGTTCCACTCCCACACTCCACATAGACATTGAAAGAAGGCTTTTAGACTGTAGGTTCGAGAAGAACCATAGACACTGCAATTTAAGGTTCACGAGTAAGTTTCAATCCCATTCCTGCCTTCGACCGTGTGCATAAAACTAACCCCCGCCATTCCTGCCCACACCAAGCAAAGACTGTATACACCCTGTGGAGGTTGAAGCAACTCTTGATCTATGGAGAAATTCGAAGAGGCTTGCAAAATGCATTTGTTGAAAAGGATTTAGAAACTTTCAAGCAAATGCAATTGTCAGGTTTCAAGCTAAATTCCATAACCTTTGACAGTGTTCTCCTCTTGCCCGCACTGAAATGGGATTGGAATGGCATCGAATATACATTAAAATCAAAGACATCGCACACTGAATGTTTGATAGAATGCTTCAAACAATATTTCATCTCATGGAATGCAAAAAAAATGGAGTTCAGTCAAATGTTTTAGTTGCAAATTGCATTGGTAGAAATTCACAGGAAAGGAGAAGTGGCACATAAACTGCATGCCAAAATGCTTCAAAGGTTTGTCTTTATTTGGCAATGAATGATAGAAGATATGCTAACTAGGTTTGTTGAAGATGTGGGTAAGATTTCAAACAATTGTGACTGGCAGGAAACTTTTTCTATTCTTTGAGGAAGAGCCTTGGCATGGCCAAGGAATGAATTTTTGTGATGGAAAACATTGTTGGATGTGCACAAAATGAATTTGTGCGAGGACTTTAGAAAATTTCATGCAAATTCTTTGGCAGGTGTGGAGCTCCTTTCCACCACGCCAAAGGTGAAGGCATGCCGATGTGGGAGCGTAGAAATAGGCAAGTGAACTATTTAACAAAATGCCCCAGCCATCCTTAATTTGTTACTACTGTTGTTGGTAGTTGAGGTAAAAGATCTCTTAGATTCCTATACACGCACAATTAATGAATCTATACATTGAAATTGTTGACTTGCATTAAGATGACTCATTTGGAATGAGATGTACCAATTGCTATGTACAATTTATTTGGCATTGGGGTATGTGCAGAATCATCATGGAAAAAATAGGCCCTTAAGTGGCAAAATTTTTAGAAAAATCAGAGTTAGGCAACTTGACATAAAAATTTTAATAAGTTATCTATATTATTTCAAAAATATGTAAGAACAAAATCAGTAGCAAATTGAATGTAGTTTCTAAACTACTAGGTTTACTTGAAAAAAAAAAATCTATTTGGTGAAAATTTGAAATTTCAAGGTAGTAGTACTTAAATTTCAGGGAAAAAATAAGTAGTTATTTGTCTGACCACCCTAACCACAATAAAATGATAATTATTTTTTATAAGATTTTAGATATAAGTAGAGGATTCATGTCCCGATGTGATGCATATTTTTTTGTAATTTTTTCCAAGTAAATAATTAATTATGATTTTTTTATTACAACTTTTAAAAATATAAAAACTCGTATGTCTGACCACCTTAACTTGGTCAAAACTTCATGAAATTCAATTTTTTTTTTTAATCTTATAGTATGCGAAGCATAGAATGTGACACATTTTTTGGATTCAAAAAATGTGATATCGTTTGAAAGCTATAGATGTTTTTTAATCAGCTTATCAATTAGGACTTTAGTCATAATTCAAATAGAAAATGAATAATAATTATTTATTAAATTCAAAGTAAAGCATAATTTATATTGGTGGAAAGCTGAGAATATCCTTTAAAAACCCTTTTTGTTTCATCAATTTTGGGTTAAAAAAAGTTGTCAGCCACATACCCTACACATACCCATCATATCACCACTTTTTGGCCCATCATGATCTTGCACATACCCATTGGTGAAACAGAGTTTTCCATGAGGATCTCACATTTTTTATTTCACAAATGCCTATAGTTTCTTTCCAAGTCAACTAAAATTATTGATAGCAATGAATTTCTGGATACCACGTAAATAGTTGCTTTTGCTACCTATCTCCTAATTATTGAGATATTTATTATGAGAAAAGCTGCAAATAAAATTGAAGCATCATCCTGGGTAGGGAGAGGTACATTAATTGATGTGTTCAAATTCTATCAAATCATAGAGAATATGGGATTTTTTTCCAAATGTTGTATTTGAAACTAACTTGGTAGGGGTATAAATAATATGTGAAAAATGTTTAACAAAATTCTTTAAAGAAGTATGACTGTCTAAAATGCAACAAGTGCATGATTTTCCCAACATGAATTTGTTAAAGTAAATTAGAAACCCCAAATAGATGCCATTTGCATATGGGTCTTTATAAAATGGATTTGAAAAAAAATTGTGAATTAATTAATTTTGTGTGTTTACTTTGAGATTTATTAATTTGGTCAATTGATTATGCCCCTTTTGGTGATTTGTAGTATATTGTCTAGTTGGAAAAGAAGAGTGCACCAGGATTATGAGTATATGCATGAAATGATTCTAACTCTGAATGTTATTTAATGAGTTAAAATAACATTAATTTCAAAAGGGGGTTTTGTTATTGTTATTTGAATCGTGAACATATTGAAGTTTATGTGCATTCAATTGACATAATTTGAATTTAATTGATTTATGTAATTGATTATCATTTGATAAATTAATTAATGTGCTTTATGATTTATAGGAACTTTTCAAGGAAAGATCGTGAGGACATTTTGCAAAGCAACTACACAAAGGAAGGGGAGATTTTCTAAAAAATTATTGAACTAAAGGTGAACTAAGACTCAGTGGGCCCATTTGACGTGAACACCAGGAAATAATGTTGATTTATGTAATGTGAAAGGGTGAAATTAGAGTTAGAATAAAAACCATAGTTGTGAACTGAAGTTGACCAACGTCAAGCAAGAGCTGAAATTGGAAGTCATCTCTATGAAGAATTGCATACATTTGGAATGCTACAAGTTTTTGCATGAACTGTGCTAGATAGAATTATGTGATTAGTGAGCTATTAATTGTAAAATTTGCCCACTTTTTAAGAGTTAGAAGTTTTATAGATTAGCTGATTATAGTTTAGCAGTAGGATAGATGATGCATTTTTCTTCTTCTAATTTTCTTAGTTTAGTTGAGTTCATCTGAAGATATTGGTTTCTTTGCACTGGTGAAACTTTCCAGATTTGTAAATGTTGTTTATCTATTTTGCAATAGTATAAGCAGCCAGACTTAAACCTGCTTTAAGTTGTTCTCTGGAATGATATTTCTTGTGTTAATCATTTGATTTGGAATTTTTCAAGGAATGAGTAAAGTTTTATCTTTTCTTTTGTTCAAAATTGTGATTTGTGATCTGTTGTTAAAGTTTGCACTGTGAATGAATGTTCAACTTGTATTGATTACAAGTTGATTTTTTTTGCAATTATAATTTAAGAAGTTCCTTGAAGAGTCACAGGTCTAGTTAAGTAAATTAATCAACATTATTTTCTCTATTGTGTCCTTGATCTATCTTTTTCCTTTTTTTATGCCCTCGGTTAGAGTAGGTTTAGATAGAAGTTCGATCTTCCAGCAACCAAAAAGCCTAATAACCAGCAGGCCCCTTGAACATTACAGCCTCATTGACTAATCAGCAAAACAACACAATTGAGAACCAACTACGAAGACCTTGGAAGATAGGTGCTTATAGATCAATTATCTTTTTCAAGAGAAATAGAGTAGAAATATTTTGTTTAATGTTGTGTCAATTTGGCCATCAACACTTACCTCTTGAGTTATTTCCTAATCTTTGTCTGCCCAAAGACAGTGCCCATATTAGCACATTTCATGATGCCATCTGTAACCTTCATCAAAGTGCCAATAGCACTTCCCATTTCTTCCATATTAACTTGTAAAACACTAATTTGGTTTTTAAATCATCAATAGTAACATTTTTAATTTCATCCATTAGGGTACTATAGAGAAGTCCTTTTTTATCTCAACTTGTCCCACCATAGTGGAATTCTCATTGTAATAATCACCATCAACATATTCCTCCTCTTCCATCATATTATCCTCCTCCATTTCCTCCTCATCACCATCTTGATCACTATAAGATTCACTTTTTGTCCCTCCACTTTCTTCATCATTCATCACTCAAACTCCTCATTAAGAGAGAGTGTCACCTCCTCCTCATCCCTGAGGTAAATATTCTTCCCCTTATCATTATTCCCATTCTTCATGGACGTAACTTTAGCTAGATAGGAAAATCTTCACCCACCTTTCTTAGAGTCACATAAACCCTCATCATTCACATCCTTTTGTTCTTCATCATTATCCTCAAAGATATTAATGACATTTTATTTTTTAGGGATTTTTTGCACCACCTTTTTTTTTCTTTTAGGAGGTTCCAACATTAAGGGAGAGTGTTTCCCTTTTCTAGGGGTGGTGTTTAACAACTCCAATTCCATTATTTCCTCAGTAGCCTTAGGTTTAGGGCTCTTATTTTTAGAGGTATCTTATTTACTTCCAAAAGTATTGTCCTTATTAGGAGAAGTAGGATTATAGTCAATAGGATCAATTCTAATAGCAAGCTTTCAAAGTTTGTGATGGTCATGAGAAGGATTAGCAATCATAGGAGGGTTACCATGTGGATTGTTCAAAAGCACATATTTATACAAAGCCATAATGAGGCCTTGATGCAGGGGATGGGAAGCTCCTTTCTCAATCCTTTTTTGTAGGGATGAGAAAAAGGTGAAAATGAATATTAATTCTCTCATTATGCCTAATGTGATTTAATATACGGAAATGATAACCATGAAATGTCATATAGTGATCCTCCAACATAAAATAATGTATAACATAAAGGCTTACTACAACATAAGGTAGGGGGAGGTCAAGTCTTGCATACCCATTCTAGAATCTTTTGAGCTTTTCCCCAGTTTTGAAAAAAATATCCACAAATCTTTGATATTATCCATTACTCTTCTTAACAATCTTCCTCCCTTTTTTCGCCAGCCCCGTAGCCTCCACAATCAACAGAGGATTAACCTCAAAATTTATGGAGTTGATAGTTACTTTACCTCCCCTCCACAAGTTGATGAATTTAGAGGTCAACTTATCATTGTAACCCCTCATAGCCTAAAAGAAGGATGCCATCCTAGCCTTAATAAAAGGATCCCATAGCTCCACATTCTACTTCAAAGTGCCACAATTCACTGAGTCCATTCTCTTACTAGGACTACCCATTTTCATAAAATGCAAGCTTTTGTTACCCTTCTTCCACCCAATATATTCTCACCAAAATAGAGAGCTCTGAGACTATTCAACATGAGAGTTAAAATGAGTCTTATGAAGATAGAACACATATATAACAATTTCCAAATAATAATCAAACAGAGAAGAATCCAGAGGATTTTTAGGTTATAATTGTTCGTAGCACCTTTCCATAATATTAAATCATGGTTATGAATCCCCTACTTGAAACATAGAAAGAAAGGACATGAAACACATGATATATTATAGTTATCTCACAATCTAAGATGGCCTTTCTATTCAAAGAGCCCATCCTTATAATGAATTCATTAATGCAATCATCATTAATAAAATCAAGTATATTATTAACCATCTACTCATTAATTATCCCAAATCTATTATTCATATTCCACACAATGCGTTCACCTTTTAAGTTGCATTGCTTGATCATCATTATGTCATCCATCCCCTTAGTCCAAAAATATCCCATTATCACCTAGCATGATATTAAAGGACTCATAGTTTTCCTTAATAATTATATCTTTAATGTGATGTGGCATAGTGGAAAAATCACAATACACCCAATTTTGGTGTTTGAATGCTATGTTGGTAGTTGCATCAACAACATGATTTCCTTCCCTATAATAATGCTCGACTTTATATAGAAAGAAGCTCCTTAAAATTCTTCCTCTATATTCCAACACATCCCTTATTTCCCATGGAAAAAAAACTTTCCCACTCAAATTATCAATAATTAATCTTGAATCACCTTCTATAACAACTTTAGTGAAACCAATATCCTTCAATCTTTTTAACCCACCCCAAATAGCCATAGCTTTGGTAATATTATTGGAAAAAATCTAATATTTTTTGCATATCCTTCAACTATGTTGCCTTCGTGATTTCTTATAACACCTCCAACTCTTGCTAGACCAGGATTCCCCTTTGAGCACCCATAAAAAATACATTTCATGTTGCATTATGTTTTCATTAGTGTTACCATTGATTTCAACCTCTAGTGTGGTCATGATGAGAAGGTGTTTGTGGTGTTGACCAAGTGTTGCAGATGCAATAGGGTCACTTGGTTCCTAAGCGCTTTTGAGAAAATTTGTATAAAGAGTGCACAAGGTGGCAAGGATGTGTTTTTTGTTGTTCTCCACATTTCTTCATTCTTGAAGTTGTGCTTGTGCAATTTGGATGTGATGATCAAAAGCCTTTGAAGGTGTTATATCCAAATTTTTAGGTTTTAGATCATGTGGTATTAGAAGATTTTTTTGATAATGCTTGGCTTATGAAGAGGTATATCTAGGAGAAATGGAATTGCTCCACATTTCTCTGCGCTGAAGATTCTGGTCTTGGGGATTTGGGAATGTGCTAATGATGATTGTATCTATCTTCCCTTGGATGGTTTGGTGTTCTGCTATTCTGCAAGCTTGGTTCATGAATTGTATCTTAGTGGTAATTTGACTGGTTATACAAGATGATAGAATTTTTAGTTTCATATGTTTGCACTAGTGATTTTGAATATTCTATTGGTGTTGGTATATTATAGGAATTTTTGTAATGTTTCTACATGTTCTGCAGGATGTTTCTGAACCTAGTGAAGTGTGAATTTGGTTGCTTGATAGCATTAATGCTAGTTTGGCCAACCTAGCATGTTAGTGCTATTTTGCATATGTGTTTTGTCGATTATGGAAGCATAGCATAGCATGTGAGTGTAGAATTGGGTCTTGGTTAACCCTTGGTGTAGTCTACCCTCACTTCTTTCCATGACAAAAGTGTTTGGTGCCAACATATTTGGTGGTTGCATGTTTTAGGTATATATATTTCATTGAAGCTGACTTGGATAAGGTTATTCATGGTTGTGGAAGATATATATGAAAGTTCAATTTTTGGAGAAGTGTGTGGCGAAAGATTAGTGTGAAATGATGAATGCTTGATCAAGTGTTGTGATTTGAGTGTGAGCATGAATGCCTAAGACTACCAAAAGCACTGAGTAGCAGGTCTCTAAATTTTAGTGTGCTTGAAGCTACTAGAGATAGTGAGCCGAAGGTTGCAAATGGTTATGGTGAATTCTCCTTTTGTTTTGAGGTAGTGAACCTCCTTGTAACAATCTCTTTCTATTCTCTTATATTTTGTAAGAAGTGATCTTCCTGGGCAATGAGCCCTTAGCAGTGAGCCTTTCCTTCTTTTGGATAGTGAGTCCTTGGGTAGTGAGCCCTTTTGGAAATGAGCCTTTTGTAATTGGTGTTGATATTCATATAGTGAGCTAAACCTTAGGGTGGTTTTTCCCTTATTGAGGTTTCCACATAAAATCTAGTTTTCTATTGTGTATGGTTATTGATGTGTTGATATTTTATTTGTTTACATTCATGCCAATGCTTAATAAGGGTTTGAAGGTTTTAATGCAAAACTAATTCACCCCCTCGTAGTTGTCATGTGTGTCTAACAATTGGTATCAAAGTAGAGGTTCCTTAGAAGAAGCTTAACCACTTGAGGTAGATCTAGATGGAGCATAGGAATGGTGTCAAAGTCCCTATGTTTGATGGAACAAATTATGCCTTCTAGAAAGCAAGGATGGAAGCCTTTCTTGTATCATTAGGTTTTTGTACATATGGAAGTCATTTGAAGATGGATATACTATGCCTACTACTCCTCCAACAAGTGAAGATGATATCAAGGATTATGAGAATAATGGCAAAGAAAGGAATGCTATTTTTAGTGGGGTTTCTAATTCATAAATTGTGAAGGTGATAAGCTAGAAAACTACTAAAGAGGTCCAGGAAAAGTTGAAGAGCATTTTATGGAGATGCTAAGGTCAAGCAAGCGAAGATGTGGAATTTCAAAGACAAATTTGAAACCCTAAGGATGTAAGAGGATGGAGATATTGTAGGCTACATGTTGAGGGTGAATGAAATTGTCAATGGAATCAATGGTCTTGGTGGAAAACTAGAGGAAAGCAAAATTTTGAAAAAGGAATTGAGAACCCTTCATAAATCTTATAGTGCTAAAGTTTCTTTTATTGAGGAAGCTCATAATTTGGATCAATATTCTAGAGATCAATTGTTTTGTGCATTAACTAATTTCAAATAAGAGATTTGACAAATATGCTTCAAGGAAAGAAAATGCTTTTAAAGTCAACAAGAAAGAGAGGAATGATGAATCTAATCCAAATGATCTTTATGAAGTGGAAGAAATTTTTGTAAGAATATTGAAAAAGGGAACTAGCAAATATAGAGGTAAGTTACCCTTCAAGTGTTTCAATTTTGGTAAGATAGGTCATTATGCTTCAAAATATCTAGGAAAAAATTCAAATGAAAAACATAAAGATCATAAAGGAAAATATTTCAAGAAGAGTTATTATGTTAAACAAGACAATGGTACTTCTCATGATGAGGAATCAAACTATCTAGATGATGGAAGTGATGAATTCTTGTTCATGGCTTTTAATGTTGGGACTGATTCTACTAACCCTGAAAGATGTGTGAAGGAAATTTCTCCAAAAATAAGTCATAGTATCCAAGGAACTATCTTGACTGCCTTTCATTAGAGAGAGGAGAGAAACTACTAGATAACTAATAGCAGATGCTCAAATCATATGACAGGTGATATAAGTAAGTTTGTTAAACTTGAGAACTATGATGCAGGTCTTGTTTGTTGGAGTTATCATGTATTACAAAATAATCAATTAATCTTTAATTAATTATTAATCTAATTCTCATACACTTAAGCTAAACTTGTATTTTCTTTATTAGTTGACTCAATGTTTTATTTATGTTAACTATAGAGCTAATATCATATCAATTTGTCTCATCAAATAGGATGTTGACATTTGTCGTGATCTAATCCCTTTATCATTAGGGTTGCTCTTACAAAGCATTCATTCTCTCTTGTATTATTAATTTTGTAAGTATTTTCTTTTTGAGGAATAGAAAATATTTTTTTTGCAGAGCTCTTGGGTGGAAGGTGTTTTGTTCATTGTTTGATCCCATGTCTCATGTTATTCACAAATCTAACATGGTATCAGAGCAAGGATTCAACAAAACCCTTCTCCATTCAGAGCTTTTTCTCATCTAGGGTTTACAAGGTAGAATCTAGAAATTTTAGTGTTTTTTTGCAATTTTTGGAGGTGGGAAAATTTTCAGAGTACTTTGGCACAAAAAAAACCTCGTCATCTCATCTGGAGTGGCCAAAAACCTAAAGATCAATTGTCGTTTCGTGAAAATCCAAGATTTTTTTTTGAGGCATTTTTTGGTGGAAACGATTTTTGAGGCAAAAGAATTCATACTGTTGTATGGATCCATATAGATCCATACCTTCATATGGCATACTGTGCCTCAACTTTCTGTGTAGAAAAAATTATGATGTAGGGTTCTTTAGAAAAAAAATTCAGGTTTCAAACTTTATTGCATGCAAATTTTTGGTCAAAAAAATTCAAGCACCCCCTTTTTTGATCTTGGGCGAAATTTTTGGTCAAATGATTTTTTTATTAGAATATTCTTTTAGATATTCCATACAATACTATAATTTGAAGGATTTGAAAATATTTCATTGAAAATATTTTGCAAGCATTTGTTTGAAAAAAAATCAAAATTTGTTGATCAAAAAAAGTAAGTGCTCCTTTTAGAGTATTCCTTGAGAACATTCTTGGGAATATTCTCATGCATCAACCCTTGTGCCTAGCCACCTAACCCCATGTGACCAGGAGATTGAATTTTTTATCCCTCAAATCACCTCCCAAGGTCTAATTGTGCAAATTTTAAAAATTTGGGTATATCTTGGGAGTACAAACTCCATTTTTGAAAACTTTATATTGTCAAAAGGCTAGTTTCGAGCCTGCTCTAGATCTGTAGGTATTTTTTCTGATTTTTTACTAGAAAGTTGCTACAGTCAATTGAAGAAAAACCTTCTCTTCTATCCTTCTAGGGCCATAACTTGGGAAAATGGAGTTTGGTTTTTGCAAATGAATAGGCATTGGAAAGCTCTTTTAGTGATCTACACCGCCATGCAATCCATTTTACTAGAATATTCACTAGGCACATAGTGTTGCAAGGTGTACACCCTTGGTCTCCTTGTGCTATGCAGTGTAGCACTTGGGTTCATGGCATAGCTTAACTGCCTCTCATGGATATATTGGTGCAACGACAACCATCTGTGCAATAATTGGTATCAGATCCTAGGTCATGGGTTCGAACCCCTTGCTTGTGTTGGGGGGATTGTTGCAAGGTTTGCGCCCTTGCTCTCCTTGTATTGTGCAACATAGTACTCAGGTTTTTGGCATGGATTAACTACCACCCGTGGATTCATTAATTCTATCGGTTGTATCGGGTATTACCAAGTCAATATTTTGGTGCAACGACAATCGTCTATGCAACACATAGGGATCTCTCTAATGTGATTTTTGTTTCTTTACATTTTTCTACTCTCAAATTTGTATTAGGGCTTGGTTTTTTCTATTGTGTGGGGGTATATTTCTCACTTTTAGTATCTATATACATCAGAGATCAAAAATCATATACCACACATTGTTTTGAAAAACACAACCATCATGGTGGACAACTCTTCATTTGAACATCTTACACCACACAACTATCATACCTAGAAAGTTCATATGACCAAAATGCTCATGTCTAAGGGTTTATGGTCCACTTTGGATGAAGTACAATCAGCATTGACACATCAATTTGAAATACATCAACATAGGAATAAGATAGATGAGGCTATGGGTTTGATTTCACTACATGTTTCAGATGGTATCTTGTTTCATTTAGAGTCTTGCAACACTCCTAGGGCTATGTGGATGAAATTTAGTGATCTTTTTGGAACCATAAATGAGTATAGAGCTCTCCAGATTGAGGTAGAATTAACATCACTTGTACCTAAGTCCTACCCCTCCATTGAGGACTTCTTGCAGAGGTTTAAGTCACTTAGATCTCCTTTTCAAGGTTGTGGGAAGAATAAAATTGACAAAGAATGTATTTTCCTGATTTTGTCTAAGCTTGAGGGTCATTTTAGGTCTTCTCTTCTAGTTTCTATTCTACTATGGATGCATTGGGTGATGCATTTACCATTCCTACTTTTGAGGTTTTCTATGATTGTTTGACTCCTACAGATCATCTGTTGTTTTGTGAAAATCCAAGAATTTTTTTGAGGCATTTTTTGATGGGCACAATTTTTTAGGCAAAAATATCTGTACTATTGTATGGATCCATACAATCCATACCATCGTAAGGCATACTACGCCTCGACTTTCTATGGAGGAAAAATTAAGATGCAATGTTCTTTGGAAAAAAAATCAGGTTTCAAACTTTATTACATGCAAATTTTTGGTCAAAATAATTGAAGAACCCCCTTTTTTGATCTTGGGAGACATTTTTGGTCAAAAGATTTTTTTTAGGAATATTCTTTTAGATATTCCATATAGTACCATAATTTGAAGGATTTGAAAAATTTTCATGAAAAATATTTTGCAAACATTTGGTTTTTTTGAAAATAATCAATTTTTTTATAAAAAAAGTAAACGCTCCTTTTAGAGTATTCCTTGAGAATATTCTTAGGAATATTCTCATATATCAACCCCTGTGTATAGCCCCTATGCCTAGCCACCAAACCCCATGTGACCAAGAGATAGACCTTTTTAGCCCTCAAATCACCTCCCAGGGTCTAATTGTACAACTTTTACAAAATTGGGTATGTCTTGAGAGTACGAACTCCATTTTTGAAAACTTTATATTGTGAAAAAGTTAGTTCTGAGTCCATTCTAGATATGCAGGTATTTTTTTCTGATTTTTTACTAGAAAGTTGTTACAGTCAATTGAAGACAACCCTTCTCTTCTACCCTTCTGGGGCCATAATTTGGGAAAATGAACTTTGGTTTTTGCAAATGAATAGGCATTGGAAAGCTCTTTTAGTGATCTACACAACCATGCAATCCATTTTCCTAGAATATTCACCAAGTACATAGTGTTGAAAGGTGTGTGTCATTTGTCTCCTTGTCATATGCAGTGCATTGCTTGGGTTTGTGACATGGCTTAACTGCCTCCTATGGATGCATTAATTCTGGTACTTGTATTAGGCATTAATAGGTTGATATTTTGGTGCAACAACAACCATCTATGAAATAATTGGTATCCAAGCCTGGGTCACGGGCTTGAACCCCTTGCTTGCATTGGGGGTATTGTTGCAAGGTCTCTGCCCTTGCTCTCCTTGTACTATGCAGTGTAGTGCTCGAGTTTGTGACATGGCTTAACTACCTCCCATGGATTCATTAATTTTGGTGGTTGTATCAAGCATTACCAATTCAATCTTTTGGTGCAACGACAATCATCTATACAACACATAGGGATCTCTCTAATGTGATTTTTATTTTTTAAGCTTTTCTACTCTCAAATTTGTATTAGGGTTTGGTTTTTCCTATTGTGTGGGGGTATATTTCTCGCTTTTAGTATCTATATACATCAAAGAGAAAAAATGTTATTGTTAAGTTTAACTTAGATTAATTACTTGGGTGGTTTTTCCCGTATCGGGTAGTTTTTCACCTGTTTTATTTTTCATGCCTTTAAAAGGTCTTTACAATATGTAATTTAGCATCTCATTTTTTGAATATCATCCTTTGGTATTTGGTAGAATATCTTTGTTTACTTCTCTCATGTATTTGGGAGGGTGGTTGTATTTGTAGGTTGAGGATCTTGAGAAGGAGTTGCCATCTCCTACATGGTATTAGAGCTCCTCCTCCTACTCACCTTCTTGGAGAGTTTCTGCCAAGGAGATCTAGGCAATTTTTTTCTTGCTAAAGTTTTTTTGGCATTTGAAATTATTAAATTTCAAAGTTTCATTATTTTTTATTTTTCCTATTGAGGAGAGGGATAATTTTTGTTGCAGGAAGTTGGTTGCGAGAGAAGGCCTGATTCAAAATTTTACAAGCTACATTTGAATTCATCGATCATGGCATGAGATTCAATAGATGCAAGTTTCATCCTTCCACAAAGGCTTTTCCTTTGACAAGTTGTGGACCCCAAATCATGTGCAACATCATTTTAATGTGTAGCTCACGGGGTTCAAATGGAAGGTGCACGTGAGGTTTACAACTTGCACATCCTACGATATGGGAATTTGCAGTGCCCTTTATTTGCATCGGCCTCTCCATTTATCTTTTCATTTGAATCCAATTGGCAAGGTCGTGATTAGTTCATTGGAGGGTGCAATTGAAATTTGGGAGGGGCCAATTCATTTTTCCTTTATCAGTGGTTGCTAAACAAAGACCCCTGTGCATTTTTGAAGGCTAGCAACACCTGTGTGTAGCGACTACAAAGGCCACAAATCACAACAAAGAGGCATGCTTTCTCTATGAAGAGGGAGACTGAATGTGAAGGGTCACAAATTTGTAGTTGTAAATCCTTGTCTCATGAAAACAATAGGAAGACTCATTCAATTGGAAGCCACACAATCCTTCTAAGCGAGAAATTGCAATCCCATTGGAGGCATTTAAATCAAACTTTATATTTTATAAAGTTTTCCCCTAAATATTTATTTAGGGCTTCTAATTGTTGTGTAATTGAAGTGGAGGTGGGCTCAAAAAGCAAATTGCTAGAAAAATTATCCCACATTGGTAACGTGGGGTATTTTTTTGCTATTTAAATAGCTTTGCACTCCCTTTGGTTGGTGTGAGCAAGTCTCACAGGTTGTGAAGAGGCTATCTTGCACGTAAAGATTTAGGTACATATTCAGTCTTTTTTTAATTCCTGAGTGATATTTTTTGGATGTTGGAAAAATAAATCTCAAGAGGTTGCATTGGTTGATTTTTGTGGAGGTTACATTTGTATCAATTTGGTGTATTTTTCTTTCTTTTGGTGCAAATTGTTGCCATGGCTACTCTTGATTCAATTGAACTTTTAACCCCCATAACTACCATACCTAGAAGATTAAAATGAATAGGTTGCTCCAATATAAGGATTTGTGGTCCAAACTGAATGATACACAACCCACTTTTACTAGGGATTATGAAACATTTTCTCACAAAAACAAGTGCGACGAAGCTATGGGTCTGATATCTTTGCATGTTTCTGACAATCTTCTTTCCATACTAAGGAGTTTAATATACCCAAGGAGGTATGGGATGAGTTACAAAACCTGTTTGGTTAGGTAAGTGAGTTATGTGATTTGCAACTAGAGGTGGAATTACTTCTCTTTCCCCTAATGCATTTCCTTGCATTGATGATTTCCTAGTCAAGTTCAAATCTATGAGGTCACAATTGGTGGGATGTGGGAAGGGTAAAATTGATAAGGAGTCCATTTTTTTATTTTGTCTAAGTTGAGAGGTCCATTTGAAATTTTTTCTTCCACCTTCTACTCCACCATGGATGCTTTGGGAAATGCATTCCAAATGCCTTCTTTTGATACATTTTGTGATCGTTTGATGAGGGAGAAAGCCAAAATTTCCTAGTTAGAGGGGGTCTCTATGAATCATGCATTAGTTGTGCACAAGCATCTCAGAGCAAAGGGAAGAAGAAACCTAAGGCTAAGAAAAAGTCTAATGAGTCCTCCACCTCTTCAAAAGAGGATAAACCTAAGAAGGAGAAGTTCAGTTGTGTGTATTGCAACAAGAAATTTCATGATGAACACCACTATTATATGAAGAAGACTGATGAGCTCTCACATCTTCTTTAGAAGAACAATATTCCACTGCCCTCATTTATATCTCCTTCTTCTATAGCCTCTCCATCTGCATCACTTTCACCTTCACCCAAACCCACACAGTTGGAGAATATAGGATTTTCACTTGGTAAAGGACATTGATTGGTAACTTCTACAGTTCATTCTAGTTGTGATAGACGGTTTTTGGATTCAGGAGCATCTCACCACATGGGTTTTACTCCCTATCCTTTTTTGGGTCTTCATCCTACTGATGCCTCTAAGTTTTTTTTGGGAGATGGTAAGTTTTTGGATGTTGCGAGGATAGGCAATATTGAGATTTGTGATGGTTGTTTCAGAGATGTACTGTGTATTCCTGATTTGCACACAAATCTACTCTCCATTTATTAGATTACTCATGGTGAGGTACCTAAGACTATAGAGTTCACTACAAATTCTATTTTCATTAGAGAGGCTGATACTGGAAAAGTCATTATTGTTGGTGAAGTTGATCATGAGTCTTATCTCTATGCCTTTTCTCTATGCATTTTGTTGATGTTGATGATTATTAGCCTTGCATCCCTCTTTCTAGTGTTGATAGCAATTCCTCGGGAGAGATTGGTCATTTAAACTTTGGAGTTCTTCAGACCTATGTTGATTCATCTCCTATTGCTCCAGAGGTTGGTTCTTCAGCACAACAGGATGTTTTTGATCCTTTAGTTCATTCTTCGTGGGATCTAGTCACTTGACAGGTCTTGTGGAGTTGTTTTGTGAATCTCACATTTCTGACTTGGATGATGCATTTGAGGGTATATCCCTTCTTTTTGATGATCTAGTATTTGCACTGTTGTCACACCATTTGTGTCTTTGGAGATTGTTGCTTCAATTTTTCCACATGGTCTTGTTGATCCACCTTCTTTAGATGAGGGTGCACTTGATCATGATGTGACATTTGGTTACATGGAGGCACCTGGATAGTTTTCAAAGGCATATTTCATGTTGATTCCTCCTCTCCCTTCTCTTGTTTTAGAGTTGGATTTTATCTTGCATCAGTGGTTGTTTCTCCCTAAAGGGAGGCATGTTGTTTGTAGATATGGTATATTCTTTAGACTTCCAAGATCAGCACAAGAGTTTCTTCATCATGGGGGGGATCTTCAACATTTCTACTATTTTCTATGGGGGCCTACATAGTCTCTCTCCTTTTGTATTTTTCTGAGATGAGTGACAGGAGTTGTCCTTGGGGATCTTGTGAAGTCCTCCACTTTTTCAGCTTTTACTTTTTCACCTTTTTTTCTCTTTTGAAGATGAGTTTTCTCTTAAAGGGTTTTTCACCTTTTCTCTGGTTGTGAGAGATTGCATTGCATATTAGTTGTGCATGGGTACCTAACATGGCCTTGTAGTTACGACCCACTTAAGGGGGGGTATTAGTGCTAAGTTTAACTAAGGTTAATTACTTGGTGGTTTTTTCTCGTATTGGGCAGTTTTTCACCTGTTTCATTTTTCATTCCTTTAAAAGGTCTGCGCAGTATGTAATTTAGCATCTCATTTTTTGAATATCATCCTTTGGTATTTGGAAAAATATCTTTGTTTGCTTCTCTCATGTATCTGTGAGGATGGTTGTATTTGGAGGTTGAGGATCTTGGGAAAGAACTGTCGTCTCCTACAAAAAATCCTGTACCACACATTATTTTGAAAAACACAACCATCATGGTGGACAACTCTTCATTTGAACATCTTACGCCACACAACTATCATACTTGGAAAGCTCATATGACTAGAATGATCATTTCTAAGGGTTTAGGGTCCACTTTGGATGAAGTACAAACAACATTGACTCATCAATTTGAAATATATTAGCATAGGAACAAGATAGATGAGGCTATAGGTTTGATTTCACTACATGTTTCAGACAATATATTGTTTCATTTGGAGTCTTACAACACTCCTAAGGCTATGCAGATGAAATTTAGTGATCTTTTTGGAACTATAAATGAGTATAGAGCTCTCCAGATTGAGGCATAATTAACATCACTTGTACCTAATTCTTACCCCTCCATTGAGGACTTCCTATAGAGGTTTAAGTCACTTAGATCTCCTTTTCAAGGTTGTGAGAAGAATAAAATTGACAAAGAATGTATTTTTATGATTTTTTCTAAGCTTTGAGGGTCATTTAAAGTCTTCTCTTCTACTTTCTATTCTAATATGGATGTGTTGGGTGATGCATTTACCATGCCTACTTTTGATGTTTTCTATGATCGTTTGACTCATGAACAGGCTAAGTTGGTTCAATTTGAATCTCTTTATGGTTCCAAAAATCAGGAATTGGTAGCACAAACATCCAAAGTAAAAGACAAGAAAATATAGAATCCTAAGATAGATACTTCATCAAGTAGTGATCCTTCCTCCAAAACATCTCAAAATTCAGAACAAAAATTTCACACCACTCCTCAGTATGATAAAAATTCTAAGTCTAGTGAGTCTTCCTCCAAGATGAAGAAGAAACCAAGTGAACCTTGCAGTTTTTGTGGTAAGGAGGAACATCCAGTCAATCAGTGTTGGAAGAGATTAGCGGCTTTGGAGGAATCCATGCAGCATCATAACATCTTCACTCCTAAATATTCTTCCTCTTCTACAGGTAAAGGTCATTGTCTTTTTGCAAGGGCCTTACCTTCTGTAGCTCCATGGCTACTTGATTCTAGTGTGACACATCACATGACACATTCTCAGGACTTGGTCTCATCCCTTTTAGATTATAGTACTACTCAGATTGTAGTTGGGGATTCTACACAACTTTCAATTTTGGGCTCAAGCACTATTACAATTGAGGGTGGCTTTCTTTAGGAGGTGCTTGTAGTTCCTACTATATCCACCAACCTTATTTTAGTGTATCAAATTTCTCAATCTGGTATTGGTAGGATAGTCAATTTTACCCCTCATGATGGTCATTCTTCACCTCCATGATCATGATATTATTGTGGCTATAGGGAGTGTTGATACTTCTTCTCATTTATACTGAGTTGATGGTTTTGAGAGTTTAGTTGATTCAAGTTCATCCTTCATAGCACATGCAAACACTGTGATCATTTTGTGGAATGAATGTTTTGGTAATGTCAATTACAAATATCTCTAGTAGATGAGTACACAGGCATTAGTGTCAGGCCTCCCTAAGATTTCCTATATTGATGGTGTTTGTCAAGGATATGTTCTTGGCAAATATCACTAGGATTTTTTTCCTACGGGTATAGCTACACATGCCAAGGAACCTTTGGAGTTGGTTCATAGTGACATCATGTCATTTTAGACTTATTTTTCAGGGTCCAAATATGTGCTCACATTATTGATGACTTCTCCATTCGTACATGGGGGTACTTTCTTAAGTACAAGAGTGATGTCTTTGATTCTTTCAGGATTTTCAAGGAATTTATGGAGAAGCAATCTGGTCTTTCTATAAAATTGATATACATAGATAATGTGGGGAGTATGTTAATTAGAATTGTACCAAAATGAATAAATCCAAGATTAGTTTCCACGTGGTAGTGACAACCATCTCATAACATTTGTGATTAGAGTGGAAATGATCTATAATGGTGGCTACATATGCCACAATGAGGACTTAGTTCTCAATATTTTTATGTTTTGATTAGATGTGTTTGTCCCTAGTCACAATTGTTGGTTGTTTGTGAATGTATATGTTTTTCCCCATTCACAAGTTGATGTAAGTGATTGGATGTGTTTTTCCCCAGCCAAAAAAGTTGGGTAATTATGATTGGATATGTTTGTCCCCAATCATAATTGTTGTGAGCAGATGTGTGTGTCCCTATTCATAACCTTGATGTTCGATAGATGTGTTTGTCCCTATCCAAACTTGTTGTAAAACCATGGGTAGATTTGTTAGTTCCTATCTTTGGTTCCATGGGTATATGTGTTTTTTCCTATCCTTGGATGAAAGTATAGTGAGCGTAGTGAGGCTAGTTCTACTATTTCTTGCACGAGTAGATGGGTATGTCCCTACTCATACCTTATGATGAACTAAAAAACATGGTCATCAAGTATTGTTGGTCATCTTATACCCATTTAGATAATGATGCAATATGGGGGGTGTTAGGAATATTGCATCATTTATAAGATGCATATAATAATTATTTGTTAGGTTTACTAGCAGTCATATAGGAATAGAGAATTATTTGGTTGTACAAGTGTTTGTATATTTATTTGTATTGAGTAGTTAAAACTACTCATATATTTAGGAGAGTTTTTATAGGAGGTTTCCTATAAATAGGATATTAAAATTCTATATATATGTAATGCATTATTGAATGAGTGAGAGAAAATATAATATTATTTGTGTGCTTAATCTACTCCTATTTTCTCTACAATCAAGCAAGCAAGATCCAAGACCTTGAAGTGATGTGCATGACTTCAGTCCTTAAAGGAAGCCATTTTAGGGTGGTGAGTTGTAGTATTTTCTTATTTCATCATTCCTTCTTATTCATTATCCATTTATCATTGACATTGCCATTGAGGAAATGGAAACACTTACATGGGGTTTGACTAAGGAAAGCCCCTAAAATGGCCCAACATTTCTTCTCTTTGTAAATGTGTAGATCTCAAGTTGAAGAACATTGAAGAGGTGTTGAAGAAAAATTATTCATTGCTACATTTTTTGTCATACCCCTTGAAAAGCTACAGAAAATTAGTTATAGAAATATTTGAAAGTTTTTTGAAATATCTGAAGGAATAATTCTGAAGCTTAGATCTAACATCAAAGGACCCCGAAAAATAGATCCAAAAAAGAACAGAAGAACACTCATGCCCTGGGCATCTATGTCCTCCATTTTTTCCCCCAAATTTGAATCATAGGTGCACAATGTCCTTCTCTTCTCATTTCTATTGTTTGAGTTTGTTAATGAACTTCTATACTTTTTGTATTTGCATCAAAATGGTAAATTGGACTATTTTCCAAGTTTGATCATTGCATTTCATCATTGGGATATTTTAAAATTTGGTTAAGGGTTGGTACACTCACCTATGAGGTTGCAAGTCAAACTCATACCTTGTCCAAATCCATCAAACCCTCACTCCATCCTTGTATTTCAATCTATTACATCTCTCCCCTCATAAACCCTTTACATATTATGAAAATTTGGGAAAGGTGTCAAGCTCTAAGGTGAAAAATCAAAGGTTTCCATTTCCCATTATTTTATTTTGGTGAACTTGACCTGTTAACATTCTATACCTTCTAAAAATTCACCCTAGATCTAGGTTTCACATATCATTGTTTTGCATTTTTCATTTAGGGTTTCATTTTTGCATCAGAAAAAGACATAAAAATATAAAAACTTTGCACTCATATAGCATTAAAGGTTAAAATAGGGTTTGTTTTAGTCCTCTTAGATGAGACCTACATTAAATTTTAATTCATTAGATCATTAAAATCTAAAATTGTGCATTGCATCCATTTAGGCATCTTTCATTAAGGTCAAAAAAGTGAAAAAATTGCATAGTCTTGTTTCAAACATTGCATCATAACATCATTTTTAGGAATTTTCATCTTGGAATTAGTCAATCATTGCATCTTGTATCTAAATATTACATTCAAAAGTTGTCATTCATATTTCATAGATTTGTACACTTGCATTTTTCATTTCCATAGTCATAAAATTAGTAAAATATGGAAAAATATTCATTGTCAAAACTATCTATGCACTAAATTGAAAACATTAAATAGTAATAAGCATAATCAAACTTTGAATTTCCAATCACCCTATCTATGACATAAACGCCCTGGGAACCTATGTCCTAAAATTTGAATCAAAGCTCTATTTTTGTGTTCTCTATTGATTTTTGTTGTCTGAATTCTTTTTCCACATTTTTAAATTTTCATTTACTTTCTGCATTTTTACATGTTTGCATTGTTAAGTTCACAATCCCAAAATTAGCAAAATTTGGGGAAAAAATTACTATTAGACCTATTTGAATACAGATATGAGAACCTTAAACAACACTCTAAATAGTCAAACTTTAAAATCTCAGAAACCTTGTCTAGGACACAAATTCCCTGGGCACCTATGTCCTACTATTTTTTACTAACATTTGAACCAAATCTCTATTTATGCATTCTCTGTGTGCTTCTATTGTATGAATTTTGATTCTAAGTGTTTTTTTTAATTTAGTGTTTTGAAACTTGCATGAGTTTCACGACTTGGTGTCCTATTGCCAATACTTTAGTGAGATGTAGTTCTAGACTTATGGTATCCCGAGTTGATTTTACATGGATGTTTTGGATCATGAGTCTTCTAACTCTTTCATGATAAGTGTTGTCAATACTCAACCCATTTTGGACTCTATTCCTAATGTTACCATAGTAATTATGACCTTACAAACACCTATCTTTACAGATGTTGAGACTATGATTGCCCATGTTCTTGAAGGAAAACTAAAAAAATTGGATAAAACTTAGAAAAACTTCAAGACTTTATGAGTACTAAGCACTTTTCCTATATAGCAGTTCCTATTATTGATAACATGAGTAAAATGATTAATGATGATCATGGATTAGATTTTTTGTGTAGCATATCCCATATAGTTGATGATAATGTACCTACAATGGCTAGTTACACTCAAGCTTTGGGATACACTCAAATTCAAGGAGGAAGTCAAGTCTCCATCCTTACAACTATAGCCTATATTCCTACATACACAAATCCAATTGTTGCTTCAACAATACAAAAAATCATTGGTATAGCTCCAATAGTAGGCCTTTCCACTAGAAATCCTTATGGTTTTGGATCTTCCCATGTCACACACCAAGTTTCATCAACTCTCATAAATTTCCAACATAGTAGCTGACCTACACATACACAATTACACCATGTTCACCACATTCCCAAAACATGTCAACTAATGATTCCATCATCAACCAAATTTTGCAAAATGTAACCTCACTCCAACAAAAAATCTCAACTTTGAACCAAAATCAAAATGGAAAACCATCACAATATGTCAAAAGGATCCCAGTGTCACTTGAAATATTGAAAGCATAAATGCCACAAAACATAGATATACCCCAATTTGACAAGTACAAAGATAAAATGGACCCTAGTAATCATATATCGACATACACATCCTTATGTAGTGACTTCATATTGTAGGATAAGTTCTTGGCTAAACTCTTTCCTAGTTCATTAATAAACATGGCTTTGGAATGGTTTTTTTCATTTTCGAATAATTCAATCCACTCATTGAATTAAATTTTGATACTTTTCTCAATCATTCCAAGTAAACACCGGTCCTAAGATTAATATAAATGATTTAATGTGATACAAAGAAAAGATATGTGAAAAGGTCATAGATTTCATAAGCCACTATTAGTTGCTTTTATCATAGATCAATCTTACTCTTCCTGATGCAGATATCCAAAGAGTGTTCATTGACAATTTGAAAATTGAAATAAGGGATATAATCCTATTAATGACATTTCCATCATTCATACATTTGTGTACGATTCTTCGTGACTATCAAAATTGGATTAGTAAGAATGAGGAAAAATCATCGAATCATACTAAAAAATCCAAACTTGTACTTCAAAAAAAGAATTTTTTTTATCAAGTTTCATACACCTCAAAAAACCAATCACATTGAACCTCCATTTTCTGCCATAAGTTCAAATCCATACTAGTTTAGATCAAAAGATAAGCAATTCACCTAGTTACCCGACACTCTCCATTTGATCATGTTGCATCTCTCAAGTAAGAACCTGATCTGATTGCCTCCTGTTAAACTTGTGGACACAACCAAACCTTTGCCTCCAAATTTCAATCCAAATTCATTTTTTCAATATCATCGCAAAAGTGGACATGATACAAAACAATGCATGCATCTTAACCATCAAGTTCAAGACCTCATCAATTCTAATCACATCTAGTTGGGTGGTGATACTAATCAAGGGAATAGGTTTGTTGCCCCGGCTAACCAAAACTTGCAAATTTTTACCAATCCTATGCCCAACCATTCATCTAACTTTGTGCAAGATTGTGAAGTTAAGAATGATGAGATGAATGTTGATAAGTGTAGTGTCAAAAAATGGGTCCTTCAATGACATTTTCACACTTGTTTGGGTCCTTCTTGTAGATTTTGGCTTAATGTTGCCTTGATTAAATGTTGTAATGTGGATAACACATTCACATTCGGTCTTGGGCTCTTGTGAACTAATGGAATTTAATGGTGCCTTGCAAAAGTGTTGTGAAGTGTTGTAACACACTTTCACACTTTTCTAGGGTTTTACCAATTAACTAAGCATAATAAACATAATTTTAATCATAATTAATATTAATCTTGCCTTATTTGGAGTGTTGTAAAGTGTTGTAACACACTTTCACATTCCTCTAGGCTTTTCATTAATAATTGGGCTTTCTTATGCTTTAATTGGCCCTATTTTGCATCCACAAACCTCATTTATTGCATCCTTTTGAGGATAATCCCAACACCAGTCAGTAACTAATCATAATTCAAGTGTTCCTAGCTTGTGTGGCCCGGATTTAGTGTTTGGGACTCATTTGTCACCTTGGGAAAATGAGTCCCACCTAGGGCTTTTTGGCCTCGATGCAAGTTTCACACATTCCTAGACACATTTTTAGTCCCATACATTGTGCCTAGGTGGACTCATTCACCACCTTGGGTGAATGAGTCCCATGTGACGAAAATTCAAATTTAAATAAAATTTATCACAGGATTTTATTCTACTACATCTGATGTTGGCTTGTAGTTTTGTAATTTCGGGAATTCTTGCATAATTACGTATAAATAAAAGGTTACTTCACTCATTGTCATCCTAATAATTCAAGTATTCATCCTTATAGCAAGTTAGAGCTCACAAGAGATCATTAAGCATTCACAAGAGCATTCAAGGAATTTCAAGGGTTCAAGGGAATATTATTAAGAATTCAAGAGCATTATTCAAACATCAATCATCATGTCAAAGATTTAATTCTTCATGTTTTTTATTGTGCTAACATTTGTGATGTAGAGTTCATGATCCAAAAAAAGCATTACATTCAATATCTTTCTCCTTCAAGCAAGAATCAAGAACCACATCCATTGTAGCCATTTCAAGCATAATTGCAGCACTTAATTGCAAGGGTTTGGTGAGTTGCAACATTATTATTTGTTCATTAATTATTCTCTTTCTATATTTTCTTTCATTTCAAGGTTTAATTACCAACAAGGGGTCTGACCAAGGAAAACCCCTATTCCCTAACCCCACAACATTTTCCACTCTTCTTGTGTGTGATTTGCAAGGCTAGGTTGCAGATTTGTCAAGGAGAAAAGTTGGAGAAAATTTGTCAAATCCCTAAAGTTTTCAAAGTTGTCATCAAACCTTGGAGAAGCTTGGAGAAGACCTACAGGTGGTATTCTACAATTTCAGATCCGGAAACCAGTCAGGAAGAGCAAAGCAGACCAAGAGGCACAAAATCTAATTCAAAATTTCTAGAAAAGTAGAAGTGGACTGATTCACCACTATTGGAAAATGAGTCCCGTTGTACAGGCCTGATAGTGATTTTTGCAAATCTGGATACACTTTTGTTGTAACCTACTCTAGTACATTTTCTCAGAAACTGGACTGATTCACCCATCTTGGCGAATGAGTCCCAGTCAACATCAACAGTAAAGTTTTCAGTGATCTAGACCTCCATTCTACCTTCTTTAGTTTTCCAGGTGTACACTTCCAGTCTTATAGCTTTCTATTACATTTTATTCATCTTTCTAAGTCATTTAGGGTTAGTTTGCATTCAATTAGGTTTTTTACATTGTGTTTTTCATTTCATTGTCTTTTCCAAGTTTACACTTGGTTGTGAATCCCTCATTAGACATCATTCAATCCCTATAAAAAATCCCTTTTCCATATTTCAATCTCCTTTGCATTGAAATCTCAAGGGTTTGTTCTTGAGTGAAGAGCAAGGAAATGGTCTCTCTCCTTTTAGGTCCAAAAACCTAGAAGTGAAAGAGAGATCCCCCTATTTTTTTTCTTTTCATTTTGGTGAACCTACATTTAGGACATTGAAATTCTGATTTGGAGTACATTTTCAGCCTAGATTTAGTTTGCATTAACATTGCATTAGGTTTTTCATTAGTTAATTTACATTCTAGGGTTTCCAAATTGGCATTAGTGAAAAGATCATTTAGCTTGAATTGTTGCATTTAATTTAATTGAAAATCAGTAAAATTTTGCATTTACATCTTAGATTTGCATCAGAAATCATATAAAGCATAAAATTCAATTCAAAAATTCTGAAAATTTTCAAAAAAATTAGTATCTGGACTCATTCACCACCTTGGGTGAATTAGTCCCTTTGCATATTTTTCAATACATTTTTTGGAATTTATAGTTCAATTTCTAAGTTTTTGTGTCATGTTGTTATCTCTCTATTTCAATCTGCAAACTTTTTGTTTCATTCAATTCATTGCATCTAGCTTAAATTCATCTTGTGCATTGCTTAAAATAAAAATTGCATTTACAACATTGTTGCATAGTTTAGAATATGAAATTTACATCATGGATATTTTCTTTAGCAAGCTTTGGATGTCATTAAAATCCTTAGTGGATGTATCAAGTTGTGCCTTTGAAAATGACCCTAATGACATTGAACTCACTCGTGCTCACTCAACTCCTAATGCATGTACTCCTTGTGATGTTGACATCATTGGAGAAGATTATGATAGAATTAATAGGTTCCTAAATGATTGTCTTGACAACCTTGAAGCTAATGCATCCTTCTATCCATCCATGAACCAACCAAATCCTCCTACCATACCACTTCTTGATATGTTTGGTTACTTACATCATGAAACAAAAGTTGAACCTAAGTTCCCTACAATAGGTGAACCTAGTTCCTTTAGAAAAGTAAACACTTAACCATTTTATGATAAAAAGAGTAACAAATACTCACATAAATCTTGAACAAACATATGGCAAAGGCTCCACAACCTTGAGAAAACAAGGATGTGACACAACAAGTGAACATGAAATTCATCAACTCTTAGAGAAAATACCAACGGATGAAAACACAAAGGGGTTAGGATATCAATAACCCTCTCATAAAAAAAAACCTCCCAAATAATATCTAAGGCTTCAAAATTATGGTACAATGATATTTTATTCCCCTCTTGATCTGAATATCCTCCTTCCTCCAGAAGAACAAATTTTTTTATCAAAAGCGAAGAGTTCATCTTCGATTTTTCTCCTCAACCTTCACTGCAAGAAATTCATGAAGCTAGCAAGAGACAAAAGCCTCAAAAATTCAAGGACATACCATTTTTGCAAAATCTCACAAACATTGAACAAAAATTGGAAGAACTTGTTAACACAGGTTGGATCACCCTACCACCTCCTACTAGAACCAAGCATCCTAAAAAATAACAAATATTGTGCCTATCATAGGACTATCAGGCATATTACCGATGAGTATCATACTTTGTAACATATACTCAAAAGACTTAACATGTTAGAAATAATCCCTTAATTGAGATCTATTCTTTCACCCCTTTTCATGTAATAGTTGTATAATATACTCTTCTCACTATTACATGACCGTTCCCATCACCTATCTCGGCTCATTCTTGTTTCACACCCAGTGGGGGAAAGCAATTGTTAGCATTTTCCAAGTAACGCATTTTTCATTGTCCCTTAGGTTCATCATTCACCTTTCACTTATGAAAACTGAGATTGGGAGGCAGATGACTTGCTCATAGGTTGACTCACATTTTCCTTACTAGTTGTTGATGATGTTTTCTGCACAGCAACAACTCAGACAAAATGTAATATCCTATCTCACTTGAAAGGTAAATATCTATCAACAAGCCTCAAGAGATAACCCCAAGGTCTCTAATGTCAGGTCTTGACAATGCATAAACAACTCAATGCTAAAATGTGAAAATGTTGGTAATCACAATGGGACCTTACTACAAGTAAAATACTGAATCTCAACTTATCAGATCTAACAATGTAATGATACTTCAATTCAAAATCTGACTCAATGATAAAGAAATAACAAAAGATTAGGGTTTCAAAGAGATTTCTAAATCTAATACTGCTCCTAAGATTAACAATGAAAATGTCCAACACTCAAAATGGACCAATCCCTCAAAACCGATCTCTACTTGACCCAGATAAATCTGCAATCTTACTGAAAATATTGCAATCTTCTGAGGTGTTAATATTTTCAAATCATGAACATTCATTCAAACAACCCTATTACAATTGAAATAAACAAATCTTCACAATTGAACTAAGCACAACGAATATGAAGTCCAGGCTAACTTTGCAAAGCAACTAACAATCAGTTGGTTGCGAAAAGTATGGACTAAGGGATTACTGCAACACTTCAAGTATCAAATCACAAAAATCATTGAATTGAATCTAATCTAAATATTAACCTCAAAGCAATTTTAAAGATAAAATAACAAGAACCATGCAAGACAAGAGAATACAAGTATGGCACCAAATCAAAATGTCATTTCTTGCATTCAAATTGTCCATTGTAGCAATAATTCTATCTTTCTGTTACAATATTTTCTTGAGAACAACTACTTGCTAACTTGCTCCACTGAATTCGCTTCTAACTATCTCTGCTCTATATCAATCTCTATATTCTAACCACTTACAAATGAGGCGAAATGCCAAATATATAGAATCCCCCAGAAAAACCCGTCGATCCAGCAAGAGTTTTGCAGTATTAATTAGGCACCACCAGTCGGCCAAGAGAAAGTCAAACTAGAATAAAGGAATGAATTAAATGCACGAACTACACCCAGGTCAGCCCGAGATTCCCAATGTAGCTCTGACCAATGCAAGGCGTGATAATGGGGAAGCACAAATCTCAATGTAGCTGGGCATTAACTGCCTTCCCCTTTGTCTCTATTCTGATCCGGCCCTTCATGGACTTTCAAGAGTGCCCCATCCAAGTCGGCCATAGGTGGTAACGGAAAAACCCTAAGTCGTCTTTCAATTGATGCAATCTCCTCCCTTGATTGCTTTACCAACCTATCCCAATCCACCTTATATGTTAGGTATTTGTCAATGACAACAATTTATGTGGCCGCATCATCTAACTGATGCTCAGAGATAGAATCATCATTATTTGGTGCATAAACATCATGCCACCACTTCCTCAATTGTTCCAAACTCAGGTACTTGGCCACGATCTTCCTCCTTCTTGTCATAATTTCAAAGAAGGCAATGGATCCATTGTAAACACCGGCTAGGGTATCATCAATCTGTCTCCTTTGTTTGTAAATCTTCTTCAACACTTTCTCCCTAATCTGCAATGCCTCATACCACTCCCATGGTTCAGAAACTCTTGAGGAAGGAAGAATTCCATCACTTACCAACCTATCCCAGGTGTACTCCATGATAGTTCTGGTTTTCTGTAGCAAAAGATATGTATCTTCCCTATCCTGTGCCAACACCGCCTTCAACCAATCAGTTGCCATGATAGCATCCTTTCCAATTAAAAAAATCTCCTTGATAGCCTCATTACCCTTGGTTCGCACCCCTTGCAACCAATTTTTAGTGGCAAGAGTGGAAGCCTTCATCTTTTCAAGCCCGGTAATGGTCTCCTGAGGTAAAGGTCTCGCAGCAGAAACCAAGGGATTAATAGATTGCAGGGGCTTCATCAAATCCTCCAAGCATTTCCTAAGATTCTCATTTTCTTTCTTTAGCTCCTACTTGGTCTTTATTTCCTTCCTCAACCTGCCCAAGATGACTGCACTAGAACCCTGGTAATCCACAATATCCTGCTCAATGGATGTAGGCCCAAGCTTGAAAGTCTAAACATTATAATCTTTTCCAGCCACATCATCCCTATTTTTATCTAGAGTAGGGGTGGCAATGTAAACAACTCTATTATGAGCTTCATCTCTTTCAATCCTCGAGATCACCCTAGCCTTCTTCTTACCTTTGTTTTTTCCAATATTGGCTAGCAATGCATCCCAATTCGGTGGACTATTTTCCACAACAACTTGTTTTCTCCTTATCTCCTTATCCAACTAACCAGGGATAGTGGATTTCAATTGCACCTAAGCCTATTTTTCCTCTTCTTGTTGACCTTTAAGTGCTTCCTCACTCAAATTTTGTTTATCAGGAGTCTCATCTGCCTTGCTTTCCTTCTCCTCAGCATGCTCTTCCTCTTGTTCAGGTGATGGATCCTTCACTTTTTCCTCTTCTCTTGGAGGGACTTCTTCAGTTCTAACAGGGGAATCCGCATATGCACCCAAAGGGGATTGCATTATCTTTTTAGCTTTTGCCTCTGCACTATGGAGATCACCCTAATGGAATTCTTCTCCTTTAGTATCCAGATGATCCTCAACATCCTCTAACTCACTAGGTTTTCCTTAAGCTTCATGAGTGGAAGGCACATCATCATGCCACTCCTCATGAGAAACCACCGAAGGGAGATCTACCTTAGGCACACTATCCCTAGGAGAAGGAGTCCTATACCTCCTTGTATACACCTTGGCCTTCTCCCCTGAACTTTCAACATTTACCACTTGTGGGGTAACTTCTTCCTCCCCTACCTTGGAGCTCGCCTTCTCTGAAAATTTTATGATTCTTCTCCTCTTGGGCACTGGCACATCAACCTTAGGACCCTTATTTTCATCCTCCTTCTACTCATACTTCCTAGTCCTTCTCCTCTGCTTGGCCTTTGGTTTTCTCTATTTTTCTGCTTCCTGGACCTCCTCCTCTTGAACACCTTTAATTTTGATTTTGAATGGAGAATCCAACTTACCCTTGCCCTTAAGATCCTGCTTGGTAGATTATTCAAAGGTGGAGTGGGGATCTAAATCTCCCATTAGTGCATAGGTGCATTGTACACCATTATTTTCCAACTCCCATAGCTTATGCTTTAGCCACATCCTAGTGAATTTGATAACTAGATCCACCAGTTGTTTTAATTATTTCTTTTCCTCCTCCAACCAATCCACATCACCAATTGGTCTATTCTTTATGGCCTCATAAGCATGATTCTAGATCAAGTTTCCATCATCTTCCAGTTGATCAGGAACTGCCTTTACATTATATAGTCGGACCGATTCAACTAGAAGCTGGGAGAATTTCTACTTTCTGACCTCAAATTCATCACTGCAGTTAGCCTGATACCAATCCTCAAGGAGAAGTCTCCACCAAATCCAGTCTTATGCTTGTCCCTCTTGACAATGGCATCAAAGTCACAGATTTTCCTAGTGACCTCCAACAGTAGAATGTGATCGGTAGGGTATCTTGGAAGTCTGTATGGAGTTCTCTAGCAGCCATCAATCTGAATGTAGGAGAAAGTTGGGAACTGAATAAACCATGCCCCATACTTCTTGATGAGTTCTTTTGCTTGATCTCAAATCCTAACATGCTCTGCACCTTGAAGCAATCTAGTGATATGCATGGTGAATGCATCATTCACCCTCCTATAGCTCAAGCTTCCTAGATGCATCTGAGGGTAAACCTCGTAGATGATATCCTGTCCAAAGGTTCCCCTTATACTCAATCCTTTGTAGGGGTGGAATCTTGCAAATGCATAGACCAAATATGAAGTCATTGTGAAGGTCTTTGTTTGCAACACATTGGACAATTGTTCGTGAATTACTCCACTAATGACCCCCGCCCAATGGTAGTTAATCTTCTCTTGCTCCATCCTCATAATCACATGGCACATCCAATTTTCAAACATGTCAACATTCTTTAATCCAACCACCCTGCTGAGAAGAGTGATGGAATCATAATATTCCTTCTTGAACTTTATCCTGAAAAGTTGTTTGGGCAGTTTAGAATAGTGAGACTTAGGCTTCTCTAGCCAGGAATTGATAAACTATTGTGACTTCACATTCTGTTCATCGTAGATCTCCTGAGCCGCCTCAATGTTGAATCCCACCACATGAGACCTGTCTGGCATATGAAATGTTTGGGCAATGCAGACAGGGTTGAGATTTGCTACCACTCTCCCTTGAGGACCAATTATTCTCTGTGTGTCCTGATCATAGTGCCTGGCACACTCAAGGACCAGGTCATAACACTGCACCGTGGAAGGGAAGCCAGCTACATCTGACAATTCTGATTCCTTCATCCTTCTAGCCACCAAAGGAGACTCCTCTGCCACCATTCTTCCTTTAAATTCTTCATAATCCCAAATGCCAACATTTGTATCAGTCACTTTTGACCAGACAAAAGTGATTTTACTCTTAGGGATCTTGCTCTTAATGTCCATTTTAATCTTCTCTGCATCAGATATTGAGGACCCATCTGCTGCCTTGCTAGATTCAGCCTGCACTTAATATGGAAATCATAATAAAAACCACAAGAAAGAGAATGTTAATCCATAAGAACACTGTTAGAATAAGCCTCATACAGTCAAGGTGTTATTAGAATATCAGTATGACTAATGGATCTCGCTATGACATCTTGTCGATGAATGTTTGTCTTGCCGATGGTGTATATGATAGCGATAATTTTATTGCACCCCACCAAATTTTGGAAAAACCCGCTAGAGATGGGTTATCCCAAAGGAACGAGAAATCCCGGATTGAGGCCAAAAGCTGGATTGCGACATGAAGTTGCGATTTCACACACATCTCATTAATCATGAATTTCAATTATTTAAGCTTAGGGAAAGTTATGCATGGACCTTCAAAATATTTTCTTTGCGTTTTAGGCCCATTTGAGAGAAAACTAAAGATGAATGGCGATGCCCTAGGTTTAAACCCTATACATCCACCATTAACACATAGGAAAACCTATGACTCAGGTAATTCAAATGCCGACACCATAGTATGGGAAAAAATCATGATTCTCAAGTAAGTTCACCAAAATGCAAACAGACCAACAAACTCAGAAATTACTTGGGAGATCATAAATTAATCAATGTTACGCAACCCTAGTCATGAAGCAATCAAATATTCAGGGACTCAAGTCCCAGAAGCTCTTATGACATCAACGTGCTATCCATAATCATCAATTCAAAGAGAAGCAATCAAACACATACCATTATAAAGCAGAAATTGATCCCAAAATCAGCAAATGCGAAGAGAATGGTGTCCACAAAGAACAGGGCCAAGAATGCACAAGAAATTGCCACTAAATCGATCAATCAGTTCACAAGAAAGCGCTCCTTAGCTTAATCGATGTAAAATAATAAGCATGATAGCATAAAAGACCTCAAAATCAAGTTAAATACATCCTTCAAAGCACGTACGAAGTCATTAATGCAATTGATAAGACAGTAAAAAAACCCAAGAATCTGACGACAAGGCGAAATCTGAGAAAATCCAACCCACACAGAAATCCACAAATACTGAAAATCTCTAAACAACAGGGTCTAGCCGGAGTCCAAGCGGGATCCGGGAAAATCCGACTAGGGTGGAAAATCCCGAATCCGAGGAAAAACCTAAAATTTATCCAGAACCAAAGATCTTCAATAAATAACTCAGGGGAGACACTTAGGCAATCAAAATAAACATTTAGCACATGCCTAAATAAGATAAAACCTCAAAAAGAAAGGGCCAAGAAACCAAAACCAGAGTGAAAGAGGGTCCCTACTTCCAAGCGGGGCGTGTGTACAAAAATTGCACAACAAATGGCGACTTTTGCTGGGAAAATACTCCAGAGCATTTGATGATGAACAAGAATCGAGAACCCATAATCTCTGGTTTCAATCTCACCATCAAACAAACAAAGAAAAATGCAAAGATTTAAAGAATCAGAACCAAATGATAGACCAAACCTTCCATAAACTGAAAATCCAAGTGTGTGCATATGAGTTCATTTCCCTCCTTAAGCTGCTGGAGAAACCAAGTTCAGTCAAGTCAGGCTATGTAAGGATTCTAACTTCAAAAGCAACCTGGATAGGGCCTCACTACCAGTCAAGCGTCCATAGCCCCGATGAGGTTATCGATGTGACTCTCCTGAACATAGCTCTACTACCAGCCAAGCGTCTATAGCCTCGGTAGAGATATTCAGGTACCCCTGATAAGTTGAATTTATTCTTTTGATTTTCAATATTTCACTTTTCTTTCTTTTGATAGTCTTTTCTATCACTTTTCATTTCAACTTGTGAACAATGAAGTTCACACCCAGGGCTGAGAACCACAGTGGTGTTGAAGTAGAAATAGGATTTTTCACCTGACAAAACTTCACAAGGATTCCTATAGTAACATCAGGATTCTTAAGATGTATGAGAGATATAAGATTTCAGAGTACTTCAAATTCAAATCAAAGTCGGTGATCAATCTTCTATAAATCTAATATTAAGACTGTTGGAAATAGTAAATATTTCAACCATCCTTTCAAGATGCAAGACTAAAGTCCACCAAGGAAATACTTAGAACAATTCTAGATAATGATATAGTTTCCATGTAGGTGCAACACATCCAGGCGAAAAAAGAGAAACCTCCAAAGCAAGAGTAGAGCAAAAAAAAACAAACCAAAAGCAAACCTACACTAACCAAACCAAAAAGCAAGGCAGAAAGGGAAACCTAATCTAACTATATACAAGACAAGAGCTGAAAACAACTCAAGACTGGAAATAATGCTTCAAATACTGCCCATTGGTAGGCAGTGGGATATCCTCTCCAGTAAGAGTTTTCAAATGGAAAACATTATCTCCCAGAATTTCTGAAATCTGGTAAGGGCCAAGCCAAAGTTTATCAAAATTTCCATGTTCTCCCTTACGGTCATGGGCTTTATCCCAGTAAAAAACCAAGTAAAAAATCCTAAAAGCTTTAACCTTGGCTCTTTTATCAAATCATCTCTTGACAACCCCCTGATGCTTAGCAAAGTTTTACAGGGCTTCGTCTCTCTTTTCCTCAAGGTGTAATAATTCAGTAAGTCTAGCCTCACATTTATCTCCCTCATCATAATATTCATTAATGAACTGCAAGGTGGGGATCTTTAACTAAATGGGAAACACGGGCTCTAATCCATAAACCAGGTGATAGGGTGATATTCCTATGGAAGTCTTATGTCTGGTGCGATCTGCCCAAAGAGAAAATCTAAGTTGGGTATGCCAATCCTTCAAATTTCTTTCTAACAGTTTGCGGATAACGGTCAGAAGATTTTTGTTGGACGACTTAGCCAAACCATTGCCCTGAGGATAATAGTTGGATGCAAATTTAATTATAATCCCATGGTCAAAAGCCCAGTTATAAAACTTCAAAGATGAAAATGCAGGACCATTATCACAAACTAAAGACATAGGACATCCAAAATGATTAAGAATACCTTATTTGATGAAGTTAATTACTACCTTTGAAGTACATTTCTTGCAGGCAAGGGCCTCGATCCATCTTGTAAAATAATAAGTGACAGTAAGGATATACCTGTGACTAGCAGAAGAAAGCGGATTGATTGGACCTATGAAGTCCATTCCCCACTATGCAAATGGTTTTACCTCGAATACCGGTTGGAGTGGGAGCACAGCATACTTCTCTCTAGTGGCCGTAGTCTGACACACATGACAAGTTCTGACGTGGTTGTGTATATCTTTGAATAGTGTAGGCCAATAGTAACTAGCTCTCAGAATCTGGTTCGCTGTAGAAGGTGTTGATCCATGGCTTGTACCATATCTGTCATGGAATTCCAATATCACTCTTTTAGACTTTTCCTTTCCTAGGCACCTCAAATAAACACCCTCATGATTTTTCTTATATAGGATAGCTCCTTTAAACATGAAACTGTCACTCTTTAAGCGCAATGCCCTTCTTTGTACTGAATTGAGATGATCAGGGCATCTCTGGTTCAGGAGGTAATGAACAGTATCATCATACCACTCTCTAGGAGAAACATCCTCTAAATTATAACTCTGAGCTGTAAGGTCAGGGCCTATCTCTGCCATTGTCTGTGTAAGCCCTTTCCCTCTTACCAACTTCATGGGTTGAATTTCTATATCATATTCTTGTAACATAGTTACCCACTTGGCTCTGCGTCCCGCCAGCTCATTTTGCATCAATAACAGCTTAACTACAAGATCAGGAACTATTGCAAAGATTTTGTTTCTGAGGATATAATGCCTAAACTTTTTTACTGCCCTGACTAAGACATAAGCCTGCTTTTCCACACTTGGGTATCTCAACTCTGCATCCCTCAATGGTGCACTCATGAATGCTATGGGATGCTCATTTCCTTGATCTTACTTTTGAGTTAACATAGCAACATAGGAATGAACAGAGGCAAATGAATATATAGAATGGTTTAACATAGTCTGAACTTACCAAAATAGGAGCTTCAGCAATATCCCTCTTTATCTCTATAAATGCTTCTTTTTCCTCTGCATTCCATTCAACTTTGGCCTCCTACTTTAACATTGCGTTCAGTGGCTTAACTATTTATGTGAACCCAGTGATGAACTTCCTCACAAAGTTGATCTTGCCAAAGAATGATTTCATTTCTTTTTTACTGGCAGGTAGTGGAATCTTAAGAATGGCTTCTATGCATTCTGGATCAATGGTAATTCCCTTTTCAGAGAGAACATGCCCCAACAATTTACCTTCTGCTACTCCAAAGATGCATTTCTTTGGGTTGAGAGATATTCCAAACTCCCTACATTTCTGAAAAACTTTACATAAATCTGAGATATGATCACCTCTCTTCTTGGAAAAGATAGTTAGATCATCCATATAAATGATTATGCACTTATCAATTATATCTTTAAAGGCAATGTCTATAGCTCGTTGGAATGTTGCTCCAGCATTAATCAAGCCAAAGGGCATCCTCCTGTAAGAAAAAAGTGCCCCACTTGGTGGTGAAAGTAGTCTTGTGCCTATCCTCATATTGCACCATGACTTGGTTGTATCCTGAATAACCATCCAAGAAGGACATCATCTGAGATCCATTGACAATCTGGAGCACTTCATCTAGTGAGGGTACTGGGTAATTATCTTTCTCTGATGCTCTATTTAGGTTTTCTGAAGTCTACACAGTCTGATTTCACCATTTTTCTTTCATACTGGCACCAAGTTTGCAACCTAGGTGGAGTGTCTGATAGGAAATATTATCCTTGCAGACAATAATTTTTGCACTTCCTTCTATATTATGGGTTCCAGTAAAGCATTGATGGGCCTTTGCCTCTATCTAAAAGGCTTTACTCCTAGATTGAGAGGAATAGTATAGGTTATGATTGATGTATCATAAGTCTTTAAGTCTTCATAACTCCAAGCTATCACATCTGGATATCTATGTAGTGCATTGATGATTCCTTGTCTTTCCTCAGGAGTGCATACTTTACCAATAAAGACATTTTTGACATCCTCCTGAGATCTTGTATTATATTTATCACACTGTCCACTAATAGACTCTTTCCTAGTATCCTATTCCTAATCTCTGATCTTGTCCAGATCAAAGATCCTCTCTAGTTGCACCATTCCCCTAGGAATTGTGTTGGTCTTCAGATTAATTACCCCTTCCAAGTCCATCTTAGCTTCTTGAAGTTCAGTTTTGTCAATGATTTGAGAAGCAAAGACATCAGTACTAGTAATAAAATCTAAGATATGCTTGTCGTCTTCAAATACTTGGAAGTTGGTGATATTATCGGGTACTGAGGGTACTGGGGTCAGCTCCATAGTAAACTTCTTTAGTCCTGAAAGAGATAGAGGCTGCAAGGTACTTGCCGCCTGAGCAAGAGAATTAGTTTTTTGGTTCTTATTTTGTGGAATCAACTGAATGTTGAAGGAGTCAAATCCTTCAATGAGGTCCCACACTTTGTGTCTATATTTGGTCATTCTCCTGTCATGACAAGAGTATTGTCTCCTAACTTGCTTGACTACTAACTCAAAATCTCCAAAAACTTGCAAGATCTTAACCTTTTTCTTCAATGCCATTAACAATCCATGCACCAAGGATTCATATTTTGCAACATTATTCGTATAGTGAAATTGAAGTCTATGAGCAACAAAAAATGTATTACCTCTCAGACAAATTAGCTCGAAACCTACCCCAGCTCCATTCTTTGATTTGGACCCATCGAATCTTAAAGTCCAACAACCAACAACTATAGAGTTCCCTACTTTTTCTCTTGCATTGTTACTGCTGGATGGCTTTTCAGAAGGCATCACTCCTTTTCCTTTAGGATCTTCTTGGACATTCAAGATATCAATTTTGACTGCAGGAGTGGGGTTGATACGTTTCTATATTTATTCCACTGCAACCTGGCATAAGCAACAGTCCAATTCCAAATGAGAAGCATTATGCACCCTGCACCAATTGGGCAAGAGTAGCTCTCCAAAGTTCATTCCTCTTCCTAGCTGAACTTGATCTTGAATGCACTTCTGAATGAACTCTTAAAAACTATCTAGTAAACCAAGCTGACCATCTTCCAGACCACTATCATCTCCAGCTGGTTTGATCAGGATTTTAGTACCACTAGATTCTATTGTAAGGTTGACAGGTGTTGTGTGGAACATAAGAACTTCCTCCATATATGGCTCCTCAAGAGGAGCAACAAGCATATAGTTACCCATACTTACTTCTGATACCAGAATTTCAGCAGAGCTTTTCTAATATTCTCTAATCATGTACTTCATTCTAGGTTCTCTTTCAATTCTAATATGGTTTGGCACTCCCTTCCAAGGAAGCCACATATGGGAGTGATCAGTCGAAACATACCCATTCAAGGCCCTGGTAAAGTCTCTTCCCAAGATTAGGCCATAAGCGTTCGGTATGTCAGCCACATGTATATTGATAACTTGTTGAATCCTAGGATCAGAAGCAATCTGCATATGAATCATATTTAACTCTCCTACAATATTGACTTCAGTCCTATCCAATTGTGTGACTTTCTTCTATGATTCAGCAGGAGTAATTCCCATAGCTCGACATACATCGAAAGGCATAACATTGATTGAAGCACCAGAAACTAGCAGACAATTATGCAGATTCTTACTAAATATTCGAACAGAAATCAAGAATGGAGGTGTGTCTGTCTTCCCTTGAAATAGAGTTAAGGAAGTATCTACTTGAGCAACTTGAGATTTGTCCTTTTCTTTCCCAGTATCTCCAAGGGGCATATGGACTTGATTATGAGTTCGATTTTGTCTTCCTACTGACTAAGAACCAAATACTCTATTGACATTCTTGCTAACTGATTTATCTTGTGACATGGAGTTTACATTATAAGATCCTAAGACTGCATTCCTAATGGATGGAACTCTTAATAACTCGAATGCAGATAGATTTACCTTCAATTTTCTGAGTTCTTCAACAACATACAGGGCCAATTGTCCCTCACTCAAATCAGCAGGGGTCTCCCTTGGATATTTGATCACTCTGTCTTTGTTTGCGTCAACATTTCTCCCTTTTGGCATATCAGTGTGTCCTGGATCTTGAGATAAATATTGTTTGGACACTTGAGGTAGTAATGGATTATTGCTAGTAGTAGGGTCTGGAGGTGTGTTGAAATTTTTTGGTGGAATGGAAGTAGTGAAGGGGCTTCCAGCCTGTGGGCATCTGTGTGGCAACTCCCTCACATCATACTTCTTGACAGGTCTCTGGAAGGTCTGCACTTCTTCAACATAAACCTCCTCTTCATCTCTGGGACCATTATCATTCACTTGAATCTCATCAAATAACTATGTCATTTCATCCCCATTGCATACCTGGTCTTCCTCTTCCTCCAACTGGTCAGATTCCTCTTCAGGTACATTTTCCTTACTTTGTGGAAAAGGGGCATGATTCAATACCAACACTGGTGAATCATAAGGATTGGATGGTACTATTTCCTGACCACTTGCATTGTTCTCCACTTCATACCAAAAGATCGAGGCTGCTATTTGGAACTCTTGACAATCTAACTCAGAATGCTGACTCATTTTGTGGAGCCTACACCACCCCAATAAAGCAGTCTCAGCTAGATATACACCGCTAGGAGGCTTCTCTTGATTAACTGGTTGCCTAGAAGACTGATTAACAGGTTGACTAACTGGTTGATCCAATGGGGTGGGGACTCCTCCATTGTTGGGCCCTATGTTCCAAGTCATGTTCTATCCTAATTGCTGCCTTCTCTCAAAACCTTGTCTACCACCTGGTCCTCTGTCAAAGTTCTAACCTGAGGATTGCCCCTTATCATAGTTCTTTCTTCTGTCATTATTATACCCTCTATCATTATTAAATCCCCTGTCATTGTTATAACCTATGTCCTGGTTATATCCTCTTTTATTATTGTATCATCTATCATTATTGTGTCCTCGGTCCTAACATTGCCCTCTATCAAAGTTTTGTCCTTGTGGATTTTCTCTGTTCTGACTAGACTGCATATTTCTCTGAGCAACTTGCAACTAACTGTTCTAGTTCCTCAAGTAATTCACCTCCATATTCAGCTTCTTTATTTGTTCAGACAATTCATCCAGTCTTTCCTTGTCAGGATTACTATATGGAGGCTGATTCACATTATTCTGGGAATACCCTGCTGCAACATTGGCATTTAGTGACTGGTTCAAGACTTTAGAATTTTGCACGTATGAAAGATAACTAGCCTGAGGCTGGATATGTAGAGGTCGATTCACATTTTTCTGAGGGTAACCAATTGTGGATGAAACTTGTCCCACGGAAGGTCCTGGGTGAGGGACTAGGGGCAACTGAGGTACTAGATTCATGATTGGAGTATGGTTTGCCAGAGCCAGGTTGAGAGCTGGAACTTGTCCAGGGTGCGCAACGGGTCCTAATGAGAGTAGAGGCCCAGATAGATGTTGCCTTAGATTAGTGCTAACTTTCACAGCCTCTGTATATGCATCAAGTAGACTAGCAAGAGGATTATTACTCCACTTCATAAAGGTAGTTGTCAAACTATCAAGTCCCTCATAATAAACTTCTAGAGCAGTGGGTTCATCAACAACATAAGGGGCCTGTAGTCTGGTATAGGCACGATGAAACCTATTGTTGAAAGATCCTATAGGCTCATTGACCTCCTTTTAACATTAGTGAACTAATGGTAAAGCCCATTAGAACTAATGGGGATTTGAGACTTTTGCAAAAAGGCAACCTCTAGCTCAGTCCAATGCTCGATAGACCTAGCAGGCAAATGGTTGTACCAATAGAACGCATCCTCCCCTAGTGAATAAGGAAATAATCTATAAGCTACATCCTTATGGTTTATCCCCCTATCCTTAAGGCCAGTCTGAAAGATCCTGATGTGCTCCTCAGTGGTTCTATTAGGATCATTGACATGGAATTTTGAGCAAAATTGTTCAGGGTTTTTGGGCATGACATTGTAAACAGAAAAACTTAATGGAGATGGCTTGGTTGCTAGGAAAGCCATTGGTGGAGGTGGGGGTGGCAATGGCTAATTTATGACTGGCTGAGGTTGTGGACTGGGAATTCCCTCAGACTCAGATGAACCTAATGAAGACAGGGATGATGGAGATGTGGGAGGTGGATAGGATGATGATGACTCTCCCCTTCTATTGGTCCTTCTTGACCTAGTAGGGTCCGGTAATTCCTGAAATTCCTCCTCTCCTGGAGTGGATCTTGTTCTTCTTTTAAATCTCTTAGGAGAGATGGCGTTCAAAAATTGATCCAACTTGCTTATTCAGGCCCTCCTTCGAGCGCCAATTTGTGGATGATATTTTCTACACAGCAACAACTCAGACAAAATGTAATATCCTATCTCACTTGAAAGGTAAATCTCTATTAGCAAGCCTCAAGAGATAACCCCAAGGTCTCTAATGTCAGGTCTTGACAATGCATAAACAACTCAGTGATAAAATGTGAAAATGTTGGTAATCACAATGGGACCTTACTACAAGCAAAATACTAAATCTCAACTTATCAAATCTAACAATGTAATGATACTTCAATTCAAAATCTGACTCAATGATAAATAAATAACAAAATATTAGGGTTTCAAAGAGATTTCTAAATCTAATACTAGTCCTAAGATTAACAATGAAAATTTCCAACACTCAAAATGGACCAATCCCTCAAAACCGATCTCTACTTGACCTAGATAAATCTGCAATCTTACAGAAAACAATGCAATATTCTAAGGTGTTAAGATTTTCAAATCATGAACATTCATTCAAACAACCCTATTACAATTGAAATGAATAAATATTCACAATTGAACTAAGCACAACGAATATGAAGTCCAAGCTAACTTTGCAAAGCATCTAACAATTAGTTGGTTGCATAAAGTATGGACTAAGGGATTGCTACAACACTTCAAGTATCAAATCACAAACATTATTGAATCGAATCTAATCTAAATATTAACCTCCTCAAAGCAATTAAAAAGATAGAATAACAAGAACCATGCAAGACAAGAGAATACAAGTATGGCACCAAATCACAATGTCGTTTCTTGCATTCAAATTGTCCACTGTAGCAACAATTCAAGCTTTCTGTTACAATATTTTCTTGAGAACAACTACTTGCTAACTTGCTCTACTTAATTTGCTTCTAACTATCTTTGCTCTGTATCAATCTCTATATTCTAACCCCTTAGAAATGAGGTGAAATGCCAAATATATAGAATCCCCCAGAAAAACCCATCAGCCCAACAAGAGTTTTGTAGCATTAATTAGGCACCACTAGTTGGCCAAGAGAAAGTCAAACTGGAATAAAGGAATGCATTAAATGCATGAACTACACCCAGGTCAGCCTGGGATTCCCAATGTAGCTCGGACTAATGCAGGGTATGATAATGGGGAACCACAAATCTCGATGTAGCTGGGCATTAACTACCTTCCCCTTTGTCTCTATTCCGATCTGGCCCTTCATGGACTTTCAAGAGCACCCCATCCAAGTCGGCCACAGATGGTAATGGAAAAACCCTAAGTCATCTTTCAATTGATGCAATCTCCTCCCTTGATTGCTTTACCAACCTATCCCAATCTACCTTATATGTTAGCTATTTTTCAATGACAACAATGTATGTGGCCGCATCATCTAACTGATGCTTAGAGATGAAATCATAATTGTTTGGTGCATAAAGATCATGCCACCACTTCCTCAACTATTCCCAACTCAGGTACTTGGGTGCGATCTTCCTCCTTCTTGTCATAATTTCAAAGAAGGCAATGGATCCATTGTAAACACCGGCTAGGGTATCATCAATCTGCATCCTTTGTTTGTAAATCTTCTTCAACACTTTCTGCCTAATCTACAATGCCTCATACCACTCCCATGGTTCAGAAGCTCTGGAGGAAGGAAGAATTCCATCACTTACCAACCTATCTTGGGTGTACTCCATGATAGTTCTAGTTTTCTGTAGCAAAAGATCTGTATCTTCCCTATCCTGTGCCAACACCACCTTCAACCAATCAGTTGCCATGATAGCATCATTTCTAGTTGACAAAATCTCCCTGATAGCCTCATTACCCTTGGTTTGCACCCCTTGCAACCAATTTTTAGTGGCAAGAGTGGAAGCCTTCATCTTTTCAAGCCCGGTAATGGTCTCCTGAGGTAAAGGTCCCGTAGCAGAAACCAAGGGATTAATAGACTGCAAGGGCTTCATCAAATCCTCCAAGCATTTCCTGAGATTCTCATTTTTCTTTCTTTACTCCTACTTGGTCTTTATTTCCTTCCTCAACCTTCCCAAGATGACTGCACTAGAACCCTGGTAATCCTCAATATCCTGCTCAACAGATGTAGGCCCAAGATTGAAAGTTTGAACATTATAATCTTTTCCAGCCACATCATCCCTATTTTTATCTAGAGTAGGGGTGGCAATGTGAACAACTATATTATGAGCTTCATCTCTTTCAATCCTCGAGATCACCCTAGCCTTCTTGTTACCTTTATCTTTTCCAATCTTGGCTAGCAGTGCATCCCAATTCAGTGGACTATCTTCCACAACAACTTGTTTTCTCCTTATCTCCTTATCCAACCAACCAGGGATAGTGGATTCCAATTGCACCTCAACCTATTTTTCCTCTTCTTGTTGACCTTTAGGTGCTTCCTTACTCAAATTTTGTTTATTAGGAGTCTCATATGTCTTGCTTTCCTTCTCCTCAGCATGCTCTTCCTCTTGTTCAGGTGATGGATCCTTCACTATTTCCTCTTCTCTTGGAGGGACTTCTTCAGTTCTACCAAGGGAATCCACATATGCAACCAAAGAGGATTGCATTATCTTTTCAACTTCTGCCTCTACACTATGGAGATCACCCTCATGGAATTCTTCTCCTTTAGTATCCGGATGATCCTCAACATCCTCTAACTCACTAGGTTTTCCTTGAGCTTCATGAGTGGAAGGCACATCATCATGCAGCTCGTCATGAGAAACCACCAAAGGGAGATCTACCTTAGGCACACTATCCCTAGGAGAAGGAGTCCTACACCTCCTTGTATACACCTTGGCCTTCTCCCCCAAACTTTCAACATTTACCAATAGTGGGGTAACAACTTCCTCCCCTGCCTTGGAGCTCACCTTCTCTGACAATTTTATGATTCTTCTCCTCTTGGGCACCAACACATCAACCTCAGGACCCTTATTTTTAGCTCAGACTTCCTAGTCCTTCTCCTCTGCTTGGCTTTTGATTTTCTCTATTTTTCTGCTTCCTGGACCTCCTCCTCTTGAACACCTTTAATTTTGATTTTGAATGGAGAATCCAACTTACCCTTGCCCTTAGGATCCTGCTTGGTAGATTCTTCAGAGGTGCAGTGGGGACCCAAATCTCCCATTAGTGCATAGGTGCATTGTACACCATTATTTTCCAACTCCCATAGCTTATTCTTTAGCCACATCCTAGTGAATTTGATAACTGGATCCACCAGTTGTTTTAATTATGTCTTTTCCTCCTCCAACCAATCCACATCACCAATTTGTTTGTCCTTTATGGCCTCATAAGAATTATTCTAGATCAAGTTTCCATCATCTTCCAATTGATCAGGAACTGCCTTTACATTATATAGTCGGACCGATTCAACTGGAAGATGGGAGAATTTCTACTTTCTGACCTCAAATTCGTCACTGCAGTTAACCCAATAGTCCTCCAAATTCACCTTATGGCTATACTCTTTGTTGGCCTTCTTTTGAGCCTCCTGTAATATCAAATCTGGACCTCTTTGAGTGGAAAGACAAGCCAAGAGTACTCATTTTTTCTTCTGAAGCTTGGAAAAAACCAATGGAAGGACAAGCCTCTCCAGTACCAATCCTCAAGGGGAAGTCTCCACCAAATCCAGTCTTATGCTTGTCCCTCTTGACAATGGCATCAAAGTCACAGATTTGCCTAGTGACCTCCAACAGTAGAATGTGATCCGTAGGGTATCTTGGAAGTCTGTATGGAGTTCTCTGGCAGCCATCAATCTGAATGTAGGAGAAATTTAGGAACTTAATAAACAATGCCCCATACTTCTTGATGAGTTCTTTTGCTTGATCTCAAATCCTAACATGCTCTGCACCTTGAAGAAATCTAGTGATATGCATGGTGAATGCATCATTCACCCTCCTATAGCTTGAGCTTCCTAGATGCAACTGAGGGTAAACCTCGTAGATGATATCCTATCCAAAGGTGCCCCTTGTACTCAATCCTTTGTAGGGGTGGAATCTTGCAAGCATGTAGACCAAATATGAAGTCATTGTGAAGGTCTTTGTTTGCAACACATTGGACAACTATTCGTGAATTACTCCACTAATGACCCCTGCCCAATGGTAGTTAATCTTCTCTTACTCCATCCTCACAATCACATGGCACATCCAATTTTCAAACATGCCAGCATTCTTTAATCCAACCACCCTACTGAGTAGAGTGATGGCATCATAATATTCCTTCTTGAACTTTATCCTGAAAAGTTGTTTGGGCAGTTTAGAATAGTGAGACTTAGGCTTCTCTAGCCAGGAATTGATAAACTGTTGTGACTTCACAGTCTGTTCATCGTAAAACTCCTGAGCCGCCTCAATGCTGAATCCCACCACATGAGACCTGTCTAGCATATCAAATGTTTGGGCAATGGAGACAAGTTTGAGATTTGCTACCACTCTCCCTTGAGGACCAATTATTCTCTGTGTGTCCTGATCATAGTGCTCGCACACTCAAGGACCAGGTCATAACACTACACCGTGGAAGGGAAGCTAGCTACATGTGACAATCCTGACTCCTTCATCCTTCTAGCCATTGAAGGAGACTCCTCTACCGCCATTCTTCCTTTAAATTCTTCATAATCCCATAGGCCAACATTTGTATCATTCACTTTTGACCAGACATAAGTGATTTTACTCTTAGGGATCTTGCTCTTAATGTCCATTTTAATCTTCTCTGCATCAGATATTAAGGACCCAGCTGCTGCCTTGCTAGATTCAGCCTGCACTTAACATGGAAATCATAATAAAAACCATAGGAAAGAGAATGTTAATCCATAAGAACACCGTTAGAATAAGTCTCATATAGTAAAGGTGTTATTACAATTCATTAAAAATGCTTTTGATAAACTTCGGGTTTCAAAACCATCTGGGTAATTCGAGCCAGGGAGGAATTTTGGGAAATTTCAGGCCAGATGGATTCCTATGGAATAATCAACAAACACCTACTAACAAATAAATTTGATCATTTTCCATCAATAAACCACATGGGAGATCATAAAATAGCATGAATAAATCATAAAATGCATTGAAAATCACTAACACATCATGCTATTCCATATTTCCTTACATTTCATCAAGTTTCAGGAAAATCCACCAAAGATGGATTTTCGCAAAGGCAGAGACACTTCACAAAATCTAGAAAACATAGGGGACCAAGGACTTCAAGAAAATCCAGCGTCAGCGAAAATACGTGGAATCGTCTCAGCTCGCCAAAAGTCTTTCATCTCGCTAAGAAGTCTTGGGGACTTTTGGGAGGTCACACTAAAGGTGGATGTCATCGGATGAGGTTTCGCTAAAACTAGGTGGTTTCGGTGTAACATCTCGCTGACGAGGGGGAGTCTCATCGAAGCAAATGGATGTTTCGGCGATAGGTTTTGAATTCAGCTAGAGGTCTTGTCGACTGCGTAATGTTTTGCTGACATGGAGTCTCATCGGTATAACCTCTGGCCGACAACATGTGATCTCCCCGAAAGAAGATCCGAGCTCGCTAAGAAAGGAAGGCTTCGTCATGAAGTCTCGGCGACCGTTGTCTCGCCGAAAGTGAAGGTCTCGGCAAGAGTTGTGAGCTCGCCGAAAGGTCTCACCGACCAAGCAGGGTCTCCCTGACTGAAATGAAGGGAGCTCGACGAGAGCAAAATGCGCTCGGTGAAAGGTCTCGCCGAAGGATGGAGGTCTCAGCGATGGAAAAGAATATCGGTATGACTAATGGATCCTGCTATGACCTCTTGCCAATGAATTTTTTTCTTGCCAATGGTGTATATGATAGTGATAATTTTATTTCACCCCACCAAATTTCAAGAAAATCCGCCAGAGATGGATTATCCCAAAGGAATGAGAAATCCTAGACTGAGGCCAAAAGCTAGATTGCGACATGAAGTCGCGATTTCACACACAACATCTCATTAATCATGAATTTCAACGATTTAAGCTTAGGGAAAGTTATGCATGGACCTTCAAAATATTTTATTTGCGTTCTAGGCCCGTTTGAGAGAAAACTAAAGATGAATGGTGATGCCCTAGGTTTAAACCCTATACATCCGCCATTAACACAGGAAAACCTATGACTCACGTAATTCAAATGCCGACACCATACTAGGGGAAAAAATTATGATTCTCAAGTAAGTTCACCAAAATGCAAACAGACCAACAAACTCAGAAATTACTTGGGAGATCATAAATTAATCAATGCTACGCAACCCTAGTCATGAAGTGATCAAATATTCAGGAACTCAAGTCCCAGAAGCTCTTATGACATCAACGTGTTATCCATAATCATCAATTCAAAGCAAAGCAATAAAACACATACCATTATAAAGCGGAAATCGATCCCAGAATCAACAAATGCAAAGAGAATGGTGTCCACAAAGAACAGGGGCAAGAATGCGCAAGAAATCACCACTAAATTGATCAATCAGTTCGCAAGAAAGCACTCCTCAGCTCAAACAATGGAAAATAATAAGCATGATAGCATAAAAGACCTCAAAATCAGGTTAAATACATCCTTCAAATCACGTATTTATACCTTCATTCTTCTCTATGTCATGCATCTCTTTCACATTTTATCTTTATATTTTTCTTGTGTTTTCCTTTTGGAGATGAGGCAAGGCATTGAGACATTCATGTTGACCCAAAAGGATTTCTTTTTACTTTTCCTTTTCATTTTATCTTTATCTTCTTCTTGTGTTTTCCTTTTGGGGATGACACAAGGCATCGAGACATTCATGTCTCCTTCATGTTGACCCAAAATCCTTTCCTTGTTCTTTCGTCTTTTATTTTTTATTTGTCTTGTGTTCCTTTTGGGGATGATGCAAGACATCGAGACACCCTATGTCTCTTCCATGTTGACCCAAAAGGTTTTTCTTTGTTTTTGCTCTCTTTGTGTCATTCTTCCAGTTCTATGTGTATTTGGGGATGGTGACAATTCTGAGCTCTCTAATATCATTGTAGCAAAGAACATACTGACCCCAAATCCATAGATCCCTTATGTATTTAGTGTTTTCATTTTGGGGCAACCCCTCTTATTTTTCTCTCACATGATCTAGATTTACTTGGAAACATATGACTTGGCATAGGGCTTTCCAAGTTGGCTCTCATGTCTTCTTTCTTATGTGCATTTTTTATTTTCTACTTTAAAGTAATTGCTCATAGTATGGTGTTTAGCAATTCCTTTAAAGTGGGGGCATACATTGGCATTATTCTTTTGCATTTTTCCTTTTCATGGTTCTTAGTGCAACCTTCTTACTTCATACGATGTGTTTTTCACTTCGTGGATGACATGGGGTGTAATTTCCTTCAGGAGTGTGATCTCTCTTAGCATATTACATTCCTCTTAGAGACTTGATGTGACAAATTGCATCCCCTAAGTTGCAAATTTTCTATTCTTTGATTGGTCCTCTTTTGCAGACATTAGACACAATGTTCCCTAAGTTAAGACCTTGCATGAACTAAGCAAGACTTATTTGAACATTCTTTGCATGTTGAATTTTTCATTTTGCATTTTTTGTTATATGGCCACCTTGCATAATATAGCTTGCATGCCTATGGAGCCATCTTGTTTGTTCATGAGCTCCAAGCATATGAATTATTGCTTGTCTCATGAAGCTTGAACATCATTTTTTTTTGGCACCTTATTAAAGTTATTAGAAGGTATAAATTTGGTATGGTTGAGTAGGAAGCCCAACCTGAGGCATGACTTTCCCCATAGCCACTTGTTTGTGTGTGAGTGCATACTATCCATGAGTGTATGTTTCTCACCTTTTAGGACTTCTCACCTGACGGACAAGCAGGTGTTCCATCGCCTCAGAGTGAGTACGCATTTTATGGACAAATAGCCTAGATCTGATCCACATCAGGATGGACAAATGGTCGAAGCTTGATCCAATTCTTTTATTTCTTTTCTCTTTATATATTTGGCAGTGTATGATTGGTCTTGTTGCTGCTCTTTGTATCATTTTAATGTGCATTCCTTTATGCTTATGTTGGTTTTCCATGGGATCTTAGTCATGGGGGCTTGATCACCCCTCTTGATTTTTGTCATCTTAGCTTGCTAGCATTGGTTCATTTGAACCCCTCTTGGTGCATGTTTGTCTACTTTAGTGTGAGCTTGAAGCAGGTTCATCCTTTCACTAAAGGGGGCTAAATGTAGTGTTAAAAAATGGGTCCTTTGACATTTTTGCACTCGTTTGGGGCCTTCTTGTGGATTTTGGCTTAATGTTTCCTTGATTCGATGTTGTAATGTGGATAACACATTCACATTAGTTCTTGGGCCCTTGCAAACTAATTGAATTTAATGGTTCCTTGCAAAAGTGTAGTGAAGTGTTGTAACACACTTTCGCACTTTTCTAGAGTTTCACACATTTCTACACTTTTTTGGTCCCATACATTATGCCTGGGTGGACTCATTCACCACCTTGGGAAAATGAGTCCTGTGTGACCAAAATTCAAATTTAAATCAAATCTCTGACAACATTTTATTCTCCTAGATCTAATGTTGGCTTATAGTGTTGTAATTTCGGGAATTCTTGCATAATTAATTATAAATACAAGGTTCCTTCATGCATTTTCATCCTAAGCATTCAAGTATTCATCCTTATAGCAAGTTAGAGCTCACAAGAGATCATTAAGCATTCACAAGAGCATTTAAGGCATTTCAAGGGCATATTATCAAGCATTCAAAAGCATTTAGGAGCATCAATCATCATGTCAAAGATTGTATTCTTCATGTTTGTTATTGTGCTATGATGTAGAGTTCATGATCCAAGCAAGCATTGCATTCAAGATCTATTTCCTTCAAGTGCAAGAATAAAAAACCACATCCATTGCAGCCATTTCAAACATAATTGTAACACTTAATTGTAAGGGTTTGGTGAGTTGCAACATTACTATTTTTTCATTCATCATTCTCTTTCCATATTTTCTTTCATTTCAAGGTTTAATTACCAACAAGGGGTTTGACCAAGGCAAACCCCTATTCCCTAACCCTACAACATTTTCCCCTCTTCTTGTGTGTGATTTGTAGGGCTAGGTTGCAAATTTTTCAAGGAGCAAAGTTGGAGAAAAGTTGTCAAATCCTTAAAGTTTTCAATGTTGTCATCAAACCTTGGAGAAGCTTGGAGAAGACCTATAGGTGGTATTCTGCAGTTCTAGATCCGAAAACCAGTCAGGAATCGCAGAGCAGACCGAGGGGCACAAAATCCAATTCAAAATTTCTAGAAAAGTAGAAGTGGACTGATTCACCACTATTGATGAATGATTCGCACTATACAGGCCTGACAAGGATTTTTGTAGATCCAAATACCCTTTTGGTTGAAACCTACTCCAGTGCATTTTCCCGGAAGCTGGACTGGTTTGCTCAGCTTGGAAAATGAGTCCCAGTCAACATCAATAAAAAATCTATCAATGATCCAAACCTCCATTCTACCTTCTTTAGTCTCCTAGGTGCACACTTCCAGTCTTATAGCTTTTTATTGCATTTTATTCATCTTTCTAAGTCATTTAGGGTTAGTTTGCATTCAATTAGGTTTTTTACCTTGTGTTTTGCATTTCATTATCTTTTCCAAGTTTATACTTGGTGGTGAACCCCTCATTAGACATCATTCAATCCATAGAATAGTCCCTTTGTCATATTTCAATCTCCTTTGCATTTGTTCTTGAGTGAAGAGAAAGGAAATGGTCTCCCTCCTTTTAGGTCCAAAACCCTAGAAGCGAAAGAGAGTACACTATTTTTTTCTTTTCAATAAGATTGATGATATGAGTGATGACATGAATGATGACAATAATGAAGAGAAGGAAGTAGATAAAATGGTTGGTTTAATAGATTTTCAACCTTGTAAGGGCCAAACCACTGAGTTACCCAACATTACTTTCACCAATAGTGATGCACTTAGACATGCACCTGATGGTCCTCTCTACATTGCTGGCTATATTAATGAAAAACTTGTACAAGGAATATTGATTGATCCTACATGTGTAGAGAATGTGATCACAGAGGATTTCCTATTTTGCAAGGTATTTATCAAGATTCTTATGAACAATTCAAAGCATGGATAAAAACTCATAATGGTTTTTCTTTCCCTACGATAGGTTTGATCACTCTTCATCTTAAAATTGAACCAAAAAAAATAGATGTCTCATTCTCGATCATCCCATCATTGGAACAATTTCATGTGAAGCTGGGATACTCATGGTTATTCTCCATGAATGTTATCTTGTTAGTTACTCACGAGTGCATAAATTTCCCCTTTGAAAATAATATATTTACAGTGCATCATAGTGGAATTAATCCTTTGTCTTCCCATGGTAATTTCTCATTGGATTTCTTTTTTCCTTAACCTATGGAACCTATAAAGCCTCATGAATATTCATTTTTCAAGTTATATCAAAATTTTAAGCCAAAGAACATAGCATAACTATCTCTTAGCAATATTCCTAAGAATAATCGATCCATAGTTGTTCCTCATTCGCCGTTCGTTATGGATAAACCTATGCCTCAAGCCAAGAGCCTTCCAAGTAACCAAGGTAAATATGTTGCAATCCCTCCACCCATCTCTTACAAAAGATCAAGAGACAATAAAATGATTCCTTTTGTGCCACCAAAGATAAAAAAACTATATAGATCTAAAGAGATAGTGGTTTCACAACCCCTTATGGTTCCTTCAATTCCTCCCCTAAGGGAAGAAAAGAAACCAGTGGTTGAGAAACCTACTCCTACCACATCACAAATTTAAAATCGTGCAAGAAGAAATCAAAATGCTAAAGAACATAGGTGTAGATGTCATGCTATTGCTCACCAATTGGAAGAAAAGAATAATTTAACAATGCGGGATAAACCAACACCTATGGAAACAACTCAAGAAGATATACAACTTTCAAAAAAAAAAGAAATGAAACAAGAAAATTCAATTGTTATTTTCACAAAACCTCTGATTGTGATTAATTTGGATGATGATGAGGAAATTACTAAAATTGATGAGGTGCATAATAAGCTTAATTTTTTATTTTCAAAGAAAATTAATTTAGATGGAGGAAACCATGACGATCTTCCTGATGAGAGTGACACATCATGTGTTGCACATGGAGATGCTTCTAGTATGCCACATGCTATAGTCCCTTTAGCTAGTTGTTCGCCTTCCATATATGATGAGCAAGATTAGGATGTAGATGACCTGCTTTAGGTTGGATCACATGTGTGGTACTCCTTTATGTTTGTTTCATGTGTTATTTGTGTTTTCTTGCATGTGATGTGATTTCCTATGTTGTGCTCCTTAGCGTGTTTTATTATTGTGAGTTTTCTTTGGATGATCCTTGTTGCTCCGTTAGCACAAGGATACAAAGGAAACAAATCTATCGTGACATTCTTCTATTTGTATCTTCATTCTTCTATATGTCGTAAACTTTGTCTTTTACTTTTATCTTGTGTTTTCTTTTTGGGGATGATTCAAGGCATTGAGACATTTAGGTCTCTTCCATGTTGGCCCAAAATTTTGTTGTCTTCTCTCTCTATGTCTCATTCCTCCTTTATGTTTGGTGTCCCACAAGTATTTGGGGAATTACTTTAGTTTTGAGCTCTATTACATCACTGTAGCAAAGATGTATACTGACCTCGAATCTATGGATCCCTTAGTGCTCTTTTCTATGTTATTTATCACATTGTATTTGGGGGCAACCCTTCTCATGATGTAGCTTTATTTGGAAACATATCATTGGCATAGGGATTTCAAAATAAGCTCTTTTGATCTTTTGTTACATGAAATTTATCATTTTCTACTTTAAAGTAATTGCTCACAACATGGTGTCTTTCAATTTCTTTAAAATGGGGGAACACATTGGCATTATTTTGCTTCACTTTTTTCATTATAGGGGCTAGACTTAGTGGTGTATTGACATTGAAATTTGCTTCACTTTGTTCACAATCATTGAACTTAGTGTAGTGTTGGCATAACATTTTGATCATTTTGTAGCACCTTATCAAAGTTATCAAGGAGTATTACTCTTGGCATGGTTATGGGTACACAATTAGTGAAAAATGATCCTCACTAGCTCGTGTTGCCTTCATGTTTGTGATTCACCTAGAAAATATCAGAATTTGTTATTGTGTGATTCATAAACACCTTTTGTATAGGTCCTAGAATAATACAACTTTCTAGTCCATACCCTCTTTTTGCATTTCATTTTGATATTGTATGTTAGTGTATGTTGTCTTACTGCATATCATTCGTGTGTGTGTTCCTTTGTGCCTATGTTGGTTTTCCATGGGATCTTGGACCCTAGGGGCTTGATCACTTCCCTTAATCCTTAGTCATCCTATCTCTTCAACATTTGAATAATTGAACCCCTCTTGACATAAATCTTCTGCTTTAGTGTGAGTCTAAGTGTAAGTTCATACTCTCACTAAAGTGGGGGCTAAATGTAGCATCATAAATTTTCACCCATGACAATTTCACATTATGTTTTGTCCCCCCTTAAATTATTGGACCTAATTGAGTATTTAATTTACTAAATTATGCATTCTATGGCCTATTTTTGAATTTTTTTGAGGAATTGTAAGCGGGAATAAATTGCATCTATCTAAGACCTTGCCCCCAACACCTGAAATCCTAGAAAATAAGGCAAGGACACTCATGCCCTAGGCATGAGTGTCCCCCTATTTTGGCTCCAAATTCAAATATGTTAGTGTTAGCAATTTAATATTTTCAATTCAATTGTCTAAAGTCTGCTATCAAGATTTAACTTTCAAGAAATTGAATAAATGGTTATAAATACCTAGTTATTGCATCATTTGAATATCAACTAGCAAGAGGTGAAAATTAAGAGAAATTACTATTATCAAGAGAAAATCAAGAGCATCTTTTTATAGCTTCATTGCAACAATTCAAGATCCTAACATCATGTCAAATCCTATGTCAATTTATGCATGTTCATGTTATCATTGTTTTGTGAAGGCTAACACTCTCGTAGGTCTCCAAAGCATTCAAGCATTCAAGCAAATAAAGCAAGCAAGATCCAAGACCTTGAAGTGATGTGCATGACTTCAATCCTTCAGGGAAGCCATTGAAGGGTGGTGAGTTGTACCACTTTGTGATTTCATCATTCCTTCCTATTTATTATCCATTTATCATTGGCATTGCCATTATGGAAGTGGAAACACTTACACGGGGTTTGAGTGAGGCAAGCCCCTAAAATGGCCCAACATTTCTTCTCTTTGTGAATGTGCAGATCTTAAGTTGAAGAACAATGAAGATGTGTTGAAGACAAATTATTCATTGTTACATTTGTTGTCATACCCCTTGTCAAGTTATGAAAACACAATTATAGAAATATCCAAAAGTGTTTTGAAAGATTTTAAGGAAAAATTTTGAAGCTCAAATCCGACATAGAGGACCTCAAAAAAAGATCTAGAAAAGCACACAAGGACACTCATGCCTTGGGCATCTATGTCCTCCATTTTTTTCCCCAAATTTGAATCACAGGTGTACAATGTCCTTCTCTACTCATTTTTGTTGTCTGAATTTGTTTGTGAACTTCTATACTTTTTTAATTTGTATTAGAATGATAAATTGCAATATTAGCCTAGTTTGATCATTGTATTTCATCATTGGGAAATTTCTAGATTTGGTTAAGGGTTGGTTAACTCACCTATCAAGTTCTAAGTCAATCTCATATCTTGTCAAAATACGTCAAACCCTCACTCTATCCTTGCATTTCAATCCATTGCATCTCCTCCCTCATAACCTGTGATGCCCCCTCATTTTTCTTTTGTTTGGACAACTATTTGGATGACACCTAGAATTTATGATGATGTTGCTAGAGTTTATGTAACTGTTTGATGGACACTGTGACTTTGTTGGATGTTACTTAGACATTGTGATACTGTGGTGATTTGACATGGTGATTGTTTGATGATACTTTGATGCTTAGTTTAATTATATTGATGGCATTATGATAGCTGATGTTTTATACTTATTCCATGGTTTGCAGATTAGTTAATTGCTTATTTGAGTTTCATGGATATGATATTATGTAATGTTATATGTATGCATTTTCTTGTTTTGATATCAGTTGTTATGTGTTGGTGATGGGGAACAGTGTTGCATCACTTTCTTGTGAGTGCCTTGTGACTCTGTGATTTCCCTGTCACGGTGTGACTGATCATTTTCTTTATGCACATGTTTGACCCTTCGTTTTGCTGCAAGTTGCAGGTATAGGGCACCGACTCCACTTGATTATTAGGTCTAAGCGTGCTAGAGCCCAATGGAGTTGTTGTTTTGGAGGTTACACTGGGTCCCCCCACGTCGAGCCATCGTCCTCGTCAAGGACGAATCCCTGTTGTCACAATCCCGTCTATAAGGTCTTTTTGTATTGTTTCATTTTTGATGTTGTCGTTTTACCTTCCACTCCATCTTGTAGTCTGGTATTGTTTTTGAGTATGATCTTGGAGTTATGTTTATCTTTGTGCCTAGTTTGGTAGTTTTGTGATGATTGAAAACAATGAGATTCAAGACCTTTGGTATAATTTAATAAAAGATTGGTTAGGATTGAAGCAATAATTTAATAAACTATTAATAAGTAATTTACTTATTTTTAATAAATTAAATTTTATGATTTAAAATAAAGTATTTAAATAAATATGCTAATTATATAGCAGAAATTAAATTAGTAAATTAAGTATAGAAAATAGTTAATTAAGTATGTGAGAATTAAAAGAAAAGAAAGTAAATTAACAAATTAAAAAGCTTATTGTGTGTAAGTTAAGATTGAGTTAAAATTTAGATGAAAGATAAATAAATGGAAATTTTAAAAGTGGAAGGGATGCTCGGAAAAGAAGGAAATGGAAGTAGTGGAGGAATTATTAAAAGGAAGTGGAGTTAACTCCACAAGGGCAATTGGCTTAATGCTCTTAGAGGAAAAAAAACTAATTCTTGTTTTTGTTTTGTCGTGAATGTTTCTAGGGGTTTTCTGGAAAAACTTGTTTTGAAAGTTTGGGAAAAGTCTTTTGGGATTTGGGGGATTTCACAGTGAAAGGAGATTTCTGGAGTCACTTAGATTGTAGAGAGGTAGCTAGAAATTGAAGAATTCTACATCAAATATGTAGCTTCGTCAAGCTAATACACCAGGTTCCACTGAAAAACCTTACATTTCAATGTTATGGTAGAAAGTAATATTGTTATTGTGCTTGTTGATATAAAAAAAATTAAGTGTTTGTGCTCGACCCTGCTTGTTCTTTAATCTTTATGATGATTGTATCCTGTATTTCTTTTCCTAGATTCGATTGTTTAAGGTATATATATTTATTGTTCTTAATCATTTACAATAGTGGTTTTTGCACCAGTGATTGTATTTTCATGAATGTTGGTCTTCCCTTAACTCCCTGATTTCGGTCCTAGGAAGTAATCATCTATTTTTGAAAACGAATATATGTCATATGTTAATAAGTTGAGTTTTGTTTATTAGTGGACTGATGCTATGATCATTGTTGGCAAATGGTGTTTTCTGTTGAGTTCTAGTGCAAGTTATTTCCACTATATTTTCAAACCCTTTTAGCCCTGTAGATCAATAATAGAAATTAATTCATCAGTGTTGTAGAGTCATTGTGTACAAAATCCTTGATTCTAGAGGAAATATCCTTAACAAGTGTTATGTTGTGGCCGAGAACTGAAGTTAATGTATTCTAAACTATTGTTAATCATGCCTCCCATCGTCGCCCATATATGATATTTCAGTAAGTTGAGCTATGTGTTGAATATCATAATGGAGCCGAGTGTAGTTAGGTGTTGTGAACTGGAATATTCACTGACTGGAAGTCTCATTCCAATTTAACTTACTTGTCATTGCCAATGAATCTTGGTTATATTAGTATCATTCCCAGTCGCCAATCAATTTTGAATGTGAGCTCAAGAAATGGTACTAACAGTTAAAAAGATTTCATTTGGAGTATGCACGAGTTTAATACATAAAATTTATATACATATATATGAGTATATTCTTATATAGAGATATTCTATTGATATTATTTATATAATATCTACATTTTATAATCTTAAACAAAGTCTTATTTTAACATTTCCATGAATACATGTATATATATATATATATATATATATATATATATATATAATTATAATTATAATTATAATTATAACTATAATTTTATATATATGAATCTAAATGTATAGATGAATCTTATGTATGTATAGTTGACTCTATTGCTGTTTAATTAAGGTTGTAACATGGTTAGAAGAAATAAAAATTGTTTAATGGAATCGGTATAGTTAGAAGTAAATAAATTAAAATTTAGTGTATTGGATGAGATTGTTTTGAATTGAATATTTTGTTCATAAGCCTACAATGAATGTTATGCAATCCACTTAGACTCTATAATCTTGTGATACTTGAGTAGTGGTTGTAGCAAAAAAAAAAATTATAAGTTGGTTTTGGTAGAGAGAGTTTTGTTTAAATGGTTATGTTAGTAGCGGGATGAATATTGGGGACTTCTAGATGCTACGAAGGTCTATTCTCTTGATGGTTACGTTGATCAGTTTAATTGATTGTGAATGTATGTTGGTTATTGGTTTTGCACCATGTGTTTCCCTATGTGAATGGATTACTTTTGAATTTATGAGCGGGATGAGATTATACCTCACCATGTGACTTGCTTCGGGTTTTGAATTGTGCAAGTAGATATGTTTTTTCTATTTTATGTGGTTTTTTGTTGTCAGTAGGGGGTGGCTTCCAATGGGGGGCGGTGCACAAAGGGGTGCTTGGATAACCCATGTGGAAGTTTTGGTAAACAAGTGAAACCATAAAAATAAACTAGGGGGAATGGGTAGTTAAAACATTAATAAGATAAGTTTATACCTTGGTCAGGCTCAAGCGCTCGTTTAGGCTTGAGGTGAGATGAGAAGGCCTGGAATAGAAAATCAACTACCTCGTCTCCACGACAGGTAAGTTGGTTCTACATAGTATGCATGAGGGGTCAGAGATTGGTAGAGGCTACCAGGATAACCCAGGATGGGGGTCGGGGCCTAGGAAGATCTACCTAGATAACCTATGTTTGACTATGTGATGACACTTCCCCTACAACAACCATGAGTTTCCCTTGCTTGTTCTTTTACCCTAGATATTTATGTGCCTCTAGAAGTTTGATCACTGTTGTTTGTTGTTGTTGTTTCTCTTGTGCTTGTTAATTATGTCAGTCTTGTGAAGTCTAGTCCTTGTCCTTCAATTCTGGTGGGGCCCTTTGTTATCTCCTAGCACAAGGGATGGACCTATGGGTCCACATGGTAGGGTGGAACATGTTACATTCTCCATTGGGTTTCCCATCCCTTGGTCATGTCATGGCGGCTTCCCTCGATTAGGAAATTATTGCACTACCTCTTCTTTTGAGATTTGTGATCATTTTACTGTATTTTTATCATGTATCATGTATCATATGTTGAGCAATCCACACTTGTATCGAGGAAGTATTATTGTACAAAATGTAATTGTAAACTGAAATTGATGTATCTCATGTATGTGAAGAATTATATATTTAAAGATATTATACATGTTGATTGAAATGAATGTAATCAGTTACTCTTTTATGTTTATAGTATGGTTGTAACTTATGGTTCTTTTGATTATATGTGATGTGTAAATGCGATGCTTAATGATGATTAGAATTTGTTTATTACTAAGTTATATGGTTTTGTAATTTGGTTAATGGGAAATAAGTAATGTGGTTGTGCACCCTAGAGGACGTAGGATAGTATATGATGATTATGTTTATTTTCACTCATGCAATATTGCAATTTAAAAAAGAAAAAAAATTTGTTTTTCATTGTTTAGGTTTGTCCTCTAGGGTTCTCGGCGAGGGTGTTACACATGGTATCAAAGCCCAAGTTAAAACATTGGGTGCTCTAGGTATATTAATAAGCCCATTAAGTTGTCTTAGATGTATAGTTTGAATTTTAAGTTTTACCCTGTTGACCTCGTCTAATACCCTAAAATTTTCTTGGTGGTGTCTGTGTAGGATCATGCCTAGGAGACGGGGTAGAGGTCGAGGGCGAGATAGAGGTCATGGAGGTGGCCGTGGGGCCAATCACCAGGATTCACCTCGATAGAGTTCTCATGAGTCAGATCATGAGGAGCATCAGAATTCATAGAACAATCAGGGAGGTGTAGGACAAAATCTGGGTTAGCCTGGGATGGAGGGTGCACAGTTGTGCCAATTACTAGAGGAGGTTCTTGACCGACTTGGTCTGAGGTAGGAAGATGAGCAGTTAGAGATTCAGGAGAGAGAGAGAGATCTCCCAGGAGGAGGGAGTTAGTTGTTGAACTGGGTTCAATTTTAGCTAGTCATATGAGGGACCTTCTTTGTGCACGTCCTCTGACATTTGATGGGACAAGCAGTGGATTGGAGGTAGAGACCTGGCTTATCGATCTAAACCGATGTTTTTCTATGTACCCATATGGTATGATGGAACTTCAAAAATTTTCTCTTTGTGTTCCATTTTTATCCTGCCTTATGTCTCTGGTCATCTATGGTGTTTGGGAAAAGCCTAAGGTTGGGGGTTTTACCTTTGTCTTCATGTAAAACCCTAGTGTTTATCTTAAGCCTTGGGTGGGATCTATTTGGCAGTTACTTTTTGGGAGGGTTTTAAAACAACTTAAGCCCCATCGCTTCATCTAGGCTAGGCAACTTTTGTTTTATCATTTTATTTCCTTTGCTTGACTTTATTTTTTCCTAAGTCTTGGATGGTCTTGTGCTCCCTCGTTTTAAAAAAAAAAACACCTTATGCCATTGTTTATTGTCAGCCTAGTGATGTCCCCTCATTGTTTTAATAAATATTTTATATTTTGCAGAGGGACAAGTTTGCGTGATCGTAGATCAATTATCATTTGATCTCAGCCATTCCTCGCCATCCTGTGATGGCCCCACCACACTGTTTTGGTTGATCGCGATATCATGGGTGAGTGCCACGTGTCTCATCTGGTGAAGCCGAAGAGATGATAGAAATACTTTGATAAATTTATCTGGTTTTAATACATTATGTAGCAGGTTACTAGAGAATTTATGTGATGCACGTGTTTCAAATCAACGGAGATGTTATAATCTCAGTAAGAAAGGTGCTCGATGGTTAATGAAAAAGCTGGAGACCGTGTTGAATGAATAAGATTACCGATGGTTGAGATCCATAGTTTCCCGCCATCGCATGATCATAAGTTGTGAGGTCTTTATCGATTGTGATATTGTGGGCGAGTGCCACGTGGATTTCCTTGGCAATGCATAGTATGGTGGGCCCTTATTGCCATGATGGAGATTGTGTCAGTTTGTTTTGAAGGCAGTTGTTCGATGATCCGACCAAAGTGAAGGATTGATGGCTAGTATTTGAATTTGCATCCACTGCGATTAGAGCCATTCACGCAGTGCATGAGTAAGCTTTAATGGCAGACGTGACATTTACTGGCATAGTTTGATCAAAATAAAGTGACTATTCTCCTACTTTTATTATGTCACAAAGCATTCAAACATCTTTGCGGAGCAGTCTCAAGGCCAAGGATGAAGTTATGAGTTGTTACAACAAAGATTTGGGTTTTTGCAAACACAAAGTCGTGAGCTGATTTATGTATCTCCTGGTTAATTTGAATTTGAATTTAGGGGAAATTTTCTATGTGCTTGTCAAATGGCTTGTTGATAATTGTTTTAGGGCTATAGGTTAATTGAATTGTGGGAAATTTCAAGGTTCTATTATGTAATTTCATATTTTTTTTAGCCCTAGTTTGTTTGAAGTTTGAAATAGCAAGGAAGCCCTAGTTTACCCAAGATGGCACCATCAAAGCAGCATTCTAGCCAGATTGATTATTTAAATAGAAACCTATATGATGATTTCCTGGATCAATTTCCCTTGTCAACAAATGATAGGAAGAAGGGGCTGGTCTTGATGTGAGGAAAAACCCTAGGGGAGGGATTAGTATATAATTGTTCCAACATAGCCGATGCTAGGGTTCCTCTTACAGGTTTAGAGATGTTCAAATTATGGTTTGGACAGAGGAATTTTCCCCACCCCTTTTTGAATGGTTGGATGTATGATATGGGGAAGCTGGTGGTACCGAATGTGTTCCCTGATATAGACTTGCTTAGGGCACTGGCTACACGATATGACCCTGTCACACGGGTGATTAGAGATAATGATGGAAAGGTTCTGTTAAGCATCAACAAAGAGGAATTTCGATAGGTTTTTGATCTGAGTGAGCCTAGTATGTTCTTGGTTCCTATTGATCTTGAGGAGATGAAATAGGAGTATGGGAGGTTAAAATAACTTTTCAGAGTTAAGTTGCTCCCACCTCATTTGGCTAGGGCAGGAGGTCCAAAATTCTATATTAGCCCTAATGACAAAGAACCTTTTAGACTGAACTACTTTTCAAATCATTTCTTGGCTACCTTTTACTCATTGTGCCAGATTTTGGGTTTTAACCCCAACACGATGATGCCTATTGCTTACATGTTCATGGGGGTGCAAATACAACACCCTAATTTCTCAGTGATTTATGATTTTTCTTCTTTGTTGGCCGAAAAGATATATGAAGGGCTGTTGAAGTTGCAGCAAAATGATGCAGGCACTCCATTAATCTGGTATTCCATGTTAATATATATGTTCTTGTATAAGAATGTTGAATTCTTCTATGAGAAGATGGAGTTAAGGCAGTTGGTTAATGGAGAAAGATTGCCAATGCAGGTGTGGACTGCAGATTTATCATGTAACAAGAAGAACACCAATTATGTGCATTTTGAAAATTGTTTTGCTTCTAGATTGAGAGCCAGGCTGATGGTAAATGTACCTAGGATTCCTGAGGAGTTGCATGATTTTCTCAGACCAAAGGGGAGGAAGCCAGAGTTGAAGGTTTGCCATAACTGGGGTGATATTATTCCATACCCAATCAACACTGTCTTGAGGGTGTATGGTTTTGAAGGGACCCCTCATATATTGCCATACAATGTGCCACCAAGAGTGAGATTTGTAGAAGTTATGTGGCAGATTGGTTGTATCCATGAGGACAACCTTACTGGGAAAGGTAAAGGAACATTTTTCTTGGACTATATTGTGGTGTCAGATTTTTTCTTTTCAAAAGGACGTTGGGTACACTTTGAGAAATTTTTTGAAGAATACCATTTGAGGTGTGGTCCCAAGCAACGACATGATCCTAAGGGCTTCTTCACTCTTTTCAGACAAACGATAAAAGGCGGTAAGTTTGCGCATGAGTTCAACTTCCCTGAGGACTTGATTAGAAATGAATTTGACCTAAGTAGGCAAGAGTTGAACAAGGAGAAATGGATAGCTTATGACAAGCTATTGGCCATTGTGCACAAAATGGATCCAAAGTATGATCCATTGAAGGAGTTCAGTCCATATCATAAGAAAATTGACTTTTTGATGGACAACTTCAAAGAAATCATGGGCACCTTGATAACCAAGAAGATAAACCTAGAGTTGGATCTGGGCATACAGGAGCAAGATGCCAAGCCAATTGAAATGAGGCCAACCTACCAACCTACAGAGAAAAGGCCTATTTACAGGAGGAAAAGAAGTGATAGCAGTGATGAGGAAGAAGAGGATAGAAAAGGAAAACAAATAATGAAATTTTCTACACAACCAGGTCCAAAGCTCAAAACGCATGGGGCAATTAAGATTATTGATTTGGAATCATCACTTGAGAATAGTCCCTCACCACCACCATCAGAGCCAAGCCCTAAGAGACAAAAGATTGAACAATCACAAGAGGATTTGGTGGGTGAAATTGTTGTCATTGACCAGGAGATGCAGATGGGTATGCCTTCCCCTCCTAGGCTGGCTGAATTGGTTCTCTCTAATCTAGATATGAAAGGAAAATGTGTGCAAGATGCAAGAATGGAAGCATGTAAGGATTTGCTAGATGATAATGCATTTGTAAAAACTCCAGTCTTCTTGCAACTAGTATGGAGAATGAAATTGGAAGAATATCAGGATAAATGCAAGAGGAGAAGAAAATTGAGACCTGACAGGTTAGACCAAGAGAATGATGATGAAGTGAAAGATGAATTAATGGATGAATTCAAGAGCATCACTCCTGAGGAGGGGAGAAAACTGGTAAATCAAGCTAGTGTCTTGATTTTTCTTGAGTAGGGCAATTGTAGATGTTGTAGCTTTTAACGCTATTATGAAGTCCAAGCATCCCTTGCAAGATTATGAAGAAGAGGTTAAGGAAGCATTGCAAGATTTTTCCTTTAGTGAAGAATACGAGACCTTGGTAATTTGGTCTTTGGCCCCTCAAGGGAGAAAGCCAAATGTTACTGATATTAACCCAAATTTAAGAGGAGGGTTGACAATAAAGATAGCTTCAAATACCTCAACCATAGAGGCCACTAATTTGACTACAAATGTGGTCAAATTGGCCCAAAAGACTGCCGAAAGAGAGGAGGCTAAAAATAAAAGCCTAATGGAGAAGTACAATTTCATAATTGGGGAATATAGCAAGATGCAACAAAATAATGTTGAGCTACAGACTGAGGTGGATAGGTTAAAGTACTAGTAGATTGGGGAGACATCAAATGCTCCAGGGATCAGAACATTGTCTTCCACATCAGGGTCAGTGCCTCCTACTTCTCCCATTATTTCTACACCAGGGTCTCCCAGCCAAACTCCTTCCCTCGGCCCTACTTTAGAGCTAGTTGATGAAGAAATAGAATGCTCTGTTGATCCTATAAAGAAGCAGCTAATGCACAAAATTGTAGAGTTATGGGCATCCTTGAAGTTAAGTGAGGAGGGAGTACTTTTAAAGCAAAGGGAGGTTGTTAATGCTATATTGAGGCATTTAAATGAGAAATTTGATGATAGATTTTCATCTGTGTATTATTTATATTCTTTATTATTAGATGCAATAAAGAATATTGATAGGGATCAGGAGGTAGTAGTACCATTAATTGAAAACTAGATCCCTAGGGCCAATGATTTAGACATAATGTATAAAGCCTCAAGGTTTGATATAAATAATAGTCCCCAATCATTAAGGCCTACTCAGGTGTTAGTTAAGTCATTTCAACGTTTTCAGACCTTACCAGATGACTTGAGTAGGAAGATCAGAGAGTTGGTGAAGAGCTTTGATGATTGGAGTGACACATTGTTACCTGACATAATTGATGAGCAGGGAAATATCAGGTCACTCCAATAGTGGCAGGATCAGGAAAATGAGGTGATCAATGATCAAATTAGATTAATTTGTGATGACTCAGATTATGATTTATTGGTGAGCTGTATAGACAAAATCATTAGCACCAACTTATTCTTGGATTATTTTGAAAGAGAAGTGAATCAGGTGGCAGTTAAGTACACACCTTATAGTGTCAAGGTGAATGAGGTAATCAATTTTGATTGGCCAATTGATGAAGAGTACTAGAAATGGGTAAATGTATATTTAACTAAGGAAGAGTGAAAAGGAGTAGGCTACTAATAGTTGTCAAATCAGTTGTAGTTACAAAAGATTCTAGTTTTGTTTTTTGGTGATAGTCTAGGCGCGAAATTCTTGAAGTTTTTGTTGCTACATCAACCATTCCCAGCGGGCATGATGAACAAGAAGATTCTCCAGGGAGATTACTATTGTAACAAATTTTTGGAATATCACAAGGTGATCCAATTGGCTAGTGACACGTGTGCTTTCTGGCCCAATGCTTGTTTTCTCTTTCTTTTTCTATAAGAAGGATTTCAAGGCCAGAAGTACAAGTTAGCAAGTGAGATATTTTTGGTCGAGTCTAGGTGAAGTTGCAGAGAAAATTGTAAAGTTTGATGGTTTTAGGGAAAATGCAATTTAGGTTTTAAGTCATTCTATAGTAGGTTTTGAATTCATGGGGATTTGATGTTTTATGATAGTACTAGCATTTGAATTGAAATGATTAATTCAAACTCATGTCTCTCCATTGTACATGCGTATCTGAATTTTGAATAAGATAATCAAGGGTTGTTTTGTTCATCTCACTATTGTGGTGTGTATGATTCTTGTTTTAGCTTTAATTCAAGGAATTAATTAAAATGCTTGAATGAGAGTGTAGGTGGATATGTTCTGTATAAGGATTTGATAAGTAGTATTGGGTTAGAATATATATTGATGAGATTGTAAAGTAATGTTATCAAGGATTTTATAGGTTATGTGTTAAATCTGTCATAAACCCTTAGATTCTTATGAATTTGACTCCTCCAATGGATATATGGCACTGATCTAAGTTGTACTTATTCGTATGGTTCAGTATTTGTTTGTCTTTACCTAGAACTTGCTACAAATTTCAAATCAATGACTATCTTATACTATGAAATGTGTTGTAGTTATCTCATGCTCCAAATAGTTGATATTATTGATAAACAACCAATTCTATTCGGTATTATCCTATTATGTTGAACTATTAAATGAAATTATCTGTTGTTGTTAATGTTGTTTATGATAATGGTGTAGAGGTTGTAAACGCATTAAGGGATCACCCTCCCGGGTCTTGCAGAGCCCAAAGTGTAGGTCTTTAAAATACTCGTCAGTTGGTCCAGGTCCTTTGAGCTACCCTTGATTGGAATTGGCAATTCCATAGGTAGATTAGAAGACCAACCTGGTTACAGTAAAAACAACCAACATGGTAGCAATACCAAGGCTAGATGTGCCATTATGCATCTCTGAGGGTTTGCTTCCATGTGGTGGCATCTTGAGGAGAAAAAGATCCATTTGGATATAGACTCAGTGTCATGGGAGATGTTCCTTGAGCAATTCAAAGCCCGATTCTTGTTTGACCATTGGCGACAACATCATACAAATGAGTTTCATGAGTTGAGATAGTTGGCAATGTTAGTGGAACAGTATGAGCAGAAATTCTATGAACTTAAGCAGTATGCTAGCATTGGAGATGACTAGGGCATGTTAGTCCAACACTATATTAGGGGCTTAAATTCCTGCATTAGTGGTGGTGTTCAGGTGTTCGAGCCGAAAACCATGGAGGTACTTGTGGAGAAGGTTCAAATTGTTTAGAAGAATCTAGATATGGCCTTAGGTGGATAGACGGGGGTTTGGATTGGTAGTGCACCTCTAGTAGGGTTAAGTTCTCGAGGTGGTCATACATAGTCAGCATATCCATCTAGGAGTTAGCAAGCACCCTCTATGGGTGGCCAATAGCAGTAGTAGTAGCAACCCTCATGATCAAAATATAAGAACTCATGATCTTGATAGGATGATAGGTCTCAGTCTAGGAGAGACATGAACTGGATGGAAATTAAGCATTACTATTCTGATCAGCCAACCCAGAGTTCAAATTCTATAGTTAACAAGGATAGTGTTTAGTAGTCTAGTGCACCTCCAGGTGGTAGAGGTTTTGGCAGAGGTATAGGGTGCTTCTCATGTGGACAATAGGGTCATATTGCTTTTTAGTGTCCTCAAAAGGGAACTTCTATATTTACTCAGAGACCAGTGGCTTTAGAGCTGACCATAGGGGATGTAGGTAGATCACATAGACTTTCTGATACATTTGACAACTGCCAGGCTGAACACCAGGGCACAGTAGTTAAGACATCAAGTGTGATATAAGGTGGTAGAGTTTTTGTTCTCTTTGATTCAGGTGCTTCAGAGTCCTTTATTTCTCCTTCTGTTGTTGCATGATGTGGATAGGTGGCAACGAAGCAGGACGATAGGTGGAAGGTTGAGTTAGCTTCTGATGCTAAGGTCGCAGTTGAGTCTCTTGTTTGTGGTTGTACTTTGAGGATTGGATCTCTTGACACCATAGTTGATCTCCATATCATTCCTCTTGGGTCATATGATGTTGTATTGGGCATGTATTGGTTAGAGACTCATAGAGCAGTCATAGATTGTCATTGAAAGTTGGTGAAGTGTATTCACGATTCTAGCAGTGAGGTTGAGGTAGTTGGGATTCAGAGACCTATTTCTTTGAGGAGGTGTATGTAGTAGGTCTGTTAGTTATTTGCAGTGACAGTCAATGATTTGGAGTTAGGAGAGAGTTAGGAGGATGTGTCACTTGATAGTCATCCCATTCTTAGATAGTATGCCAATATTTTTCCCAGCAAGATTCCAGGGATGCCACCTAAGTGTGACATTGAATTTAAGATTGATCTTGTATTGGAGCTGAGCCCATTTCATGAGCTCCTTACTGGATGACCACTCAGGAGCTCAAGGAGCTCCAATTATAGCTTGGGGAGTTGTTAGAAAAGGTATTTATTCGTCCTAGTGTCTCTCCTTGGGGAGAACCAGTGATTTTTATGAAAAAGAAGGGCGAGTCTCTTCGTTTGTGCATAGATTACCGACAGTTGAATAAGGTGACAATAATAAAAAAATATCCATTATCGAGAATCAATGACCTATTTGATCAAATTAAGGGTGCTAGGGTATTCTCGAAGATTGATCTTAAATTAGGTTATCACAAGTTGCATATCTTTGAGGCAGATATACATAAGACTGCATTTCGTACTTGATACAGACACTACGAGTTCACAGTGGTGCCGTTTGGGTTAACAAATGTGCCCTTGGTGTTTATGAGTTTGATGAATGGTGTGTTTTGCACCTACCTTGACCAGTTTGTCTTGGTGTTTTTAGATGATATATTGATCTATTCCAGGACCATGGAGGAGCATAAGGATCACATGAGATAGGTGCTACAGTGTTTGAGGGAGAATCAGTTGTATGTTAACTTTTCGAAGTGTGAGTTTTTCAAGACAGAGGTGAAATATCTAAGACATGTTATATCTGGTGAGGGCATTGTCATGGATCCTTCAAAGATACAAGCTATTATTTATTGGTTGACACCTTCTAATGTTGAATAGGTACAAAGTTTTATGGGGTTGGCAGGTTACTATTGACAGTTTGTATAGGGGTTTTCGAGGATAGCACACCCCATTACTTCTCTTTAGAGGAAAGGGAAGAAATTCATTTGGTTAGAGCAGTGTGAGGCAAATTTTCAAACTCTTAAGGAGAGATTCACCAGTGCTCCTATCTTAGCTATTCTTGATCCTTATGGAGATTTTGTGGTTTGTACAGATGCTTCCTTGGAGAGTATAGGAGTTGTGTTGATGCAAGAGGGTCACGTGACTGCCTATGAGTCTCATAAACTCAAGGATCATGAACTGAAGTACCCTACACATGATCTAGAGTTAGCCATTGTACATTCTTTGAAGAGGTGGAGTCACTTCCTATTGGGGCATAGATTTGAGCTGCACACCGATCACCGTAGTTTGTAGTACATCTTTACGCAACCTAATCTGAATGCTAGGCAGAGATGATGGATGGAGTTCTTATGCAAATATGATTTTGAGGCGAAATTCATCCAAGGAAAGGAGAATGTGATCACTGATGCACTTAGTAGGCGGAGACATGAGTTATCAACAATGACTCTTCGTGTGGATTTTAGGAGTCAGATACTTTCAACACTTCCTTTAGATGGTTGGTACCAGGAGGTGAGGACTGAGGTGGATTCAGGTAGAGCTTTAGAGGGTAGGATTGTAGGATATTCCCTTGAGTCAGATGACCTTTTGAGGCATTTGGGTCATATTTATGTACCTTCCACTAGAGATCTTTGCACTTTGATCATGTCAGAGGCACATCAGGCACCGTATTTAGCTCATCCTGGTGTCTAAAAGATGCACGTTGATCTTCGATAGCTATACTTTTGGGCTGATATGAGGAGCAATATTGTTGATTTTGTGTAAAGGTGTCTAGAGTGTCGGAGAGTGAAGAAAAAACACCAACATCATGTAGGTCTTTTGTAGCCTCGTTTGGTTCTGGAGTGGAAATGGGACATTATCTCATTAGATTTTATTGTTGGTTTTCCCATTTCTTCACGTCGACATGGTGCCATTATGGTCACTGTGGACAGGCTGATGAAGGTGGCATTATTCTCTCTTGTTTGTTCCTCTTACAATGCCTCATTAGTGGCCAGAGTTTTCATGGAGGACATTGTCAGGTTACATGGTATTTCTTGTTGGATTATTTTAGATAGAGATCCAGTGTTTACTTTAGCTCTTTGGATGTCCCTATAGCATGCATTAGGGAATCAGTTGAACTTCAGTTCAACTTATCACCCAGAGACGAATGGAAAACTGGGAGGGTCAACCAGATCCTCGAGGACATGCTTTGAATGTACGTCATGGACCAACAAACACGATGGGAGGACTACCTATATCTGGCAGAACTTGCATACAATAACAACTATCACAGTTCTATTGGCATGCCTCCCTTCCAGGAATTATATGGTTGTCCATGTTGGACCCCATTGAGTTGGGATCGTTTGGAGGATAGGGTTTTGTTGTGTCCTGAGATGCTTCAGGAAATGGAGCAACAAGTGGTTCGCATTAGGGAGCATTTGGTAGCAACCCAGGATAGACAAAAGAAATATGTTGATGCTCACAGGGTGGATCGTCAGTTCTTAGTTGGTGACTAGGTTTTCTTGTATGTGCGACCGCGAAAGAGTCTGATTCATTACGGAAAAGGCTCTAAGCTCGCACCACGTTTTGTTTGGCCTTTTGTGATCTTGGAGAGAATATGTATATCTATGAATCTAAATGTATAGATGAATCTTATGTATGTACAATTGACTCTATTGCTATTTTATTAAGGTTGTAACATGGTTAGAAGAAAAAAAAATTGTTTAATGGAATCAGTGTAGTTAGAAGTAAATAAATTAAAATTTAGTGTATTGGATGAGATTGTTTTGAATTGAATTATTTTTTCGTAAGCCTACAGTGAATGTTATGCAATCCACTTAGACTCTATAATCTTGTGTTACTTGTACATAGTGGTTGTAGCAAAAAAGGAATGCTTTATAAGTTGGTTTTAGTAGAGAGAGTTTTGTTTAAATGGTTATGTCAGTAGCGGGATGAATATTGTGGAATTCCAGAGGCTAGGAAGGTCTATTCTCTTGATGGTTATTTTGATCAGTTTAATTGATTGTGAATGTATGTTGGTCATTAGTTTTACACCATGCGTTTCCCGATGTGAATGGTTTACTTTTGAATTTGTGAGTGGGATGAGATTATGCCTCACCATGTGACTTGCTTTTGGTTTTGATTTGTGCAAGTAGATATGTTTTTTATTTTTTATGTGGTTTTCTGTTGTCAATAGGGGGTGGCTTCCAATGGGGGTCGGTGCACAAAGGGGTGCTTGGATAACCCATGTGGAAGTTTTGGTGAAAAAGTGAAAATATAAAAATAAACTAGGGGGAATGGGTAGTTAAAACATTAATAAGGTTTAAGTTTATACCTCGCTCAGGCTCAAGTGCTCATTTAGGCTTGAGGTGAGATGAGAAGGCTTGGAATGGAAAATCAACTACCTCATCTCCACGAGAGGTAAGTTGGTTCCGCATAGTTGGCATGAGGGGCCAGAGATCAGTAGAGGCTACTAGGATAATCCTAGATGGGGGTCGGGGCCTAGGAAGATCTACCTAGATAACCTATGTCTGACTATGTGATGACACTTCCCCTACACCAACCATGAGTTTCCTTTGCTTTTTGTTTTACCCTAGATATTTATGTGCCTCTAGAAGTTTGGTCAATATTGTTTGTTGTTGTTGTTTCTCTTGTGGCCGTTAGTTATGTCAATCTTGTGAAGTCTAGTCCTTGTCCTTCAGTTTTGGTGGGGCCCTTTGTTACCTCCTAGCACGGGGGGTGGACCTATGGGTCCACATGGTAAGGTGGAACATGTTACATTCTCCATTGGGTTTCCCATCTCTTTCTCATGTCATGGCGGCTTCTCTTGATTAGGAAACTACTACACTGTATCTTCTTTTGAGATTTGTGATCATTGTATAGTATCTTTATCATGTATCATGTATCATGTATCATGTATCATATGTTGAGCACTCCACACTTGTATTGAGGAAGTATTATTGTATAAAATGTAATTGCAAACTGAAACTGATGTATCTCATGTATGTGAAGAATTATATATTTAGCTCGATATTGTACATGTTAATTAAAATGAATGTAACCAGTTACTCTTTTATGTTTATAGTATGGTTGTAACTTATGGTTCTTTTGATTATATGTTATGTCTAAATGTGATGCTTAATGATGATTAGAATTTGGTTATTACTAAGTTATATGGTTTTGTAATTTGGTTAATGGGAAATAAGTAATGCGGTCATGCACCCTAGAGGACGTAGGATAGTATATGATGATTATGTTTATTTTCACTTGTGCAATATTGCAATTTAAAAAAGAAAGTTTTTGTTTTTCGTTGTTTAGGTTTGTCCTCTAGGGTTCTCGATGGGGGTGTTACATAACCCACTTACATATTATAAACATTTGGGAAAGGTGTTAAGCCCTAAGGTGAAAACTCAAAGGTTTCCCTTTCCCATTGTTTCAACCACCACGTTTCATTTGGAGACTAGGAGGTAAGTTTTTCAACTTAACAATTCTAGATTTCTCCTTTAATCAATTCATCTAATCCATAAAATTTTGAATCAATTATTTTGAATAGAATTTTAACTTTGCAACCTCGCAAAAATTTAAAAATTCCTATTGTTTTTCTCCTACTTTAAGTTTTTTACTAATTGAATTAGTTATATCATGCCAAATTTTCTCATTCCTTCTACCAACCAAGTCTTTACTCCATGAAACACTAACCAACTTGACAACCCTAATGAATTTGTCCTTTATTTCTAAAGAAGCCATTATTTTTCTATTGGTTTTAGAATGAACTTAGTTCATGAACTAACACCAATAGAGAAATAATTGGTTTCTTGAGAGATAATCCACTAATTTTAACTATAGTGCAATTAAACTATATCACTTAAATCCATTATGCTTTGAGAAATCCAATGGTCTAAATTGACCATTCTAAAATAAATAGCCATGCTAAAACCAAAGGTCGTCAAAATTAAGCTCCTTGTTATATTTTTCTATTGTAAAGTTGACAAGATAGAGACATGTGGCTTCAATCTATATGGTTAGGGCCCACGAGAGAAAAAATAATTGTTGGATGTTGTGGATATGGTTGCTGATATGTGATTGTCATTGATGTCAACACTATTAGCAATTGGCTTATTAAAGGTTGTATATGTCGAGGATATTGAGAAAATTGTAAAAGAAAGCATTCTAGGTTCCCAGTGGAACTATGCACGTCATGAAGGTGTCTTGTTATGTGCGTTGAAGATTAGCTGGTGTGGATTAAAGGGTTTATTGTTGAATGTTTCTAGATCATCTATCAGAAGTTTTAGAGGTCCGCGTGAAGTTTTGATTATATTGTGGTCTGACAGTGTTTATGTGGTCTCTATTAGTGCTCCTAAATGAAGATTGTGTGATTTTGTTTATCTTAGTTGTTGCAGATGCTTCTTTGTTGTTTCTTGGTTTTCTTTAATGTCTCTAGATCATTCTCTATCTTTGTGGTATGCCCACATTATTCAGAGAGCTCGTGGTTGAAGATCTTTTCTTGTGCATGTTCAATTTTTCATGTTCTTGGCTGACATGTTGGTGGTAGCGTGTTGTGGATCTTCGTGGTGAAATTAATTAAAGTATTTTTGTGTTGGAGATATTAATTTGGGTCTCCACTATGTTTTGGCCAACCTTGGTGGATTCACATTAAAATTTTATTTGTAAATTTGGGCCAACATTGAAAATATGTTTTATTTTCCTGGCCAACTAAGTTGTGATGAAATCCCATGTAGCATATATATAAGAGTGATTGTTTCATCGGTGTAGGGTGTGGAAAAAGTGCTCGGTGTGCTCCTATGTGTGAATATATTTTGATTATAGAGCAGAGTGTGAAGAAGATTGAGCGAAGTGTGAAGAAGGTTTTCTAAGCTTAATTGGAACTGTAATCAGGTGTGTGCATAAGCTATTTTCTTAGTTCGAACCCTTTGGATTTTAATATTATACTGTATTGTTGGGCAGTGAGCCCCTTTTGTATTTGAGCAGTGAGCTTTAGGCAGTGTGCCTGAATGCATGTGCATTCCCCTTATTATTTCTCATTATACTTTTAACAAGGTATAATCTTGTGGACTAAGATCAACCGTGGTTTTTCCCCTAACAGGGTTTCCATGCAAAAATCTTGGTGTTCTCTATCTCTCTGATGTGTTAAATTGTTTGTGGTTAATTTCTTATTCATCAGATCTAAGATTAAGTTAAGTTAGAAAATTTTAAGTTTTTGTCACAATTGATTCACCCCCCTCTCAGTTGTGTGTCCTTGTTTTTCCAACAATTGGTATCAAAGTAGGTTCCTCTAAAGAAGTCTAAAAGCTTGAGGTGATCCAAGATGGCAACATTCAAGAAGGACAGTCTGAGATTTGATGGCACTAACTACTCACTGTGGAAAGTTAGGATGCAATGTCATCTAAGATGTATTGGTGAAGCTTTATGGAAGATTACAAAAGATCCATATGTTATTCCTCAGAATGGTCCCTCCACTGTTGATGAGATCAAAGATGCTGAAAATAATATTAGTGCTATTGAAGCTCTGGTCAGAGCTCTAACAAATTCAAAGATGGCTAATGTGATAGGATTGCAGACAACTCATGAGATTTGGACAAAGCTGGAAACCTTGTATGAAGGAGATGCACAGGTGAAGATGGCTAAGCTATAGAGTTTGAAAGGAAAGTATGAGAATTTGAAAATGGGTGAAGATGAAAATATTACTTCTTTTATGCAGAGAGTAGATGAGATAGTGGTGGGTATTAGATGTGTCGGTGGTTTTTTGGATGAGGATGAAATTGTGGCTAAGATACTCAGATTCTTGCCTCCCTCCTACAAAGTGAAAGCTCATGCTATTGAAGAAATCATATCAGTAACAAAGATATCAAGAGACATGCTGGTTGGCAAGCTTGCTACTTTTGAAATAAGTGAATTTGGTGAATCTACACCAAAGACTAAATCTGCATTCAAGGCTACTATATCCAAAAGTAACATGAAAAGATATAGTTTGGGAGAGTGTTCCAGAAAGGTATCCAAGTATGATGAAGAACTGAAATAGCCTGAAGATAAAGAAAGAGAGGTAGAAGAATTGGAAGCACTGATTGCAAAGAAAGAAGGTAGAGAAAAGGTAAGTATGAAGATATATTGCCTATTAAATGTTTTTCTTTCAATAAAATAGGTCATTTTGCATCAAGGTTTCCTGAAAGGGTTCCTAGATCTAAGCCTAAAAAGTTTAAATTCCAAAAGAGATGTTACTTTGTTGAAGAAGCAGTGACTGATGATGAGTCTAATAAAGATAATGGAAATCAAGATGAATGGGTTTTCATTGCTACCATTGAAGATAATCTTGTGGCTACTGAATCTGCAAAAGATGAAAAGGCTCTTGCAACCCGACTTGAAGAAAAAGATGAGTGGGTCATTGATAGTGGATGCTCACATCATATGACCGGTGATAAAAGAAAATTTGTAAGTCTAGAGAAGTATGTTGGTGGGGTTGTAAGATTTGGAGATAACAATGCTGGTGTGATTCGTCGCAGAGGATCTATTTGTCTTGGTGGTAAGGATAACACTGATGATGTCCTTTATGTTGAAGGCTTGAAACACAACTTGTTGAGTGTTGGACAGATGGTGCACAAGGGATATGATCTTCAATTCAAAAATGGAAGATGCAAGATACACGAAAGTTTTGAGAATATGATTGCTACAGGTAAATAGAAAAAAATGTAATATCTTTCACCTGACTACTACTAGTGGGAGTTGTTTAATTGCTCAAGTAGATGAAAGCTGTTTGTGGCACAGGAGGTTGTTTCATGTAAATTTTGACAACATTGTCAAGATAAGTTCCACTCAAGCAATAAGAGATCTACCTAAGTTAGTGAAGCCTGCTAACACAATCTACAAGGAATGTTAGATGGGAAAACAAACTAGAGTCTCTTTCTGAAGCAAACAGTTTCATTCAAATAATTTGCTAGAGCTGCTACATACTAACCTTTGTAGTCCCTCCAGAGTTAGAAGTATTCATGGAGAAAGGCACTTTATGTTGATTATTGATGATTACTCTAGAATGATATGGGTTTCTTTCCTAAGAGAAAAATGTGAAGCATTGGAAAAGTTCAAAAGTTTTAAGGCTATGGCAGAGAATGAGAAGGGTTTGAAAATTAAGTGCCTGAAATCTGACAGAGGTGGTGAGTTCACATCCAGGGAGTTCAATTATTTTTGTGAAGAGCATGGAATTAAAAGACAATTATTTTCTCCCCGAACCCCTCAACAGAATGGAGTTGCAGAGAGAAAGAATAGAACAATTTTGGATGCTACCAGAATAATGATGATGGAAGGAAATGTGTCTCATATGTACTAGAGTGAAGTGTTAAGAACTGATGTATATACTCTTATCAATAGTTTTGCACCCTGATGAATGCAATATTCAGCAAACTACTGAAACATGGAAACCTTCTTTAGATGTGGGTGATCTGAATGAAGAAGGAATCTCCAAAGTGAGTTGGTTCTCTGAATGATGAATTCTATCCTAAAATAGCCTTTAAGGAAAGGGATAAAAGATGACTGAACATCAAAACCTATTTCTAGCAGATGACTCTCAGAACCTAATAATGATTTAATGATGGTTATGATCTCTTCCTCACAAACAATTTTCAAAAAGATGCAATATTTCACAACTTCTCAAGAATGATTGATACATAAATGATTTGCACGAAGACTCGACTTGAAGCACAATATGCAAATTGTATTTTTGAACTTTTTGCATTAAGAATTACAGTTTAAGGAAAAAACAAGGATTCTGTAGACATAAATCACAAGATAAAATCAAACTAAAACTACAAATGGACACAGAAATGAGAAGTAGGAATGTTGTCTTTATTTAACTGAAGGAGAATGCCATAATCTGAAACTGAGTACAATAATGTGTTCACAAACTCAAAAAATTCATATGAGCAGGAACTCTGATCTGAACTACTGAGAGAGCTGAAAAGACTAAGTCTATCAAAACATAACTCTCAAGAAACCCTAATCCGAGCTCAGAAAAAGCTCAAGGAAAAAAGGCTTCAAACTGCCTCAAAAACTACAAAAAAGCAGGAAAAAGCACAATGCTTTTATGATCACACTGTCAAGCCTCTAAAAATAGGCTAATCTTGCTTTAAAAGCTCAAAAAAAATCCTATCTCTCCAAGATAGGTCTGAAATCCGACCAAGAGGAGAAGTCAACAAAAATCTGCTAAAAATAGCATGAAAACACAAAGTAATTTATAGAAAAGATTGCTTTATGATTCTGCTTTACAAGATGCAGATTTGCACAATTTGTCTATTTTTTTTGCAATTAAAGATTGAAAATCTTTTGCAAAAAATAAAAACTCCTTATCCCTCCATTACAATATTCTGATTAAATAAAAAATTACATAATGTACCCTCATGCCTTTGATTTTCATTGATTTCTATAAAATCAACCCAAAAATAAAACCCTAAAAAGACCAAAGACTTTAAACAAAAGCACCTAGGTCATATGGCATAAAAAACCTAATCTTAGGTCACAAGATATCCATCAATATTATCCCCAAGACTTCATACTTCACCATTTAATATTTCACCAAGGCAAAAGGAATAATCACCGAGACCTAACCCATAGTCCAACCTAGGAATTCGGCCTCCCTCATATACATTTGGACTTAGATTTAATAAATCACAAGGAAAGCATTATGAATTTTGGCCTCCATTGAAATATAACATGTGTTTTGATCGAATATTTTGGATCATCATGATGTTCGAATTAGGGTAAGTGAAAATAGGGTCAAACCCTAATTATCACTTCATTTTGCACACTCCCTAATTCAAAGAAAACTCTGCAGCCGCCATGACTCTGTCAAGCTCGAGCTCATAAGCTTTAAGGAAACATTCCATGTTCACCAGTGGTCTGAAACTCCAGTGGGTAAGCTTCGTTCTGTCTACATTGAAATTCCTTCACCTATTATTGAATGCGAAAAAGTCCCTAAGGCCGTGGACTGTATGAACTTACTCTCTAATTTTCCTTTACTGTGCTTTGATTCACCTCGGCCGACAAGAACTCGAGCTCGGCCCTGTCAGTATACTCCACGAGAGCTGGCCTTGTGTTATTATTTTCCTCTTACCATGTAGGGGTAAGCTTTCTATCATAGCTTCATGACTTTTATGGCATCACATTTCGCTCTTCTGGCCCTAAGGCTGCGGCTATAAACAATCTAATATCATTATTTCCTTGTTCTTTTGTGCTCATATATATCATTGTTGTGCTCTATTCCACCATGAGAGCTCAGCCATCACTTAAGAACTCGAATCCCTTGCATTCAGAAGCTATTTGCAACTTAAGCCGCAGCTAGAGTGTTTACTTCAGCCTCAAACTGGTAATTTATCTCGGCCTCCTTTGGTTCTCTGAAAAATTAGAGGGCTCCCTCTCTACTCATAGATTTTGGCCATATCTGGCCGTGCCAAATGCGCACAGTGGGAAGCATTCTTTTGAATTTTGGGCTCGACCCAGAACAGAAAACTCCTCCTTATGCCCTTTTGAGTGTAAATCTGCTTATGGGTGTCATAGAAATTTGAAAAAAACTGCATCCTCTTCCTTTTGTTGCTCAACCCAACTCAAGAAACTTGCATTTGTTGTATATTCTTGTTATTTATTTCAAGATTCACATAGGTTATCACTATAGCTACTTCCTCTACATTTTGAAGCTAAACTGAAAGTGGGTCCTTGAACTTATTAAAGAAAACTGTATTTCCTTTACCTTTGAAGCTTAAATTAGCACGAAAATATGCATATTTTGTGGTCTACTATTGTTTTCATAAGAAACCCATATGGGTACTCTCCGTTATTATATTTCCTGCACTTTTAAAACAATCTCACATGTGGGTACCATATATAATTGAGAATAGTTCCATTTTGTATTCCTGAAACACATATATTAGTCTATTTCTAAAGGAAACTGTACTCTTCTTTCTCTGATGCCTGACCCACCTCCTCTCTACATTTAGTTTTCTTTACATGGTTTATCACAGTAATTGAACCCTCTGTATTCTGAAGCTCAAACCCTAAAAATAGGTATCATATATTCATCTACATTCAATTCATAAGTCATCCTGTAACAGCGAATACAACTCCTCAAGACTCCTTGATTGTATTTCAAACTCCACCATAGACTACTTACACATAAAGAAAACTGCTCCTTGAAGATTGTCTCAAAGTGTCTTTTATTTCTGTTGTTACTTTCCATTCCTGAAACTTGTTTGTAGTATTAAAAGACTACAACTGCCCTTCCAGTATGACTTTCTTTGTGGATGAAATACACCAGAATATATTAATGATGAATATCAGCCATGAGTCTTTAGAAGGCTGGAATTGTATATGCTAACTGTATCACCTAGATATTGACTTCATGTTGCTTTCTTTGCACACAAAATATCTCTCTTTTAAAATTAATTCTGTAGAGTTCTTTCTCAAGGTATAACATGCTCATTCTGAAAAATGAAAATTGCTTTTATGTGTTAAAATGTATTGTTTGAGACTGTGCACAATTTTTTGTACGATACCTTTCAATCATTCCAGTGTTTGTCTATTGTAAAAGAAATACCTCCTTGTGTATATTATATCTATGCTTGCTCATTGTACACACAACAGTGCTCTTTGACTTTCCTAAACCTTAACATAGCAACTTACACCTTCTACTCTTGAATTTCACAGAGATTTTGAATTGAAACATTGCATCACTACGAACTACCTCTACTTACCAGTCATATGTATAATTGACAACTCAAAACTTTTTTTGGAAATAAATTGTTGCTCTTACAACTCTCTGAAGAAATAAAAGAACAAATTTCATCATGCAAACTTGCTTAAGATATAAAAGATTAGTAATCCCAATAATTGTACAAAGTTTGGGTTTCTTTAAGCATTCAGATTTCTTTCATTTCACCACTTAATAGAACTAAAAGCCTCATATTTGCACTCCCAGTATGCCTTATTAAGCTACTTCCCAGTTCCCATACTTACTCCTTTGTGAATGACCACCAATTGCTATGCATATCTAAAGCTTCAAAAGCACCATTCTGGAAGGAAACTATTAAACCAGAAGTGGCTATTCTTGTCATTTGAATATACTGTCCGCCTTTTGCACTTTTTGGGTAACATGGTACTCTTCATGCATTTTTATGTTCCACTTATCAGACTGCTTTTAAAAAATCTGTTCTCTTTCGTGATAAAAGTTAAAACAAAACAATAAGGCACAATGTATGCATGTTCACTGTCCCTGATCAGCAATATCTAATGGAGATATACTCAGTTGAATTCATTAAGTGAATTAAACTCACTGTTCACCTGTAGCCTTCAGAAAGCAACCCGGATCGTTATGAATGAACAGTTGGTTTCGTTGCTTGATGGATAACTTTGTTTTACTCTTTCAGTTGTTCTTCATTTCATTTGATGAATATGATAATGTATCTTTACCTCAGCCCGTTTAGAGAATAGGGCAACATGTCGAGCTCTACCCTTGTGGGAGCCCGTTTTCCTCCACATGCTTGATCTTCGAATAATGTTCAGCCTCATGATTTTACCTATACATGCACAAGGAAACAAACAATGTTAGCATAAAAACAGAACATGTTGATGATGATATTATTATTTCTCCTTCAGCTCACTTCTTTCATGCTACACTTGATTGATTCTATCAATGCATAGTTAATAGTATGTTGTACTATTGTGGGTGTTCCATATAAGTTACATCATAATCGGAGCCACTGGCACCCCTCTTTTCCTCTTACAGGTCGATGGAGCTCAAGAAGGCAAGGTGCACCATTCGACATCAAACGTCGATAATCAAGCAATGATGATTATGCCGTTACTTATGTGTTTTCCTTTCTGCATCTCTTGTAGTGCAATGTGCTATTAGCAATGTGTTGTAATAGTTACATCCACGGCTTGTGTGGATCTTTGATTTCAATTCTGCTTTTCAATTGAAAAGGAAAATGCATTTTCATGCAATGTTGTAATATCATTCTGATTGTGAAATCAAATGAAGCCTTATAAAAAATGAATTTCTTCATGAAATAAAAGAAAGCATCTGAAATGCTATTTGCTCATGTTATCAATTTTGTACTTCTTTTAATTCTGCAACATTTGAATGGCATATTCTTAAAACTCCATTTCTTCTTTAAATGCATAACTGTTACTTAATACATAATAATGATAATGCAAAACAACATTGAACTTAAATTGCAATTCCACCCTATGGTGTGATAACATTCAACCAGCTCCTTGAAATGAGTTGAGGCGAAAATTTGGTAACATATACCTTGAACCGAGTAAATGTTAATGGTAATTTTGGTAAGACCCCTTTTGAGTTATAGTCTAGTTACAAGCCTACTATTAAATATTTCAAGATCTTTGGAAGCAAGTGTTATATCAAAAGAGATGATGATATTGGGAAGTTTGATGCAAGAAGCGATGAAGGGACTTTCCTAGGTTACTCCACTAAAAGAAAGGCCTACCAGTGCTATAACAAAAGACTAAGAAAGATGGTTGAAAGTGCAAATTTTAGAGTTGAGGATTTTGTCAAATCATAGGGTGCTATCATAATAGTGGTTTACAATTCCTGAGAGGAATGGATTTTAGCTGAAATCACATATTTTTAGAAAATATAATAATTTAAGCCTTAAAAAGTTCTATTTTAAGGATTCCAATTGAAGACGGTTTGATCAAATCACCTTAAATCAAAACCCCTTGGATAGAACCTCGCTAGTTTTAAACCATACCTATAAATGCGTCTCCTTTACACCTATCAAAATGTGATAAAATTACTTTTGATTTAGCTTTTGGGGGATCAAATGAATTCATTTAAAATTTATTTCAAATATGGTATTCCTTAGAACAAGCTATCCAAAAATATAATTTTAATATTTTTGGTTTTGTTATGTATTTATTTTTAAGTTTTTAAACATAGGTTTTTCATCAAAAATGAATTTCTTTGTTCTTCACATGTGGAAGAATAGAATATTATTAAAAAAAAATGAAAAATATGAGTGCACCAGATATTGAAGTCCTTGATCCAACAAAAAAAATAAAATAAAATTTTGACATATACAAAAAAATTTATGCGTTACACGGTACGTGTTGTGTCTGAATTGTAATTCGTTTGACTTGAAACTTGATTAAGAAAAAATATTCAATAAAAAGCTATCTAACCAGGTGGAAGCACTAGATATCAAAGTTAAAAATCTAAATTTGAAAGAATTAGAATTTTATCCTTCATGTAAAAAAGTTATGCGTTATACGGGTGCGTCACTTTTTAAAAATGTTGTTTTCTGAAAAAAATCAATTTTTGTGGGAGATGGAAAAAGAAGTGCAATTTGATTCCAAAATTTTCAAAAAAATATTTTTAGAATCTATAGACAAAATTTGATGAGACTCTAGTTTGCACCATCTTCAAATTCCTCACAGTTTAGTCGCTATAGGTGCCTGAATGTGAAGATTTAGTTAAAAATAATAATTTCAGTGTCCAGTTTGGCCAAAAATTGTAAACCACTATTATGGGATCACCCCATCTAGATGTTGTGGTTATGATTCAAATGAAGACAATACTAGAAAAGGGAAGAATTATCAAACACAGAATCTACTTCAGATTATTCCATATGTTCTGGTAAAGCAACCTCAATTTGTTCCGGAGGTAAATCAAGTTAGTCAGGAAACACAGACAAGTGCAAGTGTAGAAGAAAGATCAGAAGAATAAGAAGTTCGAGAATGTCCCAAAACTCCAAGGTATGTAAAGCTAAATCATTATAGACAATCAAATCATAGGAGATAAGAATAAAGGAGTGCAAACTAGAAGAAAAATTGTAGAAGAATATTGTTTGATTTCCAAGATTGAACCTAAATATATCACTGAAGCTTGTCAAGATGAACACTGGTTGGAAGTTATGAAGGAAGAGCTGACACAGATTGAAAAGAATGACACATAGATATTGGTTCCCAAGTCTAAAGACAGAAATGTGATTGGTACTAAATGGGTGTTTAGGAACAAGCTAAATGAACAAGGTGAAGTGGTCCAGAATAAAGAAAGACTGGTATGTAAAGGGTATTCTCAAATGGAAGGTATCAATTTTGAAGAAACCTTTTCCCCTGTTGCTAGAATTGAAGTTGTAAGGTTATTTCTTACATATATTGCATACAAAAACTATAAAGTCTATCAAATGGATGTGAAGTCAACATTTCTGAATGGAGAACTAGAAGAAGTATACATTGAATAGCCAGATGGATTTCAGCTAACTGACAAGGAAGATATGGTCTGCTAATTAACGAAAGCTCTATATGGAATCAAGCAAGCCCCTAGAGCCTGGTATGCTAGATTGGACAAATATTTACTGAAGCTTGGATTCATTAAAGGTACTGTTGATAGCAACTTATACTTCAAATTAGATCATGATAAAGAGTTAATTATAGAAGTTTTTGTTGATGACATAATTTTTGGAGGAGATGACAATCTATGTATGAAGTTTGTTGATGAGATGAAGAATGAATTTGAAATGAGTATGATTGGAGAGATGGTTTTCTTTCTGGGATTGCAAGTTACTCAGTTAGACAAGGGAATTTTCATATCTCAGTCCAAGTATGTGAGAGAACTGTTGAAGAAGTTTGGAATGGATTACTCAAAACCTGTTGGTACTCCCATGGTGACCAGATGTAAGTTGACACAAAATGATGATTATCCTATGGCAAATCAAACTAGATATAGGCCAATGATTGGTGGATTGCTTTACTTAACTCAGACTAGACCAGACATTATGAATGTTGTATGTATGGTTGCTAGATTTCAGGTTGATCCAAAAGAATCACATGTGACTATTGTGAAGAGAATTTTCAGATACCTGAAAGGAACAGTTGACTTTGGACTTTGGTATCCAAAGGATGATGATATTACTTTGAGTGCATAAACTAATGCGGATTGGGCTGGAGATTTAGATGATAGGAAAAGTACTAGTGGTGGTGCTTTCTTCCTAGGGAAGAAATTGGAGTCCTGGTTGAGCAAAAAGCAGAATTCCATTTCTCTATCCACAGTTGAAGCAGAATACATTGCTGCTACAAATAACTATACTCAAGTGATATGGATGAAATAGATGTTGAAAGATATCAGGGTGGTATATGAAGAACCTATTGCCATATACTATGACAATTCAAGTGCAATAAATATTTCTAAGAATCTGGTGCTGTATTCCAAGACTAAACATATATCAACCAAGTTTCATTTATTAAGGGAGAAAGTGAATGAGAAAGAAGTTAGATTGGAATATGTGTCTACCAAAGAAAAAATTGCAGATATATTTACTAAGCCATTGCCGAAGGATACTTTTGAGTATCTTAGAGGAATGCTAGGGGTGATTACCCCTCCTGATAAGAACTAAAAGATGAATTATTTGCATCAATCCATGAGCTTCATTGCTATATTCTGATCCAGATTGATGTTTTTGTGGCTGCTACTCAGGGGGAGTAGTCATATGTGTAGATATGTGGTTCATAGCGTGTATTTGGAAAAAGGTCTTTTTTACCTTTTCCATTGATGTCAAAGGGGGAGAAGTGCATTGTGAAAAATATTTTTGTAAGGAGAAGAGCCTTGTGGGAAGAAGTGTAGTTGAAAAGAAGTCAGTGTGTTGGGTTGATGGTATTTTTCACATCATGTGTTGCCATTAATGCCAAAGGGGGAGATTGTTGGATGTTGTGGATATGGTTACTGATATGTGGTTGTCATTGATGTCAACACTATTAGCACTTGGCATATTAAATGCTATATATGTCAAGGATATTGAGAAAATTGTAAAAGAAAGTATTCTAGGTTCCTAGTGGAACTGTGCACGTTATGAAGGTGTCTTGCTCTGTGCGTTGAAGATTAGCTAGTGTGGATTAAAGGGTTTATTGTTGAGGGTGATCCCACAATAAGAGGTTTTTGGCCAAACTTGACATTAAAATCAAGATTTTTCACCAGATATTCCCTTTCTTACACCTATAGCAGCTAAACCATTAAGAATTTGAAGATGAATCAAACTAGTTATAATTTGTTAGATCTTTTTTGTAGATTCTAATTTTTTTAATTTTTTTTAAAAGAAAAATAAATTGTGAATCATTTTATGTAATTTTTAATAACTTATTTTTTCTACTAATCAACATTTTTAAAAGGTGATGTTTACTTTGGACCACATAACTTCTTTTATAGACAAGATAAAATTCTATTTTTTAAAATATAGATTTTTCACACCAATATCTAGTGCATGGATATTTTTTCATAATTTTTTGTTACATAATTTATTTTTTAATTAATTTTCCAAGTCAGAGTAATTATAATTTGGATAGAGGTGTACTTTGGCATGCATAACTTTTTTTGTATTCATTTGAATTAACTTATTCTTTTTTTTTTGAAATAAGGACATCAATACCCAGTGCACATCTATTTTTTAGAATTTTTTTCTCTATTTTTCTATTTTTTCATGTGTGAATCAAAAAACTTGATGTTCATTGAAAATCCTACATTCACAAGAAATAAAAAATAAATATAATAATCAAATTAAATATATTTAAAATTATACTTTTTGGGAAGCTTATAATAAGGGCTACATGCTTACAAACATAAATTTTAAGTGAATTTATTTGATCACCCAAAAGGTAAGTCAAAAGTGGTTTTTTATCAACATTTTGATAGGTGTATAGGAGACTCGATTATAGGTATGGTTTAAATCTAACAAGGCTCTATCCAAGGGGGTTTGATCAATCCCTCTTTAATTAAAATCATTTAAATGGAATCTTTAAAGTCTTAAATCATTCTATTTTGTCCCAAAAAGTGTAACCCATTATTGTGGGATCACCCTTGAATGTTTCTAGATCATCTACCAGAAGTTTTAGAGGTCCGCGTGAAGTTTTGATTGTATTGTGGTCTGACAGTGTTTTTGTGGTCTCTGTTAGTGTTCCTGAAGGAAGATTGTGTGATTCTGTTAATCTCAATTTCTGTGGATGCTTCTCTATTGTTTCTTGGTGTTCTCTGATGTCTCTAGATCATTCTCTATCTTTGTGGTACATCCACATTATTCAGAGAGCTCGCGATTGAAGATATTTTCTTGCGCATATTTGTTTTTTCATGTTCTTGGCCGACATGTTGGCAGTAGCATGTTTTGGATCTTCATGGTGAAATTAATTGAAGTATTTTTGTGTTGGAGACATTAATTTGGGTCTCCACTATGTTGTGGCTGACCTTGGTGGATTTGCATTAAAATTTTATTTGTAAATTTGGGCCGACATTGAAAATATGTTTTATTTTCCTGGTCGACTAAGTTGTGATGAAATCTCATGTAGCAGATATATAAGAGTGATTGTTTCATCGGTGTAGGGTGTGGAAAAAGTTCTCGATGTGCTCCTATGTGCAAATATCTTTCAATTGCAGAGCATAGTGTGAAGAAGATTGAGCAAAGTGTGAAGAAGGTTTTTTGAGCTTAATTGGAATTGTAATCAGGCTTGTGCAGAAGCTATTTTCTCAGTTCGTACCCTTTGTATTTTAATCCTATACTATATTCTTGGGTAGTGAGCCCCTTTTGTATTTGAGTAGTGAGCTCTAGGCAGTGTGCCTGAATGCATGTGCATTCCCCTTATTATTTCTCATTATACTTTTAACAGGGTATAATCTTGTGGACTAACATCCACCATGGTTTTTCCCCTAACAGGGTTTCCATGCAAAAATCTTGGTGTTATCTATCTCTCTGATGTGTTAAATTGTTTGTGGTTAATTGCTTATTCATCAGATTTGAGATTAAGTTAAGTTAAGTTAGAAAAGTTTAAGTTTTTGTCACAGCTTATTCACCCCCCCTCTCAATTGTGTGTCCTTTTGCCAACAATAATTTTAAAAATTATAAAAATAACATGATTTTTAATATTCCAAGTAGCATCTAAAAGACTTAAAAATCTTGGAAAGGAAGCAACATGAAATATATACCTACTAGAATATCAATTTTTTCCATCAAGAGGGAGCCCACTAATATTTTTTTATATTGGGATTTTGATCAATAGAGATATGATTTAATAGATGATGTTCTATTTATACATTCTCTTAGCTATATTATTTTACCATACTACATTTTGAACATGATCACTGACTCCCATATGTTTATCCTTGAGACTATTAAATCAAGTTAACTTCTGTGGTGAGCCCCTTTGTATATTCAAATGACCAATATCATAAGCCTCAACACTCCTACAAATTCCCAAAGGAATTTAGGAATTTACGTGAGATTTTGATTGTTACTTACCTATTTGATCCTATAGCAAGGGCCCATCTTAACATAGTTGCAAAGAAACCCAGTCAACACTTCCCTAGTTTACACATGTGCTCGATCAATCAAATCTCAATCAATGACCACTATTGTTGTGAATATTTTTACAAAATTTATCAATAGTCGAGGATCCCATTTTATTAAATCAAGTATAGGTCAATATCCATTGTTATGCTAATTTATATTGATCCTCATGCCTACCAATTTTATCTACCAAGATGCATAACATTGGTACCTATTACCAAACAAATAGAAGCAAGCCATTTGAGTGAAAATAAACCAATAATAAAAAGTAACCAATGGAACAAAATAAAGTACACTGGATAAGGAAAAATATTAGGTTAGATATGGTGTTCAATAGACTAGTTCACCATGAATGCAAAGTAAGAGCTCCAACCAAGGAATAAAAATAGGTGAAGCTTACATAAGAATTGACTATAATGGTAAGGTGTTTTGATCAAGGAAACACACATGGGATTGAGATATGTAATGCATGGAGAAAATTGCATTGACACAACACATGAAAATTGACATAAAAATAACACAAAGCCACAATTAGGATGATCTCAGATTAGGTGTGAATACATAGGATCATCTACTTGATTGAAGATTATTGCTTTTCTAATTTGTACATATTTCTAATGATTAAAAAGTATGGGAACATGTCCCTTTCAATATAAAGATAAACCCAAAAAGGTATTTATAAATACCATTTATCAATTAGATATTAAAATACATATAGCTAGTTAGGGAAAATTAGGTGAAGTGAAGAAAACAAGTCTATAGTTTACATAGTACAAGTTCATTGTTCATGTTTGGTTATATTAGGAACATTTTTTAGGGGGTACACTAGTGCCACACATATTTCCCAACCATTAATTCTACAAATCAACCATGATAATAGCCACTCAAAACACTATCTATGTATGTGTTACTCTCTAGATGGAGTCTCTTATTTTAACATACATCATGGAACTTATTTTTATTAACGTGAACCAAGATTATATATATATATATATATATATATATATATATATATATATATATATATATGTATGTATGTACATGTATGTATGTATGTATATGTACACGGCCACACACACACATGTATGTATAGTTAGACACTTTTCACATGACCTTAGTTGGAGTGAAATGTAATTTTAGGCATTTCACTATCAATTATAATGTTTATAAATTTCTTATCTTTTTGTGCTTTGTCTCATAGAGGCAATCATAATTAGTTTTCTAGTATTTTGTAGAGAGAGTAATAATGATTTTGTTCATGAATAATATTATAGAAACATTAAACATGGATAGTTTGGATACATAGTAAAATATGGAGTATTTTAACTTTAGAATGGTGTATTAGGAGGCATTGTTAATAATAGAATATTAAGAAGAATACATGAAAATAGTTATATTAATTATTATCATATGAATGGATCTGATATTTCATAGGTATACAAATTGAATTCTTTATGAAAAATGGCATGCATCAAGTACTTATTCCCTTTAACATAGATGAAGAACCTTCTTATATAAAAATAATGCAAGTAAAGAATGACATCAAAAACATTTATCCTATCGTATATAGAAATGAAAATAGAGATATTACTTTTTATTTATTATCATATCATGAATATGATATACGATGTAGGTATACATAGTGAGTCCCATGTGGAAAATGGTATGCATCAAATAGTGATTCCAAGACCAAGGACCTCTTTATGTAGAGATAATGGAAGTAGATGATGACATCAATGCCACTTATACTATATGTGTAAAGAAAAATTACGATCATTAGATTATGGGCATTAAAATTTGGGTTAATACATAATTATTGATAATATGTAAGGAAAAGTAAGTATAAGAAAGAGAGAAGTGCACGAGGCCCGAAAATTGAGAAGATGAGTTCAAAAATTATGAATAAATTGCATGGAAGGACACATGGACAAAGGAATAAATAGAAACTTAGACTTGATAAAAGGCTATAAAGGTAAATTTGAAGGTCTAGGTATCCAATAAAAGATGTGTGAAATTATGTATGATATTATGTACTCGAGTTAAGAGGGCTTTGCAAGTAGTTATGCTCATTAAGCATATCAAGTCTAGGGGGGAATAAAAATAAAGAGTTAAGAGAGCTTTGCAGGTAAGTACTCTAATGAAAGAGCTAAAAGGGCTTTATAGGTAGGTATACTAATGAAAGAGTTAAGAGGGCTTTGTAGATAGGTATGATAATGAAACATCAAATCTAGGTGGGCTAAGACAACTTTACAGTTAATGGACCATATAGTTTACAGTTAATGGACCATATCAAACTATAGTTCATAATTATCTTGTCTTTTATTAAGTAATGTAATATTTTTCAAGCAGTAGGTCTTGTCATGTGCCATTTTTTATTATTGATTATTTAATGAATTTAGAAGTACACACAAAGGTTCTATGTTAATCTAAATTTTAGCGCGCTCACACACACACACACATATATATATATATAGAAGAACACATCATCCTGTCATTTTGATTGTTGAGTTAGTATACAATTTTCTGAAAGTAATTGTGCAACTTTTTGCATCAACAGCATTGATCTCCGAATATGATCTGTCATTAGGATGAGAAAAGAGAGCTTTTTTTCTAGTCTGATTGTTTTGTTTATACATATAATATTTGTCGAAAGCAAATTTTCAGGAAAAAAAGGACTTTATGTGAAACAAAATCGGCCAACAATTCTAAAAAATTAGAAAAACCCCATAGATCTTATAGATACATAAACTTTTATTGCTTTTACTGAACAATTTTCTTCTGTAGTTTTTGTTGGAAAAATCTAAAAGACCAAAAAAAAGTTACAGGCTCTTCCAACAAAAACTACAGAAGAAAATCAGTCCTGTAATCAGAGAGGTTGCAAACAGTGTATTTCCTACAGTTTTTGGTGATTCAAATCTATGTGGAAAATGGAAGGAGATTCTAACCTGGTGGTTGCGTATTCATGTAATTTCCCAGTGCTGGAGAATATGATGAGCCCAACTTGTGCATCGCACAGAGTCGCCAACTCCTTTGCTTTTTTCATCAGCCCACTTCGCCGTTTGGAGAAAGTAACCTGCCTGCTTCTGGAATTGTCGATCCTTCTCACAATAACTTTTCCTCGCCCCATTTCAAAGATCTCCGAGCTTGAAATTCTCTGGGCAAATTTCTCAACTGTTGCAGCAAAGGCCTGAATAATGAATTCCAGCCGACCTTTCTTAACCAGTATTGGGAAAGTGGTAAATTAGTGCAGCTGCTAGAATTTTCCATATTGATAAGAGTTCATAATATTGAGTGAAAGATGCACGCGTCGAATGGGTGTTGGATATTTGATAAGGAATCCTTGCGTCAGGTTGGAATTACAGAGAAAACAAGTTTGCTTTCATTTTCAATGGCAATTTGTCTATCCATATGTTGACAGGTGTGTTAGATCACTCCAAGAAAGGAAAAAGTTGTGATCTTTGCCAGTCTTGGATTTCCCTCTATATATTAATTTAGATTGCTGGTCGTTATCTAACCAACTAGAGCCATTGCAGGTACCACAACATTGGGAACACAAATGCTTTTTCTAATCTCCTCGTTGCATAACAGTTCAAACTCTGTCTAATCAGGGAAGATTATTTAAATATTGCTCTCATTCTGGGAAAGAGATATCCCACATATGAAAGAAATCCAATCAGCAATAGCTAGCACATGGAGCTTAAATAAAATAATTGGAAATTTTAATGGACACGGTATATTTATGCGATTAGAATGGAAATAACAAGAAAAAGAGGAATGAATAGGAACATAAGAGCTATCATTAAAAACATATAAGAACAAATTCTTAAGAAACATAAGATTTTTCAAAAGCATACAAATTTGCATAGATGTAATCAAAATCTAGTATATCTAGAAGAAGGGATGGGAGGAAGTAGTAACAACAATAAATGCAAGAAAAAGAATATGATTATATAATTGAAACTCTCAGTTCAATGATGAAATGTCCCACAATAAATAGGAAGGTGTGCCCTCCCTCCACCGCCTACCCTCTTCCCCCATTTGTACACCTTACAATGGAAAATTGAAATTGTAGAGGTTAGCCTTGGAGGAGAGGTCTTGGTTTGGGGCCTATAAAGTGGAAAAATATGTCCTTGTTCATGTTTTAACACATGAACATGATGACTACAACGTTTCAAATTTTAAAGGATATAAGAAGTTTTTAGTTTGGAATGAAAGAATAGAAAGTGGTCTGAAAGGGTATAGAATAGTGACAATTTTAGTAAGAGAATCATATAGAAGAATCATAAAATTGGAAAAGAAGATCTTGTTAATCAATACATATGGATGAACATAACAAATAATGGATCAACAACTAATGTTGCTATTTTTTTTATTTTACACAAACTAGTTCAAAATCATATAAGGAAAATAATTTGGATTGTGGAAATCTTGTACAACATTGAGAAGGACATAATAGTCCATAGCATCACACGAGAGGTCATTTTGGTAAAAGAATTTAATGCAAGAATATCAAATAAGTGAACTTTTTACCTTAAAAATGAAAATGAGATAAAAAATTAACCCATTGTGGCAAGAGGAAGAAGTGATCCAACAATGGAAAAGGGTCTCACTAGATAGAAGAGGATATGTCACACAATATGTAGTAAGATTGTTGAGATTTGCAACCTTTACAATTTGATTGTATTTAGTGAAATAAAACTACGAAAGAACTTAAGAAACCTTACATATCAAGCATACAAAGTTCAAGATGTAGTCGATTACATTATTTGATCACAAAATACTTTTTAAAGCTAATATAAGTGGAAATGGAAAAACTTTGGGATGGAAAAACAAATATATTGAACTCACTTTTGGGGATGGGAGAGCAAATATATTGAATCCTTATTTAGTGGGGTAATGTCTGTACCTTATGGAATATAACAAGGGTTGTTATAATATATCTTAAATCAATGGTGGTAGCTAAATGTTATAGAGTCTACCAATCAAACCTATCAATTATTTCCACCCTCAAGCCCCTACTTTTCCATGAAAATTATTTTTTAAATGAAAGGTTTCTCCATCATAATTAATGCATTTTCCTATTATTTTCTAATATTCACCAATATTTTCTATTAAATTTTAATGATGTAAAAAATCACTAATTAGAGTCTACCACTTAAACCTATCAATTATTTCCACCCTCGAGCCCCTACTTTTCCATGAGAATTGTTTTTTAAGTGAAAGGATTTTCCATTATAATTAGTGCATTTTCCTATTATTTTCTAATATTCACCAATATTTTCTATTAAATTTTAATGATGTAAAAAATAACTTATAAAATTAATATTTTTTTCGAAAAAGGAAAGATTTACCAATAGAAATTAATATTTATTTCCAAAAAAATGAAATATTTTCTAAGATTTTATATATTTTCTCGAGGGGGTTTCTTAAAGATATCACTATTGGCCAATGAACAAGAGATTGATTCTATAATTTTCTCCTCTACACTTTAGGTTCTAAAAGACCTAGGAGGATGATCCTTAACAATATGAAATGATTTTGCACTTTATTTATACCCAGATATTGTTTAAACAAAAATGATCTCATGAAATGTGCTAAGAATTACAAATAGAATAGACCTAATTAGAAACATTCTTGGAAAGTATTGCATCATTGGCTCTGAGAACATGAAATAAACTTTAGGTAATAAATTACAACATAAATTGGAAAATGATTTGAAATATGGTGACCATGGACATGTAATCAATATTATACGTAGACTTGTGCCTTAAACCTAGGTTATAAAGTCAAAATAAATGCAATTATCTTTTGAATAGTAAAATAGAACAAATTCTATGAAAGCTCATATATCATTACCCTATAGTGATATTATTTAAAATCTACAACTAATTATTCTTAGCAATCTCTAAATATTTAAAATCTACAACTAATTATTCTTAGCAATCTCTAAATATGTTAGAAATCTAGATGCAATAATTTAATCTATTACTTGAATAGAATCTATATGGGAAACATGCATTTGCAGTAAAAAAAAATGTTGAACAAAAATTATCCTTGATCAATTTTATTCATAAGAGTAATAACATATAAATTTGGAGACAACTGATTACAATTTTTTTACAATATGTTCATATATTCTAGTTTTTATTGATGTACACAATTTATAATTGAATTTGTATTTCTTCCCTAGAAGACCTAGACTAAACAAGTATAAATGTAGAACAAACATCCTCTATTTACAAAAATCCAAGATCCTTACAAAATGACTTGAAATTCTCTTTTATAGAAACAAGGGAACAACAAGCTAAAAGCAATGAAAAAATATCACATTTTCATTTGATAATATTGACCTAAGGATCAAACAAAAATTTAAAAAACTACCTTACAAAAGATAAAAAATACATCATTAGAAGAGAAGACAATTGTCGAAGATATTGGAGAAGACATTTCTTATTTTCATCATGAGATAAAATGGAAGGTAGGTATTCTTCAAAATGTGGTTCCACTCAGTGCATCGATCTTCATCGTAGCTTCCCAAAATTAGTAGTATTCTTCTCGTCGTAGCTTTCCAAAATTAGAAGTTTTCTGGGACAAAGGAAAGGCAAATGCTTCTGCTTTAATGAAGCCACACTGCCAGAAGACATCTGTAGAAGTGTCATTTGCCGTGTCCACAAAACCTTAAAAAAAAAAATCTGCCTTTGCACGTCGTCGTAAATCAATTGGGTTAACAGGAATCTCTTACACCGAGATTATATTGAATGTTTATCAACTCGACAGCATGCACGCAGCGTTGATTCGACTGGTTTGGCTGTTTTTGTCACGTCTCTCATCAAGATGTGTGGAAAAGCAAAATTTATATAATAATGTTTCTTCCAAGAGCTTGATAACTCTGCAAAGGTGAAAACCAGAACACACATCAATTATGAACCTCATATTTTAATAGAAAAGATTCGTTCTTTTTATCTATATGAAAGATATTGATGTCTAATCTTCTTAAAAGGTGGAAATATTATTATAAATGAGTTTACGAGAGTTCAAGGATCTAACATCGCAAGGGATGAGGTTGAGTTTCTGTCGTAGACAATTTTTACGTCAACTGAAAAAGTGCCGGCCTAAGGCTTGTGCTCCCATATAGGGTAGCTAAACAACTGTATGGGTTTGATATAACAACCCTCCAACAAAAGGAAATTTGCATATCCATGCTTTTATGGATATGTCCTTACGAGATTATTTTAAGTATAATTAGTTTATAAGTGATATATTTTTGTGTGAATTTGATTCATGAAAGTTTCATGATTCTACTTTATTATTTCTCTTTTTAAAGATTAATCTTGAATTACAATTCTTTTGTTCTTCACCTTGAATTAGATTTATACATGTGGACTTGACCTAAGCTATTTCTATAATTATGGATCCAAACCCTAGACTTTTATAATTTAAATTCAAATAAATCTTGTCAACTCCCTCCTACTAGCTATTGTGAGCTGATGTAGCACATGTTTATGTTGATTTGTGTACTAAGTCAAGTAAGGTATTTAAAGACATTCATTCATTTATTGGAAATCATCCAAGACAACCTGACACCCATTGAAGAGAATTATCATTAATCATTCATTGGAGCATCATAACAACAATGTTATTAGAGTATAACATCAACATGCATCATCCTAGGTCCATTGCATTCCCGCTTGCTATTATTGTTCCTTGTTCTAGACAAAATCATTAAATTGGTCCAACTAGTGGTCTAACATAGGAGAACATGACCCTTATGGTTCAATAGTTTCCCCAAAGGTGTTACTAAGTACTAGTAATCCTTACCAAGATTTAACCTAGTAATTGTTCTTTTGTTGACCCTTTTTCATTGATGTCAAAGGGGGAGAAAGTGCACTCAAAATGCTAAATTGAGAAGATGTTAAACTAAGGAGAGAGTACGATCAAAATGTTGAATTGCTCAGAAAGAATAATCTAAGAATATCTTCCATAGGGAGAGTAAATGTTATAGCCAAGAAATCATTCAAATATACTTTGTAAACATGTTTGGTGGCCAACATTTTGCTATTTGCAATCAATGAAAAAGGGGGAGATTGTTGAACATAGGTTGTCATTAATGTCAAACTGATTGTTACTGATAGTGGTTATCAAAGGATGTCAAGACTATCAAATGTGAAGGTTGTCAAAGAGATTGTAGGAGTACTAGAATTGTCATTTATCTTAAGGTAATGTTTATTAGTGTGTAGATCAAGTCTAATGGATTCAAGTATCATGAAGCAAGTTTTGTTGATTCACGACTACCTTCAAATAGTTAATGCATTTATTATACCATTTTTGGTATGCAGTCAACATGAGTGTGGTGGTCCAAAAGGACATATTTTGGGCAAAGATATATATAAAATGTGGTTGGCATTTCTTCTAGAATTGCAATGTTGCTCTACAGTTTGGAAGGAGAGATTTTATGCACTAGTTCTATCAGTTTCATAAGTTTCTAGTGGCGAGGCGCAGTGTGCAAGAAGTTTGAAATTTCAAGAAGATCTATTATGCTATTATAAGTTTGAGGCATGTGCAGTAATGACTAGTAGTATGTAAAATTCAAATCTTATGTGTGTACTAAGGATAGGACCTATTTAAGGTTCTTGTGGTGGCACAAGGTGTCAAATTCTTTTGGAGGAAATATTTTTTTGTTTGGACCATTGTATTATATGTTTCATGCAGTAATTTGAATTTATGTCCATCTTATGTCATCTGAGTTTTGTGCAGATCCCCAGCCAACATGGAAAAGTGTTAATGTAGTGTTATGTATATATTTCAAATGTTCAGATGCATTGTAATAATAAAAGAAGTGATAAGTGTAATGAATGGAAGGTATGTAAGCTATGAGTACATAAGTGTGAAGAAAAGAGGAAGAGATAATATCAGAGGGTCATTCTTAGTGTGGGAGAGTGTCAATTGTGCCTCTGGTGCATATCAGAGTCAAATTTCAAACCCACCATTTTTTTTGTATTTTAGTAGGACTAGTTTTCTACTTGTTGTATTGTTCCGATAGGGATTGGTGTCTCTTTCTGGTGGGAATTGTTGTCTCCAGTAGGTTGCTGCCTCAAATTCATTTGGGGATTGGTGTCTCTAGTAGGTTGGTACCTACATCACATTGTAAAATTTACTTATTATATTCTTGCTTGTGAGATTTCTCACCATGGTTTTTCCCATCTTGGGTTTCCACATACATCTGGTGTTGTGTGTTATCTTGTGTTGTGCTTTGAATAATTTCTTATGTGATTCATTTCTCTTCATGTTGAAAATCTATATAATATTTGTAAAAGTAAAGGTTTTCAAAATTGTTTTGATCTAATAATTCACCCCCCCTCTAAGAAGATTGTGTGCCCTTCAAATTTAGATATCAAAATATTAGAGAAAGTGAATCTCAGTAGTCTATTTTCTATCAATTCATCCCACTTGTACAAGTACAATTCTATGCATCAATTCAATTCCAATGACATGAAGAATAGGTTCACAGGACCATATATGAACCAAAGTGAATTGTAGTAAGCTTGTAGACTCTAAGACGCTTGTCTAATAAATTCTAAAGACCTAGCATATCTTATGAAAAAAACTTAGTATGTGCCTTTAGTAGTGTAAGATTTACTAAACAAATGACCAAATACAAGTGCGAAATGAATATGCCCATAAAGAAAAATCAAGCTTTGCAAGCTTAAGATCTAAAAAAAAAATAGTAGATAGCAACATATAAATGAGACTTTTATAAACAAGAATGGGAGAAGAATAAAAGAAGCATAGACAAAAGAGAAAATATGTCAATATTCATTAGGAAAACTTTTCAAGTAAAAAAAATACCCCCTCCAAAATGTAGAAACAATGTGTTATTCAACAAGACATAATAGTTACAATACACTTTTGGGCATTTTCCTTAAAATGGAGAATGTCATCCTACTCCTTTGAAGGAAATTTGATAGCATAACCTAGTAATGATTTTAAACTCCTCTCTCAACATCTCAACCTAGGCACCCAAAAAATAGGCAATAACCAAACAAGAAATCATAAATAGTTTCAGGAGAACCATGAGCCAACATAAGAGGTATGGGGTGCACATCTCTATGACACAAATTATAACACCCATGTCCAACTTTGGGCTTGAAACTAAAATTATAATATTCTCTCACACATGTTGGGTCCTATGAAAATAAGTTTTCAAGGTCAATCCACTCCAATAACTTGTATTCCCTAAGTGGTCATATTCCACATTTAGCAATATGCTTTGTGATAAGCATCACAAACTATAATAAACTTGGTCAAGATTCTTGGTCCACTTTGTAATTCCCTTCTTACATGCTATTATGCAAATCATATAATATCTTATGCATTTTATAATATTAGATCCTACATATCTTACATGATATAATTATATTATATATTCTCACACTCATGCCATACAAAAGCATACCATGACATAGTTTCCATGTCATAAGTGTGACACCCCATTTCCTAAATAAATCACATATAATAAATAAATATGATTAGGATAATTAATTCAAGAATTAATAATTGTAAGGTGTATGACACATCTAATCCCAACATTTCTCACTTGTCACATACCTTGCAAGAAGAAAAAGGAAACTCTAAAAATTATGTGAATTGCTAAGGGCACCACCATGTTGCCCTAACTAAACTACATTGTGTTTATGGGATTCACAAAAGAATTTGCAACAATTAACAATGGATCACACTCAAAACCAGCTTAAGAGTAAACTCGAAATCCACTTAAACAATTTTAGAGCATACTCAAAAATAATTCTAGAGCATACCAATTGTGGAGTTGCATTAACTAAATCTAGAAGATACTCTTTGTAGCCATCCTCAACTTATTTTTAGAACACATTTCTAGAGTTATATTATCCTCCAAAATAGGATTGATTATGCACCAAATACTCCAATCTAATCAATAAAATTACTACAACTAGTTGCTCACATCCAATTGAACCAAACCACTATTGGGAATTGGTGTCTCAACCTTCTGCCCTATTTTTTAGGAGTTTCTATTTTATAGGAGTATTTTTTGTGCTCAGAAATGAATAATTAAGCATCTCCTATTTTTCAAGAAGTGGGAAACACTTGGAAGTTTCCTATTTTTGTAGGGAATATGTTGATTGGTCAACCTGTGTCATGGGAGAATGCCACTTGTCACTTGGGTGCTCAATCTGGGAAAATGAATTTGTAAAACTCCTAGGAGTGCTTGGATGCCAAGTGTTAGTGTGTAGTGAGCTTCAGGACCCGCTTGTTGGCACATTCTTTTGTATGAGTGTGAAGAGTAAGGAAGGGTGACACTTGTCATCACGAGGGAACTTTGAGAAAAAAATATTGTAAAAGACTTCAAGAAAGTGCATCATGATGCCATGTGGCATAAATTTAACTTTTGGACCAAATATCAGAAGGGAAAGTTGCTTCGTAAAGACTTAGTTATCTCGCAAAGTGACTTGGAGTCTTGGTTGAGTTCTAAATTGGAATGATTTTCTCATAGTGGGTGCATAGATTTATTGTTGCATGACTTATGGTGATTTTTATCTTGCATGTGGTTGCATGTGATCACATATTGGTTGCATGTTTGTGAATGTCAGTGTATGCTGGGTAAGATGCTTTTATGGACAACTAAGACCCATGCATGCAGAGACTATGGATATGATACATGACAGCCTTAGGCATCCATATTGAAGATGTATAAAATGTTTAATGAATTAGTCATTTGTATGAGCATGGAGAGAAAGGAAGGGTGACACTTGTCATCATGAGGGAACTTTGAGAAAAGAATATTATGAAAGCCTCTAGAAAGTATGGCATGATGAATTGTGGCCTTGGTTTGACTTGTGGACCAAAGTTCGAGAGGGAAAGTTGCTTCGTAAAGGCTTAGTTGTCACTCAAAGTGACTTGGAGTTTAGGTTGAGTTCTAAATTGGTAGAAAATCTAATTTCCTCATGGTGGATGCCTAGCTTTATTGTTGCATGATTTATGGTGATTTTAATCTTGCATGTGATTGCATATTGGTTGCTTGTTAGTGCATTCCAGTGTATGATTGGTAGGATGCTTTTGTGGACAATTGAGATCAATGCATGTTCTTTGTTGTAATTTTCATGCATGTAAAGACTATGGAGATGACACATGGCAACCTTAGGCACCCATATTGAAGATGTATAAAATGTTTAATGACTTAGTCATTTATGAGATGAGAGAAGAGAGTGTTCTACATAGGGGTTATGATATTGGATTTTCTCCAAAGATGGAACATGTAAATCTCCTATAAAGGTCATGAGCCTAATATTGTATCAAGTAACTTGTATTCTTGTTGTTGAATAATACAATGGATCTATATTTTGGAGTTTGGGGTTTTTTACCCAAAATGGTTTTCCCCATGTAAATCTATGTGTTATATTCTTCTGTCTTATTCTTTCATGTTTTATGATTATGTGTTGAATCTGTCTAATGCATGCTACTGAAACTATTTCAATCTGGCAAGATCTAAAATTGCAATCACTTTCCTCTAAGGATTAATGTGGGAAATAAATTGAGCTCGATTCCTCTTTATGGTATAGTAGTATGTGTTTTTTAGGTTTCTAAATGCAAAAGAATGTTACGGAAGACACTTACTGATCTCATATGTCATTTTTGGGATGCCCATTTTCCCTTCAACCACTAATAGATCTTCTACTGATGACATATCCAACCTATGACACTAAAGATCATGTGCAGTATAATCAACTGAAGGATTGTTAGCTTAAGGCTTGCACTTTCATATAGAGTAGCTATAAGACTATATGGGTTTAATATAAAAACCCTCCAACAAAAGTAATTTGCATATCCATGCTTTTATAGATATGTCCTTAGTAAATTATTTTAAATATACATATTTTATAGGTGATATATTTTGTGTGAATTTGGTTCATGAAAGTATCATGTTTCTACTTTATTATTTCTCTTTTTAAAGATTAATCTTGAATTACAATTATTTTGTTCCTCGTGAATTAGATTTGTACATGTGGACTTGACCTAAGCTATTTCTATAATTGTGGATCCAAACCCTAAAATTTTATAATTTAAATTCAAGATAAATCTTGGCAACTCCCTCCTACTAGAAGCTATTGTGAGTTGACGTAGCACACGTTTATGTTGATTTTTTTACTAAGTCTTGAGTTTAAGGTATTTAAATACATTCATTCATCTATTTGAAATCATCCTAAACAATTGTAACATATGAAAAAGGAAACCCTAAGTCTAATGCCTAAACCTAGGATTTTCTTTTTGCTCCTTTTTCAAAGGTATAATAGGATGCAGATCAACAAGTTGTTTAGATTGACTTTCAACCATAAAGGTGAGTCAATTAGACCTCCGATATGATCCTTTTGAGCCTTAGAAATGGAATGAAACTGATTTTCTATGATTAACTTGACTCAACTATGTACCCTAATCTAAAAAATGCAATAAACGAATGATTAATAGACTAAAACAATAACTTGCAGATAGATCTATGAAGTGTAGAGGACTATTTACATATCACCGAAATTTGGATATGAGTGTTGTAGAAGGACAAAGTCACCCTAGGGTGTATGGGTCCTTTTAGGCCTTTTCTAAAAAATTCAAATTTCATATTGTAGCTCTTTATCTACTCTCTAATGTTTGCCCTGCAAACCTTCATCTTTGAATCTAAACCCCCAATAAATTGGCAAAAGAGATCAGGGGACTATATAGGATTCTGCCTCAATCAAACCCCTATTTTGGTATTTCTACCTCCATAATAGCCAGTAAAATTGATTGATATCAATGTGTGTGCCCTAACCTTAAGTGTTCCTAAGGTTGTTATGAGCTAAACTTGCATACAACCATACTCAAGTGTGTTAGAGAAGGATTCCTATATGAAAATGAAAAGATCCACCTAAGAGGAAGTCAAACAAACCTTAGGAAATCTCAAATATAATGATACCTTGCTTTAGGCTGTAAATAGGATGAATCTTGAAGATGAGAACATTAGAAAACAAGTCATTAGGTTGAAGGAAATGGCCAAATGCATCTCCCAAACCTAGAATCCATCTACTCTTCAATTGACATCAATCTTCAATCATGACATAAGGCTTGATCAAAATCTATAAATGAGTTTGAAAATCCGAATTCATATGTGGAAAAATGATCTCTTGCTTCTCTTTTCTTCTCTTATTGCTTTCTAGTTTGAAATGGTTAAAAGACTAGGTATTTATAGACATTTCTCTAATTTCCTAAAGATAAGATCCCAAAAGATGACATTTACAATTTGAATTTTGAATGTTAAGATGTCAAAATCGACATATAAAAAATTGGTCCCCGATAGAATAGGAGGAACCATATGCTCTAGGTTGAATGGGTTCTGGCCCTATTTTTCAAGACATTAAGTATTGAGGAAAAAATAATAAGTGGATGTATTTTTTCAATGCTTACAGTTTGTTAGAAAATGATAAAATAGGCCTCAAAATGCACGATTTAGGAGATTAGGGCCTATTTAGGAGGCTTTTAAAATGCATCAATGCAAGGGTCACTAAAATATGTCCAAATTAAGTGTTAAATTGTACTATCACCTACAAGGGAGTACAATTTCCAACACTACAATAACCTAGAAACCATTGAAGAGAATTATCATTTTAAAGCATTCTTTAGAGCATCATAATAATAATGTTATTAACGACATAGTTTGCAAAATTTTTAAAGACGTTCCAAATGCTTTGAGGTGAGGTTTCCCACTCTCCCTTCCCCCTACCCCATTTGAACTTCCTACGTGCATGGTGGATTCTAGCTTGGGGGTACCCCACGGTCCCCCTTTGCCCATCCCTGACCCGAGCCTTACCTTGTCTCATGCGGACCCGTGTCCCTCGAGAGACACTCCTGGCAGGACAGGTCTTTTGACTGTGGATCTTTTGGTGTTGCCCGTGTCTTCAGTTGAAGTGCCAACAATTGAGATTTCATCTGAATCCTTTGGATGGAAATATGTTCTAACCAATAGTAAACTAGGCCCTCTCCCTCCTCCTTCTCATGGGGATGAGGTCATTGTGTTTGGAATGGACTTTTCTATTTCTGATTCGGTCAGCGATAAGATTCTCTCATCTATGGAGAATGCAGTAGTGGGTAGGTTTCTCTCTTTCTGCCCTATTGTGGATATGGTCAGAAAATGGGCTACTGTTAAGTGGTGACTTAAGGGAACTGTAGAAATCTGTGCTATGTCTGGTGGGATTTTCCTCTTCAAGTTCACAACGTCAAAAGATCTGTTATTGGTTCTATCTTTAGGACCTTGGGTTTATGGTAAACATAGTTTGGCTTTATGCCACTGGAAACTAGGATTTAACCCTGAGGTGGACCTCAACAAGTCGGCTCCGGTCTAGATTCACCTTCTCGGGTTGCCACTGGAATACTAGGATGAATCAATATTCAAGATCATTGGTGATTCCTTAGGATGCTTCATCACTTCTGACTCCATTACCAGATCGAAGTCCAGGTTAGTGTTTTCCTATTTTTGCATGAATATTTGTGTGAACAAATCCTTTCCTAACTCTGTTAAGCTCTACTCTAAATTCGGATCATGGGTTCAACCTGTGTGCTATGAAAATGTTGTTGTATTTAGTCAAAAGTGTGCCAAACCTAGGCAACTTATTTATGATTGTAAGTCCACCTTTAACAAGGATCCCATCATGGGAGACTCTGTTGCTCCTTCTGGTTCTCCTCCTGGTATTGAAGACCCGATCAAAGATTATTCTGCATCTTTGAAATTCCTAGCTCAGAGACTTCTTTGCTTGAGTTAGTGGCCAGTGAAGAATTTCCTAATCTTGGTGCTCCTATTCCTGAGTCTGTGACCGGGATTGATCTAGCTGAGGGCCTAGGTAACCTATCCGTAGCTGAGAATATGGCTAGTATCAATGTGTTGGAAGTAGATAATCCTACTTCTAGCATTGCTTATGGGGATGAGATCCCTATTGGTGGTGTGTTGTTAGAGGCGGCCTCAGTTGGAACTAGTGAGACTATTAGTGAAGATGGTGAAATATGGGAGGATTTGGGCATGGGTGAGGTGTCTGCTTTCAACTCAAAAGATTTGAAACATGAGCCTACTGCTGATGAGGAGAAATAGATCACTCTGAAGAAAAAACAAAGGAAGAAAAAAGTGGATGTGGGAGGTGAATCCAAGCCAAGTAGGCTAAGCCAGGTAGGCTAAGCCAAAGATCCACGAGATTAAGGGAAACAAAAAATGAGATTGCCTTGGGAAAACAGAGGACATTGGAAGTGTCCTCCAAGAAAGATCAAAAATGAAGGTCGTGTCCTGGAACATGTGTGGGATGAATTCCTCCCATAAGCAACTTGCCTTAAAGAATTATATTCTGGAATAGAAGATAGATGTCTTACTCCTACAAGAAACTAAAATGAAGAAATATAGTTTTGATAATATTGCTAATTACTTATGGCTTGGGGCCTCTTACTTTTATAGTGATGTTGAAGGGGCCTTTGGAGCTCTAGCGATGCTCTGGAACCCTTCTAGATTAAATGGCACTGAATTGTTCTGCTGCCGAAATAGTGTCAGTGTCTCCTTTACCTTCCCTGGTGGCTCTTGGTCGCTTATCAATGTGTATGCACCTAACCAAAGGAATACTAGACTAGCCCTATGGATGTATCTTACTGACTGGATAAAAAACAACAGTGGTTCTCGCTGGTTGGTGGCTGGGGACTTCAACTCCCCCCTTTTTCCTTCGGAGAAATGTGGTGGTCTGATCAACTACTCTGACAACATGGCTGATCTAGCACACTTTTTGAGCTCCACGAGCCTGATTGATATTGATTTGTCGGGTCAAGCTTTTACCTGGTCCAACAGATGTATGGATAAAGACTTAATTTAAGTTAGATTGGATCGATTTCTATGTTCTTGCAACTAGTCAGGCCTTCTTAGTGCCACTCTACAAGCTTTACCTAGGACTATTTATGGTCACAATCCTTTGTTGTTAACTTCGTGTGATTAGTCTACTTTTGGACCTTATCCCTTCCATTTTGAAATCATGTGAAATTCCCACCCTGATTTTAAAATAAAATTTTTTGAATGGTGGAATATCCCTGTGCGTGGTTCCCCCATGTTCAAAATATTTTTTATGCTAAAACACATTAAATGTATGGTAAAAGGATGGATCAAAAGGGTCTTTGGGGATGTTTTCTAGGAGAAAAAAATCACTAGGGAAAAGTTGAAAATGGTTCAAAGGAGAATGGAGGAGGGTGATATTAGTCTATCCACTTGCAACCAAGAGAAGGAGAACCGGTGGGAGTGGGAGAAAATTCTTAAGAAAGAGGAGATTTTTTGGAAACAGAAATCTAGGGTGCAATGGTTGAAAGAAGGAGATAGGAACACTTCCTTCTTTCACATTTATACTATCAAATATAAGAGGAGGAACCAAATAAACAAGTTACACAATGCTCAGGGTGAGGTTGTTTGTTCACCCTCTCTCATTGGTTTAGTGGCTATGGACTATTTCTAGAAGGCTTATGTGACTTCTATTAATGTTCCTAACCCGACTCTTGACAGTCTGTTGGTTGACTCGCTTCTGAATTTAATTTCCCAGAATGACAATATGGGGATTCTTAGTGTTGTCACTCCCAAGGAGGTTAAGCTGGCCACATTCAATATGGGGGCCTTCAAAGCTCATGGCCCTAATGGTTTCCCTTCAACTTTCTTTCAGACCTTTTGGGAGATCATTTGTGAGGACCTAGTTCTAGCTACTCGTGATTTCTTCAAATTCGGTAAGATTCTTAAGGAGCTAAATCACACTTTCATTGCTCTTATTCCCAAGGTGGTGGATCCTCAACATATGACTGTATTTCGCCCTATCAGCCTTTGTAATACTCTTTATAAAATCCTCTCAAAAATTTTGGTCAACCGTATTAAACCTCTTCTTGATAAAATTATCAGCCCTACTCAAAAATGGTTTGTGCCTAGTAGGCATATCCTTGATGCTACCATTACAACACATGAACAAATTCACTCAATGGATAGGTGCAACTATGCTGGAATGGCCCTTAAACTATATATCTAAGGCCTATAACAAGGTGATCTGGAATTTTGTCCCTAAAGTTCTTGCTAAGTTTGGTTTCAATGAATTAGTGATCAATCTTATTATGGAATGTATTACTATTTTTAAGTACTCTATTTTGGTTAATGGCTCTCCCTTTGGGTTTTTTCATGCTGAAAGAGGAATCAGATAGGGAGATCCCCTATCTCCCTATTTGTTTATAATGGTGGCTGATGTGCTAAGCAAGAACTTCTCTAATATGTTGTTGGAAGGGTCCATAAAAGGAATTAAGGTTGCTTCCACCCTTGAGCCAACAGTGCTTCAACAATTTATGGATGATACTTTTCTATTTGGGAAAGCCTCAGTGTTCGAAGCCAAGAAATGGAAAAATTGTCTCAACAATTATGCTGATTGCTCTAGACAATGCATTAACTACAATAAAAGCATGATTTACTTCTTCAACAACACTCCTAACCTGCAAAATCGGGTGACTGTTGTTCTAGGCTGTCAGAGTGGTTCTCTCCCCTCGATTTATCTTGGGCTACCAATAACTATCAAAGATGTCACTCCTGAGTTTTGGAATTCTATTCTTGAAAGGATTCAAAGGAAGCTTGTTGGGTGGAAAGGCTCTCTACTCAACCATGCTAGTAAGCTTCAACTTCTTTCTACTGTTCTTCAAGGTATCCCTATCTATTTCCTATCCATATTTAAGATACCTAGATATATTGCTGAAAATTTTGAGAAAATTCAGAGGTCCTTCCTTTGGTCGGGCACTGAGGAAAAAAAGAAACTCACTTTGGTTAAATGGGATAAGGTCTCTCAACCAAAAAGTTATGGTGGTCTTGGGATAAGAACTATTTCTAATTCTAATAAATCTCTTATGGCCAAAGTGGATTGGGATCATCTAAGGGACAAGAAGGACTGGTGTGAAATAATGAATGCTAAATACCTTTTGAACCGGTCGTTGATTGTCTGCCTTTCAGAGGCCCACCCTACGAGATCCTTGGTTTGCAAGGGTATTTGTAGTCTTCAGGACCTTATGAGGAATGTGATCAAATGGAAGATAGGTAATGGTAATAAAATCATATTCTAGGAGGATACTTGGTTACTTGAATCTCCTCTGGATTCTTTTGAGTTCAGGTTCCTTAAGGGTTGTGCTCAACAAGTGTTTGGTATTTATATTAGTGATTATTTTCTAAGACCCTTGAGGGCTAGGAAATGGAATGGCATTAGCCTTTGTTGTCCTTTATCCCCTAATCCATGTCTTTTAGCCAAGAAGCTGCAGGAGTTACTCTCCCTCACCAGGATACCCCCTTCTCACCGCGGGGATGATTTCTTCTAGATCCATGATAATCAAGGTGATCTTACTATCAAATCTGCTTACAAACAGCTAACTGATCAAGGTGTGGTCAATAATCTATGGAAAAAGGTTTGGAATAGATACATGATACCGAAAGTTAATTTCTTTTGGTGGACTGTATGCCATAAAGAAATTCTTACTCAGGATAATCTAAGGAAAAGGGGATTCCAAATCCCCAACAGATGCATTTTGTGTAAATGCAATGAAGAATCGGTTGATCATCTGTTGTTACACTTCCCCTTTGCTACTGAAGTGTGGGAGCTGGATTTTAAAGATTAGGATTATAGTGGATTATGTGCAAGGATATCACTTCCTTTGTTTTGAGTTGGATTGGACCCTTTACTCATCCACTAACTAGTGAAATATGGAATCAAGTTTCTCCCATTATATGCTAGTGCTTATGGAAAGAAAGGAATAATAGGATCTTCAGGAACACTGATATGAACCCAAAAGAGGTGTTCGGTATAGGAGCTCGGCTCATTAAGGAAAATATCTCTCTTCAAAGGGATAATCCTAGATAAAGGTCCCACAGAGTTGGAAATAAGCATAGCTAAAGCTTGGTATCAGAACCTAGATGCCAACTCGTATGACAACTCCAAAATGCTAGCTAAGAGAGCCACTATTTGGAAACCCCCTGATAGGAGCTGGTTTAAACTAAAATTTGATGGGGCTAGTAAGGGAAACTCGGGCATAGCAAGTATAGGAGGTGTTATTAGGGATCACAGAGGAAAGTTGGTGGCTAGGTATGTTGGGGGGATTGGTCACCAATCTTCTATGATAGCATAAGCTAGAGCACTATTAAAGGGCTTACAGATAGCTATTTCCTTGGGAATAGAGAACCTGCACATTGAAGGTGACTCTAAGTTCATTATTGATGCTATTAATTTTGATAGACTGCTGGGATGGAACACTAAGGATATTCTTCTTGACATTAGATTCCTTGTGTCAAAATTAAAATTAAAGGTGGCTAGTCATATTTATAGAGAGGGGAACCAAGTGGTTGATTCCTTAGCCAACTTTGGCTCCCACTGGAAATTTTCCAAATGCTGGCATGATTTAAGTCTACTTCCACCAAATATTCAGAGTATTATAGTGAAGGAACAAAGCCCTTACTTGACTCACGATGGAAATACAACATGTGCTTAGCTGGATTCTTGGGGGGTCCACAACCTTTTTCGTTGGGATTTGTGGTCTTATTATTTTGATGAGATGGATGATTAGCTGTGTTGATGAGATGGATACCAAGTGGATTTTTTCAAATTATATAATGGAGCCAATGGGGAAAAAGGAAATCATGTTTTGTTGCGGCAAGTACTGGTTGATTAACTCTAAGCTGGACTGTACTTGTCGTAATCTCTTTATGGGGATTTTCTTAAGATTGCGGAGTTTCAAATTCTATGTTTTCGAATTTGATGTGACTTGTAATTATGAGACAAAGCTCCTTTTTAGCCTTTCTTTATCCGCTATTTTGGTTTTGCACCTAATAGCTTCTATCTGTGGTATAGCTAAAATTGACCAACCCCTAATTGCTATCAATTTAGAGATTTCTAAATATGGCCCCGCGGCTACCCTGCCTAGATTTCAATATTTTTGCTACATGGAAGGCAATCCTTCCCTGCCAATCATGTCCTTTTTGTTTAGCCATTTATGTGAAAAAATCCTCATTAATTCCTATGCTAAGATTGTTATAGGGAAATTATTAACTCATGCGTGTGACCTATCCTTAGGCTTGATTCCCAAATATTACCATTCTTCACTTAAATGCCTTATTGTGCGGGTGATTTTTCACCTTGCAATTATCTCTAACATTATGTTTTTCCAGGGTTCTTGGTTATACAGTGCGCAATGTGGAATCATGGGGGGGGAATAGAGTGCAGATGGATCTGGATAATTGCATTTAATTTCGCAAAGATCCATTGGTCTAGCACATCTGTGTCAAAGGTGGCATTGCTCCTCTGATGGAGAGACTTGTAGGCCACGACCCTAATCTGTTGACCCAGTTCGTCAACTCTTGGAAGAATCGACATGTGACTCTAGGAGGCATCTCCTTTACGGTGGATGGAAGCTACAAGACCTATTACTTCTACCATTTTCCCTTGTTAAATCACCTTAGGCATAAAGTTTTACTGAGCTTTCCCTTTTTTCTGCTAATGGACCTTGAAAACTCGGTTGAAAAATTTGTGGAGTCTGCTACTTTAAATCCTAATGAACCCACTCCCCTGCCACTTCACCAGGGTCTTATCCTAAGACTCTACCACTTTCACCTGGCTTTATGCCCTCTGAAACCCATATTAGCCATCTGAATTGAGGAAATTGAGCCACCCACTGAGACCAACTTATCTACGGCTGAATTAAAAAGCCCTATCAGGAAAAGTCACTCGACCCCTATTGTTTCTCAAAAACCCAAAATTGCTACCAAAAAAATTAAGGGTATCGAAGGTACTGCCCAAACTAGTGTGGCGGTGAGCCTGTGTGACCTCAAGTCTACCCCTGCTAAGACTCCCAGTAAGCCTACCCCGAAAAAGAAAGGTAAGGAGGAGAAGGAGCCTACAAACAAAATGAAAAATGTTATGAGCAAGGACTCATTGGGTGATACAGTGGTGGACAAGACTTTGGTTATTGTATGTGATGCCATTATTCAGCGCTCTAGCAGGTTGGAAAAGAAAAGGAAAAAAGTGCAGGTTAGGGACTTAGACACTGAAGAGGAGCTGTCGGACAAAAAGATAGCAAAGTTGAAGAGGTTTCAGAAGGTGAAGAAGGTGAGAAAGCCCATGGTCCCTCTTCCATTCCTGACAAGGGTAATAGATATTGGGAAAAATGACCTCGACTACACTATGGGAAGAGGGGAGGAGCTCGGTGTGTTGAAAGAAAGAATGGACAAAAAATTCAAATGGTTTGACCCGTTCAACAGTCAAATTAGTTCACTGTGTCACTAGCACTCTGTCGGCTGTCATAAAGGATGAGATGGAGATGAAGAAGGCTTAAGACCACCATGAATGGATCGGTGATGATTTGGTTTAGCTTATGTCAAAGAATTGGGAGAATACCAGCTAGTTTGTTGTTGGTTTGTTGTTGGTCTGAGTGTTGTTAGTTCGTCTCTATTTTTGGTTTAGTGTTTTTTTTGTTACTTTTTGATCTTGGACTCTATTGGCCCTTGTGGCTCTATGTGAAGGGTACAACACCTTGAAAATTTTGCTTACTTTATCAAAAACAATAATGTTATTAGAGTACAAAATCAACACACATCACCCTAGGTCCATTGCATGCTTACTTTCTATCATTGATCTTTGTTCTAGAAAAAAACATTAAATTGGTCCATCTAGTGGTCTAACTTAGGAGAACATGACCCTTATGATTCAATAGTTTTTGCAAAGGTGTTCCTAAGTACTAGTAATCCTTACCAAGATTTAGATATCAAGATATTATAGAAAGTGAATCTTGATCATCTATTTGAACTACCAATTCATCCCACTTGTACAAGTATAATTCTAAGTAACAATTCAATTACAATGGCATGAAGAATAGGTTCATGTAGGTGTAGATATGAACCAGAGTGAATTGTAGTCAACATGTAGATTCTAAGACACTTGTCTAATAAATTCTAAAGACCTAGCATATCTTATGAAAATACCTAGTATGCACCTCTAGTAGTGTAAGATTTGCTAAAATATGACCTAATATAAGTGCAAAAAGAATATTCCCATAAAGAAAAATCAAGATATAAAATTTTTAGTACCATAAGAACATATAAAATAACAAGGTGCTACCATAATAATGGGTTAAACTTTCTAGGACATCTTGATTTTTTTTGAAATCACATATGTTTAGAAAATATAATAATTTAAACCTTGACAAGTAACATTTAAATGATTCCAATTGAAGAGGGTTTAATCAAACCACCTTAGATCAAACCCCCTTGGATAGAACGTCACTAGTTTTAAACCATACCTATAACGGGGTCTCCTTTACACCTATCAAATGTTGATAAAAAACACTTTTGATTTACCTTTTGGGGGATAAAATGTGTTAGAAACCAAGATCTGAAATGCAAACAAGAAAATAACCTTCCACAGAAGAGAAAATCAAAAAAAGCAAGAGCTTTGCAAAAAGATGTGCAAATAATTATTATTCAGGAATAAATAATTACATGAGATGATTTTATTTATAAAAGAAAAAGTATGCATAACCCTAATCTTATCTTGAGCAACAAGATAGCTCAACAAGATAAAGATGAGAATAATTAACCTAGGAATTAAAATATACCTAAGTAAAGTTATGCAAGTGTAATTAAATATTAATTACACTAACACCCCCCCATAAGTGCAACTTAGGGAGTCTAAAAAGGCATGAATGGGTCCCAGCAACAAGGCCTGATCAGGTACCCATGTACAAATGCAATAATGAGGTAGAGAAGGAAAACCCAATGGGACAAAACCCCCCTACAATGAGATGATTGCTGCAAAGAAGCACTAGAAGAACATTGTGGAGTAACACTAGAATCGCAATCCGACAAGCAAGGAAAGATACTTCTATCTACAAGAAACCAAAGTGGAATGATAATAATGCGATAGTAGACTCGATGCCACAGAACAATGGAAAACTCACAAACTGGAACAACCCTGGAATTTGTGAAGCAACAATAGATGAAATGATGACATAATTTGGAAACCATGTATCTTGATGTCGATGCAAAAATGTGACTAAAACTCTTCCATGGGAACAAGTACCACAAAAACTCTGGAACATTAACCATAAAAACATGGCCCTCAAACTAAGAAGGATCTGAACCAATGCGGATCAATAACCATAAACTCCCAATCTAAAATGTGAATCGATGTGAATCTGATATGTGTCAAGCTAGAGCAAAAATCTGGCCAAAAGAAACTAAGAAACTAGATATAACCCATGCGAGATACCAACAAATCAAGATGAAGATGGAGATCAAAGTGCATGCACACTCTAATCAGATTATTATGCAAGAAACCCCCCTGATGGAACTTTATCCCAGTTCATTTATTAAAATAACCCAATGATTGCAAAAGGAAAGAATGAAAACATGCATAAATAGAAAATAAAAATACACCTTAGATCTGTGTAGAGGATAGAACCAACTTTCCAACACTGCAAGAATGGCAAAAAATGGATAAGCGAGTCAAAAGATATGTCTCCTGGAGTGAAAACAACTACATGCGACTTCGGAGGTTGAAACGTCCATTAAAAATGAAAAACCAAAAAATCAAACCTACACCATTGTGTAGAGCTCAGAACCAGCTTTCCGATGATATCTCGTTTGCAAAAAAAAAATGCCGTATGCGAAAGTTACGCCCGATTCCATGAAAGCGCTCCAAAATTGCCCAAGTAGACCTCCAGGAGCCCTTAAGGGCTAAAAAAATAGAGCCCCTAGTCACCTGGGCGGACTAGAGGGTTGGCGGCAAGTACCTGGGGCCGAGCCCCTGGACACCGATATGACCGACACAGGGGGCTAGAAGCTCGGTAGGGGGCTGAGGGCTGAGCTCCCAGTCCCAATACGACCTCGGGCTAGCAGACTTAAGCCCTCAGGGGCGAATGTATAAGCTGGCGGAGCTGGAGACGGAGCCACCGATGGTGGTGGTGGCCTGGTGGTGTGGCGGTGGCCGCCCGGTGGCACGGGGGCAGCGTGATCTTCCATAACTGGCAGTGCAAAAAAAATTCAGCGTTTTGATTTTTTTTGATTTTTTTTTGAATTTTTCTCAAAAAATGAACCTCGAAAAATGTGCCTAGGGGTTGTACGGCCCTCAAACAATATTTTTTGCCTCCCCAGTCAATTGTGTCCAAATTAGAAAATTTTTATATGAAAATAGGGGTTTTTGGGCGCTGTGAATCCAACGGCGAGGTTGGTTTTGGCCCAAAGTGCCCAAAAAATTAGGCGATCCCCAGATCTCTCAGAAAAATCACCGAGCTTGAAACCCTTGCAGATCTAGCAAATGGTGACCAAAATGAATGAAATAAAAGTCATTTCTGACTTTTTCAAGCTCTCTGAATCCAATGGAAAGCCCCGATTTGATCCAAGATGCTTTATAAATATGCTCAAGGAATAAAACCCTGGAGGAACCCCGAATATGCTCTGCATTGAAATTCTCCAAAAATGCGAGAAGGGGTTGCAAAATCAAGGCTCTGATACCATGTTAGAAACCAAGATCTAAAATGCAAACCAAAAAATAACCTTCCATAGAAGAGAAAATAAGGAAAAGCAAGAGCTTTGCAAAAAGATGTGCAAATTATTATTATTCAGGAATAAATAATTACATGAGATGATTTGCTTTATATAAGTAAAGTTATGCAAGTGTAATTAAATATTAATTACACTAACAAAATGAATTCATTGAAAATTTATTGTTGTAAGTATGTAGTCCTTATTATAAGCTTCCCAAAAAGTATAATTTTAAATATATTTAATTTGATTATTATATTTATTTTTAATTTCTTGTGAATGTAGGTTTTTCATAAAAAATCAAGCTCTTTGTTCTGCACATGTGGAAAAATAGTAGATTACCAAAAGAAAATTCTGAAAAATATCTACTCCCTTGATATTTATGTCCTTGATCCAATAAAATAAATAAATTGAATTATGATACATACAAAAATGTTATGTGTTAGTAAGTAAACCTATGTCTAAATTGTAATTGGTTTGACTATTCAATAAAACACTATGAAACCAAATGCATCCCCTAAATATCTTAGTTACAAATCTAAATTCAAAAAAAAAAAGAATTTTATCCTTCATAGAAAAAAAGTTGTGTTAGCAAGTACACATCACTCTCTGAAAATAAATAGGTAGTAATGAAATGAGAAGTCAAGTATTTTAAGAACCATGAGCCAACATAAGAGGTATGGGGTGCACATCTCTATAACACAAATTCTAACACCCATGTACAACTTTGGGCTCCAAACTAAAATTATAATATTCTCTCACACATGTAAGGTGAAACAATAAGTTGTCAAGGTCAACCACTCCACTATCTTGTATCCCCTAAGTGGTTATATTCTACATTTAGCAATATACTTTATGAAAAGCATCATAAACTATCATAAACTTGGTCAAGATTCTTGGTCCACTTTGTAACTCCCTTATTGCATGCTATTATGCACATCATATAATCTCTTTTGCATTTTAGAGTATTAGATCCTACACATCTTACATAATATAATTCTATTACACATTCTCACACACATGTCATACAAATGCAAAGTATGACAGTTTCCATGTCATAACTATGACACCCCATTTCCTAAATAAATCACATATAATAAATAAATATGATTAAGATAATTATTTCAACCATTAATAATTGTAAGCTATATGACACATCTAATCCCAATTGTATAGGAGCGAATTTGCACCCCTTACACAAATTCCCCTTTCACATAACCTCACCTTAGAAAATAAAATATGAAGGAAAAATTCCACATCACCCACCCACCTTCCATCCACTTGGCTTCTGTCCTTTGTGTCGGTGAAAGAATATTTGTCAGGGATGAATGCATGGCCCATGGACATCTGCGTTGTGCACTTTTTTCCCTGATGGATTCATGAATTTGAAGCTTCTAGAGGCGTTACACACCCGATTGGGGTTGAATTGTAACGTCCCTCTTCGACCAATCGACCCAAAAAATGAAATATTCTTCCCATCCCACCTTAAAAAAAATACTTTCTCACTTCATTTCACTCTCTAAGCACTTCATTTAATCTTCTAGCAATCCTCTAGCCATCTCATTCACTCTCAAGCAGTATTCCATCACTCCATTGCAACAACTTTGAAGCTCCATCAACTCCACATTGCAAGTGTGAGGCAAGCCATAGAAGTGTGGACTTGGAGTCTTCCAAGACCTCCCTTCATCACTGTCGCAGTTGTGGTGACTGCCAAGTTCATATCTTGCATTCTCCTCCATTGGCTAGTGAGCTTTTGGGTGGAGGTGGTAACGCTTCACCCTCTCCTTTGAGATTTGATTGAGTATTATAGCATTCTTTTGTAGTGTTTGTTTTCTCTCTGTTTCTTTCCTTTATTGCATATTCTACTCCATTGTTTTTTGGCTATCCATGGAGGTGGAAACACCAAAATGGGGGTCTGATTGAGGCATGCCCCTATACAGCCCCAACAATTTTCCCTCTTTCTTGTGTGTAGGGGAACGTACGCATGGAGCTAGATGGAGAACTGGTGCTTTTGTGAGATCATCTTCGTCACCCTAGTTCTCATCTACTTGTTTTATCACCTTAGTATCTATTTCCTATACTTTCTCATTATGCTTTTCCATCTAGATTAACTAGCTAGGCCATTAGTAGGATTTTTGGTGGTTTCTACTGTGTTTATTGTTTTTTGGTTGTACAGAAATTGGGGCACCCAAGAGACGCTAGCGTGTCGTGTTGTCATCATAGAACTACATTGACATCCTCTAACAAAGAGCTGTCTAAGACATAGTATTGACTCCAAAAACTAGATCACCTAGCCTAAAACTACAACTCGGGTCTGAAGAGTGACAAAAGTACTACATAGTGCTCTTCATTCTTGATCTCATCCCTTTAGAGTGAGGTAAGTTAGGGAAACCCTCTACTCTTGGCTCTCCGTGACTTGGAGCCTTGACATGGTTGGTCCCCCTCTCTTACATTTTTGGTGAACCTGACGTGAACAGTTACGTTTGTCTTTTTGTTTGTGTAGAGACCTCTCCTTTGCACTTGGTGATCATTGTAAGCTTGGGTGTTGTGAAGGTTTATGAGAATCACAACCCAATCCACAAATTTTGGGTACATTGTTAGGAGAAGTGTGTGACACCTTCCAATGGAGAAGACAAAGGTCACTATTGGTTTCTCTACAAGCCTTTTTGTTGCATCCTCTCTTGGTTTGTCTACCCAGGAGCAATTATTGAGGGGTGAGGTAGGATTCTTCGATGAATCCAACCACGTCCCCACTCCTCCTGCATCTCCTACACCATCGTTATTAGATGAGAATGAAGCCATTCACATTACTTTAGAATATATTTCTACCCTTAGCAAAAGGATGGGTGACTTGGAGAATCACCTGGAAAAGGACCCGAAGCTAGCTAGGGCTGCTTGGATTATTAGTGAAATAAAATATATGGTGGGGAAGGATCGAAGGGGCATAGAACTCCTGGCTAGCCTCTTTATTCTAACCTAAGCATGTGCCCTTCAAAGCAACACTAATGCTATACAAGGGGCCACTCCCGAAGATCATGAGAGACAGATAGGAGTGTCAATGCCTACCATGTCTATGTATATTACTGACATAGTCCTGTTATGCCCTACATAACCACCCCATTTTGATTTGGAAAAAAATGGGTCCCCCTTCTCTTTTGGTTTCTTTGCCTCTATTATTTTCTTTGCTTTTGGGGTTCTTTTGTTTCTCCATGTTTTATCTTTTATTCTGTCTGATCTAATTTTTGTCCTATCTCAGCTTGAGTTGATTTTCTTCTTGCTAAGAACTCAATGAAATAATTATAAGCATTAGTTGATTCCATTATAATGTATCTTATGTGCTTCTAAGGACTGATGGGGACTCTATTTTGCAGGATCAATTCATGCACATGATGATATTTTCCAAGGGAGCTCAGCTAGAATGTATTCCTCAATCTAGTTGATCATAAATTTCCTCTAAGGAGAAAATCAGCAAGACCCTGTAGTTGTCTTGCCAACTGGCTATGTGTTCTATCCAAAAGAGGCTCATCAGTTGCCCAAAATTCATGTTGCCAAGAGTCTTTATGTGTCTCGCTGACCGAAGGAGCCCTCGCCAAAAGATTTTGAATGCGGCATAACGTCTTGTCGAAAGGGGTGAAGTCTCGGTGACAGAGGTGTGGTGTCGGCAGGAAGTCTTGCCGATCAAGCAAGCTCTCCCCGAACTCAAATGAACTCTCAGCGAAGTGGGGAGACTTCGGTATAGGGTCTTAGCGAAGGAGTAGGTCTCGGCGATAATTTTGCCTTCGACAGGAGGTCTGGCCGATTAGCGTATCTCTTGCCGAAAAGGAAGGAGGAGCTCGCCGAAAGGTTTAAGGTCTTGGCGAAAGGTCTCGGCGACCAAGCAGGCTCTCTCTGAAAGAAATTGGAGCTCAGAAGGATTTCGTCGAGAGTTTTTTCCTTCGGCGAAGGGTCTCGCCGATGGGGGGAAGGTTTCACCGAAACAAAGTGTGCTCACTAGAGAAAGGAGGGGCTCGCCAAGATGTCTTGGTGAGGGGACTTAGTCTCGCTGACATAAAGCAATGTGGCTTCGGTGAAAGGTCTTGGCGAAGGGAGCTGGTCTAATCGATACAGAGGGAGCCCGGCAAGAAAGATCCAACGTCTCCAAAAGGTCTCCTCGACCACGGAAAGTCTGGCCGAGATCAAGGAGCTCGCTGAACAGGAAAAGGTGACATCACCATGATGTCCCACCGACCCGGTGGGGTCTGGCTGATAAGAATGAGCGAGCGGGAAGGAAAGAGGAAGTTGCTGGGAGGTCTGGGCGACTACGCCAAAGTCTTCCTGAAAAGGAAAAGAGCTCGAGCCCGGAGAGGAAGAAAGAGCTCAAGTAGAATGAAGGGGGTGCGCTGTGAGGTTTCACCGACATGGAAGGGTCACGCCGACAGTGATGGATTTCCCAATGAAAGAAACATTGGTATAATCGAGGATAACTCGTCGTAGCCTCTGGCAGATAGTAAGGAGTCTTTCTGACAACAAGGTAGGCTCGGTAAGAGAAGAGGAGTTCGGGGTAAGGTCTCCCCGAACCAAGATTGTCTTCCCGACATAAAAATGAGCTTGATGTGACTTTTGAAGCTCGACGAAGGGTCTCATCGACCGGTCCGCGCTATGCCAATAACTGTTATGAGATGAAATTGCATCGGGGAGACACGATAAGTGTCTCACTGACATGCGATTCAAGGTGGACCACTTTTGACCACCTAATGAAGCTCGTGTGACGTATTCCCAATCAACCAGAGGAAAGTAAAAGAGTGACTCATTTCCCCTTTGACCGATTGACTATTCCTGTGAAAGAGGACCAACAAAATGCAAGTGAGATGGATTCATTCTGAGACTAAAGGGGCGATGGATTGGCTCGGGTGATAATACGGAGATCTAAAGAGGCTCGATGGTGCTTCCAGGAGATGGTCAATGTGCAGAGAGTCTAGAACATGAAGGAGGCCAGAAGAAGCAACCATGACTCGCAGGGACAGCTGTAGTGACCACTGGCAAGAGGCAGATTGGTATTAATGGAAAAATACTTTTGGAGCATTCAAGGCGGATTGCAAGAGAGTTCGATTATGGACACGAAGACAGAGGAGTTAATGCTGCAGCTGCAAAAGATCTACAGATCTTTCCCAGAAATATTTCATCAGCATGGACAGCAGGGCTTCACATTGAATGCAACATTGACTCTCTTCAGAAAGATCTAAGAGCCGACCTTCCTGCAACCAAGAATATATTTTGTAAGCCCTAATACAGGGGGATAGTGCATTCTTTTTGATGCATTATGTATATAAGGAATTCTTGCCTCTTTGTAAAGGTTAGAACTTCTACAATTAGGACTTCTAGGGGTAGAGTAGAATTGGTAGTTAGGAGTTAGATTAAGTAGAAGACCAATGTATCTTTCAATTTTCTTAGTGTAAATGGAAACAATTTGGAGCCACAAATTTTCTATACACTAGTGATTGTGCCAAATTTGTAAATGTTGGTTATCTGTCTCACTGACAGTAGAAGCAACCAGATCTTAATCTACTTCATGTTGTGTTCCAGAATGGTGTTTGTCTTGAATTAATCATCTGATTTAAGAAGCTTTCACGGAATGAAGTGGGATTTTTATGTTTTGTTTAAATGGTAACTCGCAATCTGCTGTTGAAATTAGCACTGTGAATGAATTAAACTGTGTGTTAGTCACAAGTTAATTTTGTTCTGTAGTTTTAGTTAGGAATTCCTTGGAAGGTGACAAGTCTAGTTAATTCAGAAGAAGTTTCATTCTTTACTGTCTCAAAGCCTTGATCTATCTTTTTATATTTCTTTAAAGACCCTGATTAGAATAGGTTTTAAGTTTATGTTTGATCTCAGAACAATCCAAAAGCTCAACACCAGCAGGCCCCTTGAACATTACTGTTACATTGACCACTGATGGACATCAGCACAGTTGAGAACCAACTACAAAGACCTTGGGAGCTAAGACATCCATGTGTTGTCTTTCTCTTTTAGGAGAAGCAAAGTAGCAATATTTTGTTTGCATGTTGTTGTGCCAAGACACACATCAACAAGTCCCATCAATCAATGTCTCCTCTGCCTCCAAGAGGTCCAAAAATATTAAAGAAAACATAATACCTTTAGGTTTTAGTTTCACCCATCCTATCACCTCTAGTGGTGGAGATTCAGTGGTTTGAGTAGTGGGTGCTTCAGTAGTGGAGGTGGCTTCCACAATAGGGTGGTACTAGTGGAGGTGGTTCTGGTGGAGGCCATGGTGGTGGCATCAGTAATAGAGGTGGCTTTGATGGAGGCCCTATTGGTGGCAGTGGCTCTGGTGGTAGCCATGGTAGTGGCCCTAGAGGTGGCTCCAATGGTGGTTCTAGAGGAGGTCCCACTAGATATTTGTCATCCCTAGACCCTATTCTAAACACTCTTCTTCAGAATATGGGTAAGATGAAAAGTCAACTGGCAAGTCTTTCTCAGGCCTCTGTCCAACCTATCTTTAAACCCTTCTTCTGACATAGCCCATTTTCGATAGCAATCTTAAGTACTCCCTTCCTACAAGGAATGGAGATTCCAAAATTTGAAAAGTATGGCAGAAAAGGGAACCCACAAACACTTGTGCCTTCCTTTCATGCCATGTGCACATACTTCTTCCATCATGATGTGTTGATGGAAAAGTTATTTCCTCAATCTCTTAAGGATACAATGCTTGAATGGTATTGTTCCTTACTTGAAAACTCTATTTTCTCATTTGATCAACCTATAAATTAGTTTCTCCGATAGTTCCAAGCCAACATCAGACCAAAGATGACCTTTTCAGATCTTGTCCGATGCAAGCAAGGGGACAATGAGAAGATAACTAATTTTATAGTGTGGTATCAAGCACTCTTCTCACAAATCTTGTACCCACTACCCAATTCTGACATGCAAAAGGTGTTCATAGGGAACTTACAGAGACCTTGGCAGGAAAAAAATTCCCTTATGAAATACCCTTCTTTTATGCATCTATGTGCAACATTACGATAATAGCAACAAATGGTAGTTTAGTTCAGGGGATCCTCCTCGCGATCTCATTTAGAAGGAAAATCCATTGTATTGATCTTGGGAAAAGGTAAGGCTATTGCAAATGTAGTAGTTGCTATGAATGATAATAGCCTTAGACGTAATAGAGGTTGTTGAAGGATAAGATCATAACCTTGGAGAACCCTAAACCTCATTACCCTAATTGGTATGATACAAATTCCTTCTGTCGATACCATCGAGTTAATGGACACGATACCAAATGTTGTATGCCCTTGCATCACAAGATATAGGACCACATTAAGGATGGTACTATTCATCTTGATGGGAGTAAATAAAAGACAAACAAATTAGTGGCAAAAGAAAATAGTGAGTTGTAGATATACATCGACCTATTTCCGTCACATTCTACCAACTTATTTATTGATTCCTCTAACTCTACCACTCACCTCGAGGCATGTGTTAATATGGTCATGGTTACTCCTACTACGTAGCCTATGAGTGGCTCACTGGATGTGAAATTCACCTCACAAGATATGACCTTGAACAAAAATCCCTCTCCCCTCTACATTCCCGCTCGCCTCAATGGAAACATTGTGATAGGGGTCTTAGTTGACCCTGTGAGCCAAGTGAATGTCATTACAGAAGAGATGTTGTTGTTGAATTCATTGCAGAGGGAGGAGTATGAAGAAATGAAATCTACCATTTGTATGCACGATGGTCTTTCTCTCAAGCCATATGGCTCAATAACTCTATCCGTCTTAGTTGGACCTAGGGTCATAGACACAATATTAGATGTTATTCCAAAATTGGATGTATTCAGGTTGAAGTTAGGAATACCTTAGCTAGCTTCCATGAATTGAATCACCTTCGTCATTCATAAGTGTTTGAAATTATCCCATGAAGGTGTTGTGCACGTTATGCATGACACTAGATACTAGCCATTGGTGTCCTGTGGGGGCTACTCATTGGATCACTTTTGGTCCACCCCAGTCAGTTTGCTCCCCCCAAGAATGGACCTACTTTACAAAAAATATGTGAAGTATAAGACTGAGGTCAAGGGGTAGCCAAAACCGACCCTTCTGGTAGTGCAACAACAAGCTCCCCCCTCTTCCTGAAAAAGGAGAAGAGAAGCTAGCCCATCCTCAGGAAAAGGAAAAGAGAGGCCAACCCATCCTCAAGATACCTCTTCTGCTCCTCTTTCTGAGGAAGAGGATTGGATGTCTACTCCTAGATTCTACATGAGAATTCTTATGGTTCCTGCTTGGCACCGATCTAAGATTAGGATTTTGGACCTCCCTACTAAACGTCCTGGACCTTGGCCCTACTTATATGGTAGGAGAAAGGGTCCCCATGGGGAATCCTCTATGTCTCAGCGTCTGCGGCCTCCCACCACTCCTACTCCTAAAGTACTGAATGGGCAGAGGCCCACTGTTGAGGTGCTAGAGCTGACTCCCCTCATTGTTTCTCAACCTTCTCCTTATGCTCTCGTTTAGGAGCTTGTCCCTCCACTGGAAATAGCTGTGATGGACACCACTATGGTTGATCAGGAGCCTTTTGTCCCTTCGTAGCTCCCAGCCTCTAGCTCAAAGAGTCATAGAAATCTCCTTGTGCATGAGCTCAAGTGTCAGGGAAAGGCTCTGGTGGTTAAGCAGGCCACTTTGCAAAGGAAGGAAGAGGAGACGACTACCCCTATATCAAGGCCTTCTACTGTGTCCCCCTCTCTCCTCCCCTTTGCTTCCATTTAATTAAGTTCAGTCTCGCTTCTGGCTCCTGCTGTGAGTGTGAGTGCACCTGACCCCAAAAAGGTATAGGTGTTTATCTCTCCCTCAGCTGAGCCACCCCTTTTTATGTCCCTTCTATAAATCCCACCATTCCCTAAACCTATGGATATGTTGAATACCTCAGTGGTGTCTATCATGGTTTTCTCCTCCTCCTCTTCCTTTGTACCTCTCACCTCATCCATGGGGAGTTCACATCCCCTGACGAAGCTGAAGGTAGAGATTGGCCCCTCCAACAATGGAGAGAATAAGAGGATCCCACCATGTCCAAATGGTGTCCATGTACTAGCTTTCTCTATCCTAGTGATAGAGCAATCCCCAGATTCCCCTGAGTTCATCACCACTCTCAAGTCACTCAGAAAGCCAAGCGGTGAATCTCGAGGGCCATCTTCCCCATCCATTGAGGTAAAACATGACACTTCAATAAAGTGCATGATCAACTCTCTGGATGAGGCCCCAACCTTGTCAACGATCTTCACAAAGTCACTGACCATTGCTCTACACGATCCCAACATAAAAGACCTTGCAGGGCCTTCTTCCTTAGCCCTTGTTGTGGGAGGGTCGAAAGCTCCTCCCCTTAATATTCTACCATTGTAGGATCATTCGCCTTCCCCTTATAATGATCTAGATTGGGAAGTGGATGACCTCTTGGTTGATGAATGTTAGGGGGAGGCCTCTTCTTTATCTTTAGATTAGATGTGTGTGTGTTGTGATGTGTTCCCTTGTGCTTACATTATGTTTTCCTAGGTGACCCTTGTCACCCTTGTTGGTGCTTGGATACAAGAGTGATTTTGTGTCATAAACCTTCTTCTATTTATATCATCATTCTTCCATGTTTTTGTTTGACTTTCAACAAATTGGGGACAATGCAAAGTGTTGGGGGAATTTAGGCTCCCCTTCCATGTTGACCCAATTTTTTATTTTTACTTTGTTTTACGTGCATTCCTCCTGATCTGGTAGGGATTGATGATTTTTTTCCTTGCACCTTGGTTACCTATTATTTATATAAGCATGAGCATATCCAACCATGTGAAACCAAATCCCTTTGTGTCTCTTGTTTGTGTTTCTCTTTCGCTCTTTTCTTATCTTTCTCTCTTCTTTGCTTGATTTGTGATGTTGTGGTGCCTATGTGTTATTTCTAATGTGCACGACAACATCACCACAATGAAATATCGCTATGTCCTGTGAGCCACAACATCACTTTTTCATTCTTTCTTTTCTCTACTTAGGCTGGCATGTGCTTATGCATTCAACACACACCACCCTAAGTGGGGGCTGTCATGTCAACTTCAAAAATTTTAGAAAATGCATTCATTGGCAATGAATCTTTTCTCGAAAATCTCTACAAACTTTTTGAAAAATCACATTTACAACTTGGACCCCTAATGGAATGTGTTTCCTTCATCATGGGTTCATGAAGAAAGAACTTGAAAACTTTCCTCCAAGGAGGGAGAACCTTTTCCCAGCAAGAGAAGCCTCGACCTTCCTCTCATGAGGGGGCGTCTTCTTCCTTTCGAATTCCTTGATGAGATGAACAACTTTCAAAAGTATTCCTTGATGATGAATCGATTTGAGAAAAAATGCCTCTTTTTCACTTTCAAACAATGCATCCTTGAGTGGACCCCTTTTCTTTTGAAGGGTTCTCGAGGGAACCCTAAATGAAATCCTTTCAATTCATTGTTTGTCTGTGTGACAGTACACTTGTTTTCCTGACATGTCTTATCTATGGATTAACATGTCACTTTTCAATCCAACTCTGTAGAGTCCCCTTCCATCTAGGCTTCCTTTATGTGAGAGATCTTGGGGGTTTCCTTCTTGCAAGTTTCCAAGCCTGTAAGGTGCTTTACTTCATGGGGCTTCCTTCATGTGAGATATCTTGGGGGTTGCCTCCTTGCAAGTATGTGGGCCTATGAGACACTTTCATCCTATAGGATTTGTTCATCATTGTTCTGAGGGCCTTTGTTGTACTTTGTGTAGCTTCATAGTTCTGTGGGGCTATGGAGTCTTTTTCTTTGAAATTCCCTAGGGAAAGTACCTGTGGAGTCCTTTTCCTGCCCTATGCTTTCGAGTTTTCCAGATCATAGTCTACTTCCTCGACAGTTCAGGTATAAATTTCTAACCCTACTAACTCTTTGATCTACTTTACCAAAGAACTCATTGCTACTCATACTCATTAAAGTGGGGGAAAAATGTATAGGAGCGAATTTGTACCCCTTTCACATACCCTCACCTTAGAAAATAAAATCTGAAGGAAAAATTCCACATCACCCACCCACCTTCCATCCACTTGGCTTCTGACCTTTACGTCAATGAGAGAATATTTGTCAGGGACAAATGTGTGATTCACAAAATTTTGCACAATGTGTTTCCATCCCTAACAGATTCCTACGTTTGAAGTTGGTAGAGGCGTTACACACCCGATTGGGGTCAAATTACATAATGTCCCTCTTCGACCAATCGACCTCAAAAATGGTAGATTCTTCCAATCCCAACTTCAAAAAGCATCCATTCTCACTTCATTTCATCTTCTAGCAATCTTCTAGCCATCTCATTCACTCTCAAGCAGCATTCCATCACTCCATTGTAGTAGCTTTGAAGCTCCATCAACTCCACACTACAAGTGTGAGGCAATCCATAGAAGTGTGGGCTTAGAGTCTTTCAAGACCTCCCTTCATCACCGTCGTGGCTATGGTGACTTTGTTAATTTCATACCTTGCATTCTCCTCCATTGGCTAGTGAGCTTTTGGGTGGAGGTGGTAACGCTTCACTTCTCTCCTTTGTAATTTGATTGAATAGCATAGCATTGTTTTGTAGTGTTTATTTTCTCTCTATTTCTTTCCTTTATCCCATATTCTACTCTATTTCTTTTCGGATGTCTGTGGAGGTGGAAAAACCAAAAGGGGGGTCTAACTGAGGCAAGCCCCTATACAACCCCAACAATTTTCCCTCTATCTTGTGTGTAGGTGAATGTACGCGTGGAGCTAGCTGACAAACTGGCACTTCTATGAGATCATCTTCATTACCCTAGTTCTCATCTACTTGCTTTATCACCTTAGTATCTATTTCCTATACTTTCTCATTCTTTTTTCCATCTAGTTTAACTAGCTAGGTCATCAGTAGGTGTAGACACTGAAAAATGTCCTGAATGATATCATACACTCGAAACAGGTTTACTAACATCATTTCCTCTCGAAACCCATCATGTTTTCACTTAATTAATTTAATTATCCTAGCTAATTAATTAATTGCATAATTTTTTATCATTAACCTAATTCATTAATTTGGGTTAATTCACCCCCTTTCACGCTAACATTTCATCTCATTAAATTAAATAAATCAAACTATTTAATTTAATTCCCTAATTTATCCTATTTAATTAAATCACCCAAAGTTATTTAATTAAATATCATTTCATCAAATGATATGTTGAAATGTTTATAGGTTTAACTTTATGCATTTAGCAGTGGTTGGATGTTGACTTAATCCACCAAATGAGATTTTTCACAAGTCAATTATCCCTACAAACTAATGTTCTACACTTGTGGAATAGTTTGATGAATGTTTAGACCTAGGGACCATGTTAAAAACATATAGGTATATTTTCAAGTTAATGAAACCCTAATCAAAGGTCCCAAGCTATAAGGCTATTAAAAATTCAGGTTTGAAGAGATTATAAAAACTTGCTAACCTTGCACTTATTACAATATTAAATTATATTGAATTATTAGTATTGTTTGATGTTTAATTCTAAAACTTATAGAAATAAATATGATGAATTATCTTGAAGGAGAATATCACATTTATATTTTTTATGTCTAATTAAAATAATTAATTTAATTTATTAAATTATTATTAGAAATCAATGAGAAAATATAACAAAGATTATATTGATTATCTTTTTTTACTTGATATTAAAATTGAGTTCAAGCATTGTTCTAATCATCATGTGGATAATATAGATTAAAAATTAAGATATGATTTATTTATTATTTTTAAATATTAGATCTAGTCATCATTTGATGAAGACTTGTTAAACACACAAATACTGAGAGGGGGGTGAATCGGTTGTAAAATCCTAAATTTGAACACTTCATTTATTCAAATTTACCCCTTTTTCATCTAAACATCCCTTTATCCGCATTAATTAAGTAATATCACTATTATTTAATTAATACCTCTAAAGTTCTTCTAATCCCTAAGGTATCTAGTTAAATAATTAAATACCTTACCTCTTTAATTACCCTTTCATCAAATGATTTAATAAATATGACATTTATTTAATTCCTTACATGTCACATTGTTTTTCTTATTATCCTCTTAATTCCATCATTAGGAATGTACACATGTCTAATCCTTGATTAGGATGTGTCACATCTTCCAACTTTTTCAAGTTGGCCCCTAATCTCTCTTAGCCACATAACCCTCCTCTAATCTTTCATTAACTAGCCTAATCAACCTCCCAAGGAATATTAAAATCATTTTTATTTTCCCCATGGGATCTTTGACTTGTCACATCAAGTCACATGTGAACTCTTCCCCTTTTCCCATGCATCTTCTAAAATATTTGACTTGTCACATCAAGTTATATGTGACAAGTGCTTACCTTTTTAGGCACCTTGTCTTATCCAAGGTAATTTCTACCTCTCCCTTTGGAACCTTGTCTTATCCACAAGATTCCCCAATCATGTGAATTTTAAATTCATTTTTATTCCTCCAAGGAATCTTCTAATCTCCCAAGGTACTTGCAAAGTACTTGTCCTTCTTCCACCCCATTTACACATCATAATTTTCAAGCCACTTCACATGCCACATGTCAATATGTGAGGGCTTGTGAGTCTTCAACTCACCACAGCCCTACATCTTGGCCTTGTTGGTTTAATGTCAACCGTTCATTTTTTTAGAGAATCGAACATTCTCTATAAATACCCCCTCTTTTCTCTCATGAGGGGACTTTTAAATGCCATAGCCAAACTCTTGTAGTTTTGTTATTTGAGTCCACACTTAGCATTTGCATCCATTGTCATACAATTCCAACCATCTTGCATCCTCATCTATTTTCCATCCAAGGAGCATACAACATCATAAATCAAGGGCCAACCAAAGAACAACTCGACAAGGTGAAATATTCCATTTTGTTTTGTTAAGCTAATCATTTGCCCAATCTTGAGGTGTAGGGTGTTAATCTTTGTTTTCTTGCACTCTTTTGTTTGCTGCTCATTTTCTAACATATATTTTCACCTAATCACATTTCTGGCATGCCCGGTGGGACCCATAGACGAGTCTATATCTTTCATGTTTGCTATTTTTTTCACTTTTTGCAGGTGCGGGTTGCAAAGGGGCGGACTTGCCCATCCAGGGGCGGACCTAACCTAGCAAATAGGCAGACCTGACCTCCAGAGGCGGACTCGACCTTCTATAGGGGCGAACCTACCCTCCACAAACTCCAAAAACTAAAAATTTGTAGTTTTTTCTTTGAGGGGTGGACCTGACCTTGAGGGGTGGGCTTGACCTGACAGACAGGCAGAGTTGACCTCCAGAGGCGGACCTGACCTCTTCTAGGGGTGGACCTGACCCAACAGAGGGGCGGACCTAACCTGGACAACTTTTTTCAAAAGGTGAAATTTGAGTTTTAACACTTTTTTTGGATTTTTTAAGTGTTTCTGACCTCCTAATGTGTTCTGATTGTGTTTGTGCAAGCATCTAATCAACATTTGGCAAGAAATAAGGAGAAAAATCACTAACAAATTTTCCTTGCAGGTTTATTTATTTATCAATTGATGCTTGTTGTTTTTGGATAACTTAGGCATAGTTTAACTAGGGGTGTCAATTAACCTTGTGTGTCCTGCTTGTGGGTAAGCTATTTGACGTATCCAATCCCCTTGCACCATTTAGCGATCCTGGGTGATGAGAAATCATAGCTTACCAAGTCCTTTGAGTCACCCTTTTTCTTTTCTTAGTGGGACTTGCTTGGGGATTTCGTCACCCTAAGGAATGATTCCAACCACATGTACCAGCAAGGTATATAAAGGGGGAGAGCAAAACCTGTACCTCAATCTAGTCATGTCATTATGGGCGAAGTGTTGGGATGATGTGAAGAGTTGGTTTGGGCCTTTAGTATCTTGCTAAGGTTCCTGACTCACGCTTGTGACAGCTGGTGTTCATGGTTTGGGCCTCACGTACCGGGTGTATATCGAGGACTCCCTAGCAAACATGTGTATCCTAGAATAGAAGACTTTGTTGGCCATACCCATTCTACTAGACTTAGGATCATGCTGTCTAAACTATCTTCTTTGTGCAAAACCAATAATTTTATGTTCAGTCGAGTTATCCTTATCCTTTGAATGTTGTTTGCTATGTTTTGGGTCTTTTGCCTTAGTCTTTTGTCCAAAGACAAGTTCAGACTTGTCCACAAGAAAAATTGACCTTTAGGGGAGAACTTGACCTCTTGCAGGGGCGTACTTGACCTCTAAACCAACCCCTTTTCAGCCTCTTTCAGTTAGTTTTGCTCAACCTTCAATCAGACAGGCATACCTAACCTTTAGGGGTGTACTTGACCTCTTTCACAGGCATACCTAACCTCCAGAGGCAGACCTACCCCTTGAACAGTTAGTTGTGTCACCCTGTTTCATCATCTTGAACTCTCGTTTCATCATTTCAATCACACGTCCCCCCGTTCTGAGTGGCAGTTCATTTGTTCACTCATTCCGGGAATCATTCATCCATTTTGAAAACTTTTTTACTCGTTCTTCCATTCCAATCATTCTTTTACTCATTCCAAGTAAACGTTCATCCATTTCAAACCTTCATCTATCGTCTTGAACTCTCGTTCTGCCATTCTGATCATTTGTTTACTCATTCAAAGTGAACGTTCATCCATTTCGAACCTTCTTCTATCATTTCAAACTCTCGTTCTATCATTTTAATCATTCGTTTACTCATTTTGAGTACTCGCTCATCCATTCTGAGTCATTGTTTACTCGTTTCGAGTAGCTGTTCACTTATTCTGATCATTCATTTGCTCGTTCCAAGTGAACGTTCATCCATTTCAAACCTTCTTCTATCATTTTGAACTCTTGTTCTGCCATTCCAATCATTTGTTTACTCATTCTGAGTAAACATTCATCCATTTCGAACCTCCTTCTGTCATTTTGAACTCTTGTTCACCCATTTCAATCAATAATTTAGTCACTCCAAGTGATATTTCATTCATTCTGAGCTTTCATCTCCTTGTTCTGAGAGTCGTTCATCCATTCTTGGCAGTCGTTCACTCATTTCGAGTTGTCGTTCATCCCTTTCGTTCATCCATTTACTCATTTTGAGTAATCTATCATTCATTCTAAACCTTCATCTTCTCGTTCCGAGAATCATTCATCCATTCTTGGTAGTCTTTCACTCATTTCAAGTGGTCGCTCATCCCTTTCATTCATCCATTTACTCATTCTAAGTAATCATTCATTCATTTCGAACCTTCATCTTCTCGTTCCAAGAATCGTTCATCCATCCTTAACAGTTGTTTACTCGTTTTGAGTAGTCATTCATCCCTCTCGATCATCCATTTACTCATTCCAAGTAATATTTCATCCATTCTAAGCTTCTATCTCCTCATTCTGAGAATCCATCCCTCATCCCAAGTATTCATCCCCTCAATCTAAGCATTCATTTCCTCGTTTTGTGCCCCTGTTTACCTGTTTCAAAAAACTATTTTTGGTTCATTTTCAATTCCAGAGGTGGACCCACCCTCCAAGGGTGGACCTGACCTTTTCTAGTGGTAGACCTACCCTATAAGGGGTGGACCTAACCTTGGAGGGGTGCACTTTCCCTTGGATAGTCTTTATGGACCCTAAAATAACCGTTTTTGCTTACTTTTTTGGCTATTTTTGTCTTTGTTTTGCATCATTTTTTATCGTTTTTCACCCATTCTTCTTTGGAGGGGTGGACCTGCCCTAGTAGGGGTGTACTTGACCTTGGAAGAGTGGACTTGTCCTTGGATAGTCTTCCTGGACCCTAAAACAACCATTTTTGCTTGCTTTTTGAGCTGTTTTGTCTTCGTTTTGTATCATTTTTATCATTTTCACCTATTCTTCTTTGGAGGGGTGGACCTACCCTATTAGGGGCAGACTTGACCTTGGAGGTGTGGAATTTCCCTTGGATAGTCTTCCCGGACCCTAAAACAACCATTTTTGCTTGCTTTTTTGGCTGTTTTATCTTCGTTTTGCATCATTTTTTATCATTTTCACCTGTTCTTCTTTGGAGGGGTGGACCTGCCCTAGTAGGGGTGGAATTGACCTTGGAGGGGTAGACTTTCCTTTGGATAGTCTTCTCGGACCCTAAAATAGCCTTTTTTGCTTGCTTTTTTGGCTATTTTGTCTTCGTTTTGCATTATTTTTGATCATTTTTTCCCATTCTTCTTTGGAGGGGAAAACCTTCCATAGTAGGGGTGGAATTTCCCTTGGATAGGCTTCCCAGATCCTAAAACAACTATTTTTACTTGCTTTTTCAGCTGTTTTGTCTTCGTTTTGCATCATTTTTTATTGTTTTCACTCGTTCTTCTTAGATGCAGACCTACCCTAGTATGGGCGGACTTGACCTTGGAGGGGTGAAATTTCCCTTGGATAGGTTTCCCGGACCTTAAAACAACCATTTTTTCTTGCTTTTTCGACTGTTTTGTCTTCATTTTGCATCATTTTTTAATCATTTTCACCTGTTCTTCTTTGGAGGGGCGGACTTGACCTCCAGGGGTAGACCTGACCTTCAAAAAACTTTTTTGGTCCTCCGTTTAGTCGTTCTAGGTGTCATTTCTTCATTCTGATTGATTTTTTTCCTATTCTGGGTGATCATTCATCCATGCTAATAATCCATTCACTCGTTCTAAGTAAACGTCCATCCATTTTGAACCTTCTTCTATCATTTTGAGCTCTCGTTCACTCGTTTTGAGTAAACGTTCACTCGTTTCATGGCCAATCTTGTCTCCCAATTCGAGCATCTGTTCATCCATTCTTATCAATCGTTTACTCATCCATTCCGAACATTCGTTCTCCCTTTTCAATCATCTATTTACTTGTTTCAAGTAAATGTTCATCCATTCCAAACCTTCTTCTATCATTTTGAGCTCTTGTTCAGCCGTTTTGATCAATCATTTACTTGTTTTGAACTCTCGTTCATCCGTTTCAAGCACTCGTTCACTTGTTCTGAGTACTCATCCATCCATTCTGAGCTTTCATCTCCTCATCCTGAGAGTCTTTCATTCATTCTTAGCAGTCATTTACTCATTTCAAGTAATCATTCGTTCATTCTGAACCTTCATCTTCTCATTTTGAGAATCACTCATCCATTGCAATCAGTTGTTTACTGATTTCGAGTAGTCATTCATCCCTCTCGATCATCTGTTTACTCGTTCTTAGTAATGTTTCATCTATTTTGAACCTCCTTCTCTTGTTCTGAGTAGTCGTTCATCCATTTCTATCATTCGTTTCCCCAATTAGATCATAATTTTCTCAATCCAAAATCCTCTGAACTTCGTCTAAAGTTATTATCCAAATTGACTTAAGTGTCTGAATTGATCATCATCATCAACATCTACTTAGTATTTTCATCCGTCCTAAGTTAATCATCATCGTCGGCCCAATCAATCCATTTTCAATCTCAAAGTGGATTCGGTGCCGCAATCGTCCATTTATCCTTTAATCTGATCAATCAGTATCCTAAGTCACCTAAGGTAATCTCTAAATGGGGTTTACAATCCCTTTCATCATCCTATCTAATCCATCAATCGATCTTATCCAATCCAATCCAATCGCATCCCTATCCAATCACCTTCGACCCAATCAATCTACTTCCATCTTGAGGTAGATTCGGTGTCATATTCATCCTTTGATAATCAAATCAGAATCAATCTCATCACATCACCCAATCATCCTAATCTAGTCTTTAATCCAATCCTGATCTGAGCTTGACCTAAATCCCGATCTGAGCTTGACCTAAATCCCTATTTGAGCTTTAGTTTGTTTCCACCCAAAATATTTGATCCATTTTATTTATCCTTTCATCATCATGAATCCTTATCCTCCATCAATAGTAGTCAAGGGAAACCCTAATTACGTCGACGACGATAACGAAAGTCTTATCAATCAAGAAGAATTTGACATAGATCCCCTTGACACTATCATCACTAGTAAACTTTCTCCACCCACTTTCCAATATCCAATCATCCCTTCAAGTTATCCTGTTATGTCTTCATCCATGCCTAATCACGCTCCTTATGCTACCGTTGACAAGGGATATCCAGTACCTTTCTCGTTTTCATATTTGTCATATCCTCCATCTACATCATCCTCTTATCCAACACCCGCATCCTCTTATCCTAATCTGACATCACAATACCCCTATCTTAATCTCCCGTCCACATCCTCCTACCTCAATCCTTCATCGACATATACCCACTACCCTAATCTTCCATACCAATCTGCTCACCCTAATCCTACATTCACACCTTCCTATCCTAATCCAACATCCACATCAACTTATCCTAATCTAACATCCACATCTTATCCTAATCTGACATCCACATTTCCCTATCTCAATCTGCCATCTCAATCTTCTCATCCTAATCCACCATACCAATACCCTTACTACAATCCACCACCCACATCCTCATGTCCTAATTCACCATTCCAATACCCCTATCTTAACCCTTCATCTAATCTCCATCCCCCATCTATTCCCAATCCTGCATCCAATACCATTCCCCCATCTAATCCTAGTCCACCAATCCCTAGTCCTAATCCCCCACCAATCCATAATCCTTCATCCACTCCTACCATTCCATCTCAGCCTAGAGCATTCAAGTTTCTCATTCCAGAAGTTCTCCAAGGACTTATAACAAAGAAGACATCTCCCACTCCACACCTTGAAGTTGTGGAATCATGCCATCCCAACCCCTCATCCATGGTCATTAATGACAAGAACCTTCTCCACCCAACACCTATCATTGATGATACCACACCTAGCACTGCTCAAACCGTCAAAACTATCACATCCTCTGAATCCACTAAGCCCCCATCTCCTACCATCACATCTACCGAATCCATTGAACACCCACCTCCTACTCCAAGAGTCTTCGAACCCATCAACGACACCCAAATCCAATCCACTTCTCCCGCTCGTAGTTTCACTCAAATCCATTCCCATGAATGATTTGAATCCTCCATCCCTCCATTTTCCCCACTTGAAGAGTCCCTCCAAGACTCCATTATCATGCCTCTCACACATGATGAGTCATGCCAAGAGCTTGATCCAAAGCATGCCAACATATCCCCTTCTCCAAATCAAGATCCTACCATCCCATCTAGTCCTACTCAAGATCACACTCCTCCATCCACTCCATCTCATGACCCCCTTGACATTCAAGATTTCGTCACTCCATCACATGAGCTCTTATCACCTACTGTCACAAATCCAGATCCCATCATATTTCCTAATCCATCTCTTGACTCCTTATCACTCACTCATCCTGATTCAGATGCTGCTATCCCATCATCTCCCTCTCATGATCCCCCATCATTGCCTAAAACTACTATTCCCACACCACTTGAATATCCCCTTGGTACTCTCACATTCTTCCATGGTGGTCTCCTTGCAGAAGAAAAACATAGCGTATATACCACCCATCATCCTCTACATAATAATGGACTCACATCATGTTTTCAGAATAACTAAAATCCTATCATGGATCGCATGGTCAATAACATGAACTATCAAGGAAAAGGTTTAGGCCATCGTGAGCAAGGTATTTTAGAGCCCATCCAAGTCAAGGAACAAATCTGTATGAAAGGTCTTTGACCTATTTCCCAAGACTCACAATCTAAATATGTTGGTATAGCCTCTAGACGTCCTCAACGAGTCTCTTCCAAAAGAAATATAGGCTCTTCCCATCGCTCCACCAGATCATATGTTTCCATCCCTCCTCCTCCATCATATCACCTCAAAACAACTATCCATCTTCCTCCCTCATTTACTCCATCCATTTTGGGTCCTTATGTCCCTCCACCCGCTATGTCCATTTTGGGCCCTTATATCCCAAAATCACCTCCTCCATCTCATCCTATTCATCCTTTCATCCATTCATCACCTATCCATGTCATCCATCATAAACATCCCACTCACATGTTCCCTCATTAGGATCAACAAAGGCACATACCTACACATCCTCCATCTACACATAATCCCCATAATCCTACCTCCATCACTCCACATCATCCATCTCCTCGCACCCATCCCATTGCTACTAAAAGCACTTTGGATGCTAAAAGAAAAATGCATGAATCTGAACATCCACATGAATCTAAGGCTCCCCATGTCCCCTCTAAAATACATGGTGGAGAAAAGAAAAATCAAATCCATAGGCCACAAAGGCCCACCAAATAAAAAATCAAAAACCATGTGGATCCCAAAGAAAAAAGATGCAATACGTTCAAAAGAAAAATCTGTAACAACATCCAAAGTTTCTAATCCAAAAGCTAACCATACACCCCTTTCATCTCCTAAATTTGTTTTGGGTCCTTCTGTCCCAAGATTAACTATCCCATCTCCTCCATTATCCCCTCATTCTCCATCCATTAATCCTACTATCCTTTCACATACACCAGCACATGTGCCAATGTTGGTCCTGAACTCACTACCCCATCACACACCTACCCCATCATTCTATCCATACCCTTTCCCGCATCCCATCCATTATCCCACATATCTTCCCCATCAAATCCCTCTAATTCATCCTCTTGCATAATTCATTTATCCTAATAAGGTTGTACCAACATCCGACATTCACTTCAAACATGGGCTCTTAACCCCTTATATAGAACTTGATGCTTGAGTCTTTCATCCATCTCCTTATCGCATGTCTTCTAAATCCACTTATTCAGATTTTTTTCCTTGTCCATCTCCATCCACCTTCTGTCAAAAAATCCAAAAATGTCAAAAAATCCAAAAATTCATAAATATATATATATATATAAATCAAAATAGTCAAAAAGTCAAAAAGGTCAAAAAAAAATCCAAAAAAGAAAAACAAATATAAAAAAGTCAAGAGAAATAATTCGTCCAATGGTGAAAACTTGGCAAACAAGCTCCTTGAATAAGTAGCATGATGAAAAACTGGCAAACAGGCATCATGCATAAATCCCCATCCATCCTTTTCCACACTTGGGGGCAGCTTCCTAATATGCATTCCCTCCATCTACTATGCTTCCTGCTATGCTTCCAGCTATGCACCCATCTTTCTTCTATACATCCTCTTCATTCATCCCTTCCATCCCACCTATCTTCCGCATCCTACCATCATATCCCATTTATCTCCCATCCCTCCATCCTTCTTGTGATCTTGATCAAAACAAGGGCACCTACCTATGCATGCTTTGGACACCTCTTGGTATAAATTACCTTCATCCACGCTCTATCATATTCCTTAGTCACCCATCCTATCCTCCTCTAGTTATCTCCTTTATCCTCCCATCCACTCGCCTTCCATCCCTCATGCCTCATGACGCATGAAATATTTAGAGTAGGGGCACTTATCTCCCTTTGTGACATAGTCCTTGGAGACATCATCCATCATAACAATCTCTTCCATCTACCCATCATTATCTTCATTTGAAAAATCCCCTCCCTCTCCTGATTCTTATCTTCCTATCCATCATAGCAATTCTCTCCCTCTCCTCATCCTTATCTTCCTATCCTTCCATCATAGCATCCCTTTTCATCTATCCATCATGTAACCTTTTCATCATCCAAATCCTTATCTTCCTATCCATCTATCCCAACACCCCTTTCATATCCCCATTCTTATCTCCTTAACAATCCAAACAATCCTTTTCCTCCCCCCATCCTTATCTATTTATCCATTTACCTCTATCCTCATCCCATCTCATGATCCCTTTTCATTGGTATCTAGCTATAAGCTACTCCCCACGCAATCCATTGCCATCTATCTCATTGTCATCATTCCCATTTCCTTTCACACATCTTTCTAATCTTCTATCCTTTCTCATCATTCATCCATCCATCATATCATCCTCCCAATTCATCTTTTGATGCTTTGGATAAATATCATATCCTTGAGCTTTGTGTCATCATCATCATCCTATCCAATCCAACAGGTTCATCTTATCATTTCAGTCCCATCATCGCCATCGTCCTATCTTATCCAATAGGACTATCTTTTTATCCACTTATCATTTTCATCTCATCATCATTTATCCATCGTTTGTCTTTGGACTTTTTTCAAACTATGCTTCCCTTGTGCTTTCACGTAGGCAAGGTCGATCATTTGATTTTCCCTCGGGGCTCTATCCGTCCATTCCTTTATCGTCTATCATCAGTCTTTCTCCTTTTTTCCATCCTATCTTTATCATCCATCAAGGTCTTCATTATCCTCTTTCCACCTTTATCCATGGTCAATCTTTCGTCTTTAATCGAACTACGAGGGCTCTGCGCTTTCACGTAGGCAAGGCTAATTATAATCGGCCCCCAAGCCCCTAGGTCCTTAGGATGTGTCAGTATTTTTTCTTGTGTCATGTCATCAAGCTATGCCCTTATCTAGCTAGTTCTTATCAAACAAAATTTGCTTGTATCAGCAGATCCAATCAACTTTGAATATCCCACGTCATATCGATCTTTTAGTTTAGTATCCATCTTTGGTCTCAACAAGATGCATCCTTCCTAACAGACCTCATCAATCCCATCCATCCCCTTGATCCTATGGAAAAGGATGTTTGAAATTTATTGTGATCTTTTGATACTTTTGGCTTTTGTTTATCATTTGAGCTCCCTATCATCACTAGTCAAGGTCACCATAATATGTCATATTATGGTGTGCTTTGACTGGCAACCATAGGGGCATATCTTGATATTTTCTTCATTGTTATTTTCTTGGTTGTCCCATGCAGTACCCGTCAAGATCATTGTGGTCTTGTGTTATGCTGGGGCATCCTCGTGTGCTTGTGGCTATTCCAATACCTAGCCTGACCAAAGTAATCACGACTTTGGGGTGTTGAGTTAGCCTTCTTGTTTGTTGTGTTTGTTTCATGCATTAGACACTAATCTGCCTTGGTCATTTATACCTTGGTGTATCATGTCTTCTGCTATAGCAAAAATCAGTGCTCCAAAGATGGAAAATTGCATTAGGATTGCATTTCATTCTCCATTCCATCATCTTCCATGTATCCCCCATCCTCTCCTCTATCAAAATTCCCCCCCATCCATTCATCCTTCATCACTCTCCCTCCCCAATCCAATGCCATCTCTCTTATCATCATCTCTTCAAACTTCTTAGAATAATATCGATTGGTTATTCTAAGAATCTTGTCCCCCATCATTTTTATTCCTTTCATCCATCTCACATCCTAATCCAATCCTCTTACATTCAATCTTCTTTTCCCCTGCCCTTGTCTGTCTCACCCCGCCTGAGGCGGACCCACCCCTACCACGAGCGGACCCGCCCCTGGATGTGGGTGGACCCACCTAGCCTGGGGCAGACCCTCCCCTACCGTGGGTAGACCCACCCCCGGATGTGGGAAAACCCGCCTAGCCTGGGGCGGACCCGCACAGCTTGGGGCGGACCCGCATAGCCTGGGGCGGACCCACCCAAATTGGGGTGTACCCGCCCTGCTGATGGGCGGACCTGCCCTTAGGTGGGTGGGCCCACACTAGTGGGATCGACCTTTCTGGGGTGGATACACCCCTCTGCAAGGCCCACCTACATTTTTTTTCCTGTCCTTTACCATGGGAGAACTTTCCCCATATTGGGGCACGCCCACTCCCTCCCACCCAGCCATTTGCAAATTAATCTAGAAGACTCCCCTTTTTTCCCATCGCCTTTAATAGGAAATTTTACCCACCCCTTCGTCCATCCCTTTGCATCATCTTCGTCATCTCCTCTCACATCATCTCATCGATTTCGAGAGCACACTCGTGTTCTCTTGAACCCGCATGTCCTCTCGAGGGGGCATCATTCATCCCTAACCTTCATCTTCACCCCCATCATCTTCCTTTACAGTTGATCCTTTAATGACTGGGGCATCTTTTCCAATCTAACCATCTTCTTTCAAGTTCTATATTTTAATATTCTTTGAAATGATGTTACTTCGTAACACCATCTCAAAGAGGGGCAAAATGTAGACACCTAAATTTGAACACTTCATTTATCCAAATTTACCCCTTTTCATCTAAACATCCCTTTATCTACATTAATTAAGTAATATCACTATTATTTAATTAATACCTCTAAAGTTCTTCTAATCCCTAAGATATCTAGTTAAATAACTAAATACCTTACCTCTTTAATTACCCTTTCATCAAATGAATTAAATAAATATGACATTTATTTAATTCCTCACATGTCACATCATTTTTCTTATTATCTTCTTAGTTCCATCATTAGGAATGTGCACATGCCTAATCCTTGATTGGGATGTGTCACATCCTCCAACTTTTGCAAGTTGGCCCCTAATCTCTCTTAGCCACATAACCCTCCTCTAATCCTTCATTAAATAGCCTAATCAACCTCCCAAGGAATTTTTAATTCGTTTTATCCTTCCAAGGAATATTAAAATCCTTTTTTCTCTTCCCCATGGGATCTTTGACTTGTCACATCAAGTCACATGTGAACTCTTCCCCTTTTCCCATGCATCTTCTAAAATATTTGACTTGTCACATCAAGTCACATGTGACAAGTGATTACCTTTTTAGGCACCTTGTCTTATCCAAGGTAATTTCTACCTCTCCCTTTGGAACCTTGTCTTATCCACAAGATTCTCCAATCATGTGAATTTTAAATTCATTTTTATTCCTCCAAGGAATCTTCTAATCTCCCAAGGTACTTGCAAAGTACCTATCCTTCTTCCACCTCATGTACCATCCTTCCACCTCATTTACACATCATCATTTTCAAGCCACTTCACATGCCACATTTCAAGATGTGAGGGCTTGTGAGTCCTCAACTCACCATAGCCCTACATCTTGGCCTTGTTGGTTTAATCTCAACCATTCATTTTTTTAGAGAATCCAAAATTCTCTATAAATACCCCCTCTTTTCTCTCATGAGGGGACTTTTACATGCCATAGCCAAACTCTTGTAGTTTTGTTATTTGAGTCCACACTTAGCATTTGCATCCATTTTCATACAAATCCAACTATCTTGCATCCTCATCTATTTTCCATCCAAGGAGCATACAACATCATAAATCAAGGGCCAACCAAAGAATAGCTTGACAAGGTGAAATGTTCCATTTTGTTTTGTTAAGCTAATCATTTTCCCAATCTTGAGGTGTAGGGTGTTAATCTTTGTTTTCTTGCACTTTTTTGTTTTCTGCTCATTTTCTAACATATATTTTCACCCATTCACATCGGTATTTAATACTTTCTACTTTAAACCATCACATTCATAATATTATGATAACATAATCAATGGTAAATTAATTAACACATTCACATAAGAGAACATTGGATTTACGTGGAAAACCTAAAGGGAAAACCCATAGTGAGAAGAGCTTCTTGGAACTACTGCCCAAGTCTAGCCTCACAAAAATAATATAGAACTTACAATAATTTAATAGGAAACAACCATAAATTATAGCCTTAAAGGGAGACAACAATCCGCTTGAATTATAATTTGTAGGAACCAACCTATAGGAGACATCAATCGCCTATGATTGAGATACAATACAGTCACTGAGCAAGATTAATAGGCTTCAACCTCACATTATAGAGAGAAATATAGATCTTTCATTCATCCTCTCTGCATCAATATGAAAATAAATCATATAATTTTCTAAATTTTTCTCAACATATTTGACTTCTCTTCTTAATTTGCACACTACACACTCCTACCACTTCCACATATTCATCAATTACTCCATGCTTTTTCATAAAAATGAACCATGATATATATCCATTCCATAATCTTTATAACATTTCATGTTGCCCTAGAACCCTTTAACACCATCCATAATTATCCATATCAACCAAGGATATACATTGATTTAAAATGATATGAAACATGTAGTCGACTCAACCCTAAATCAAATATGTTATCCCAAGTGTAAGATGATGTCATGCACTTCTTTCCATAATCTTAGCTAGTCCCATTCTACCTTTGGGAACTTTCTCCAGTTGGCACATGCTTCCCTTCACTGGTGCAAACACTCAAACATTACTCACAATCAACCAACAAACATAGACTTTACTTTTTCACTTCTAACTTACTACTCTATGATTCAAATTTGTTGAAAGTGTAACAAAAATAGACTTTAAGTAAGACTACTTCATGTGTAGTCTTACTTAACTTCCAAACTACAAGCCATAGCTATTAACAATGGTAGAATTTTTTACCCAAAATAATGATAGTTTAGTATAATGAATATTCTACTTTTGAGTAGCAAACCTCAAAAAGTTATCACAAACACTTCCAAACTTCTGTAAAAGTAGTAGAAAAATAAGAACCACCAATTCCATATGTACACCCTAACTTCCCATGCTGTGTATTTTCAAAAATGATAACATTAAAATTCTACATCTGCAACAGACACAACTGATATTCCATTTTCACATATTTTGACTTGAATGACAATCACACCACTTTGAGATCAATCAGTCACACCACTTTAAAATTAATGACAAACACTATATTCAATAATACTAACTACTATTATTTCTATGTTCATGAGTGTAATATGAAAGAACTGACAATCTCATAGTCATGGAGAGAATATCACTAGGGATAGGGCTTCCTGATAGTTGATAAGGAAAAATGACTAAAATAATTTATGCACATATCCATGTAGTAATTATTTTGTTGATCTTGTATATTGGGTGTTGACAAATGTTAAGTGAGACTATATTATCTTGTTCAATCACATATTGTTATAGATAGTCTAAGTAGGTTGCAAGATTGATTTTGTCGGGAGTAGTAGAATCATAAAATTATAAGTGTAAATAATGTATATACCTTTTAATTAATTGAGTAGAAGTAAGCATACAATAGTTTTATCTTAATGTGACTATTGTCCTCAAAGATTATTTAACTATTTCATAATTCTTGGCCGACTTAGACCACACTAATCAATATGAAAACTATTTACTCTATAGCCTTTTACTTATGTATGTTATTAATGTGACCAATTAGGTATATTATTTGTTGTTACATGACCACCATATAAAATATCAACTACTGATGAAGCTCATCTTAAGCAACATCTATTGTGTAAATCAAGAGAACTTATCCCATGCTCTACAACTCTCAAATTTCAAATTCTCTGTTCTTGTTGTGGTCTGCCATGAGTCTGACTGGTGGGGGGGAAATGAGCTTCTCCATCCTTTATTTCTACTAGTGTGGCAATCAAAGGTGGTGTTATGGAAACTTCTGGGCTTAGGACTATCGGTATGAAAGCTAATTTATCATCATTTTCCTCAAAGCCTTGTGCTTGCTTTGCAGAAAAGTCACCCTCTTCTCCTTTCCTTTGACTCAGATTCCTTTTTATTAAGGAATACCCAACTTCCTATGTAGAGAATTAGGTTGGTGGTAAATCCTTAAATTTGAGGCTTCCTGGTGTTTTCTCTCCTTTGGGGGCTTCCTGCTTAGTGGATGGCTTCAAGATTTTTGTCTATAATGATATTATGAACAAGAATATTTTTGGCCTCCAACTCTCCCTAGTTGGTAATTTCCTTTCCTTTAGACCTAATATAGATCAAGTAAGGAAATGGGATGATTTTATTTGGAAACTAAAAGTAAGTGTTAACATAAGTACAATGACAAATGAATTATTTATGTTTAGCTTTAAGACTCATGAAGACTTTCTAAAGGCCCTAATTGGTGGTCAATGTGCATTTGATAAAAAAATTAAGAATTTATTATTGTTATGCAAATGGAAACTTGGCTTTGATCCCTCAATAGAATTAGGGTTAGTTTCCCCTACTTGGATTAGATTGTGGAGGATCCCCTTTAAGTTTTAAAATACTAAAATATTTTGGGGTATAGCTAATTCCTTTGGCCCTCTCCTAGCAATTGATAAAGTAACCCAAAAAAATTGAGATTAGTTTTTACCAAAAGTTGTGTTAATTTTGTAGTAAATAAGGTTTTACCCTCTGTTGTTTCCTACAAATCAAGATTTGGAGTATGGAATAAAATGAATAAGTATGAGAATGTTGGTGTTTTTTCAATTTTGTAGGAAGTTTGGTCACCTTAGTGATTCTTGTAAGAATTCTTCACTATAAAAAAAAGTAAAACAATTTCAGACCAACAAATTCACAATGTGGCTTGAGTTGTGGCCTTGGGGAAATAGAAAACTCTGGACTGCCTCTCGGGACAAAAGAAATAGAATAAATAATTCAGTTGGGGTTTTTTCCTCTATTTGTCAGTGCCGGAGTTTCATTGATCATTATATTGTTTATAATGAGGATATTGTCTTGTAAAAAATGTTTGAACAATTCTTTTAAACATCTTATTAAATTTTGTATCATTAATCACAAAATTGATATTTTCTCCTTTAGGAAACAAAGATGCAACAAACTACTATTGACCAGATAGTGAAGAACATTTGGCCTTCTACCAAATACTTAGTTTATGATGCACAAGAGACTTTTGGTGGTATAGCTACCCTTTGGAATCTTGATAGGGTTCAAGGAGAAAAAGGTAACTATTGTAAGAAAAACTTGACAACCTATATGGAGGATTTGCACACATCAATAAATATGATCTTGTTAAAATCTATGCTCCCAATTCTAGATTTGTTAGAGTTTCCCTTTGGGATTCTTTATCTTCTCTAATTTTAAGAAAAATGAGGAAAATTGGATGTTTGGTGGGGATTTTAATAATCCACTATTTACTTCAAATAAATTAGGGGGATTAGATAATTTCTCTAATAGTATGATGGATCTTACAGGCTTTCTCTCTTCTCAAGGTCTTATGGACATTGATCTCTATGACCCTTTGTTTACCTAGTCCAATAGGAGACATGGAAGTAACCACATACAAGTCATACTTGATAGGTTCTTGATTTCTAACAAATGAAATATCCTATCTAGATTAACTCTTCCCTTCCCTTCCTATAATGGGCTCGAGCCATAATGCAATCCTTCTAAATTGGGAGGAGACTATTGCAAAAGGGCCTTTTCCCTTCAAATATGAAATGATGTGGACTAGTCATCCTAACTTCAAATATCTAATACAAATTTGGTTGATTTATCCATGTCAAGGTACTCCTATTTCTAGTTTTGCCCAAAAATTAAAGTGGGTTAAAGAGAAGGTCAAAGGTTGGAATAAGGTCTATTGTGGAAACTTTTTTCAAGACAACAAAGAAATTTATAATAGCCTAAAGGAGATTCAAAAAATAATGGAGGAAGGAGGCAATGAAGTGGAGAATTTTTTTAAAAAAAGGGAATTAAAATTAGAAAGGCTTAAGCTCTCAAAGAGGGATGAAATTTACTAGAAACAAAAATTGAGAATTCAATGGCTAGGTGAGGGTGACAAAAATACTATTTTTTTTCACCAGTCCACCTTGAGACATAAAAAGGCACAAGATCAAATCTTTGGTAAAGGAAGACAAATCTATTCTCACTAAGGAAACAAACATAGTTTACATTGTTGTTTCTTTTTCCAAAGATTCCTTGGCTGGACATGATCCAAATTTCTCTAATTTGGATGATCTTATTGAAATTATTCCTAATATGCTCTTTGGCCAAGACATGAAGGATTTGGGGAAGCTAGTGTCCTATCAAGAACTCAAAAAATTTGTTCTCTTTTGGAGCTTACAAGGCCTTGACACTTGAAAATTTCCCTCCAGCCTTCTTTCAAGAGTTTTGGGAGGTGATTCCTACTGACCTCCTAAATGTTGTGAGGGGTTTTTTTAGATCGAGAAGATTGCTAAACCAATTGAACTCTACTTAAATTATGTTGATCCCTAAGAGAAGTGACACTCTCACAATGTGGGATTATAGACACATAAGTTTATGTAGCATAATTCATAAAATATTTTCTATGTTTATAGTCAACAAATTAAAAGGGTTTCTTCATAAATTGATTTCCCCCAATCAGGAAGGATTTATAATAGGTAGGTAGATTCTTGATGGTGCTTTGATTACTCATGAGTATATTCATTCTATGAAATATAGGAAGAATCCCAATACATTCCTCAAATTGGACATCTCCAAGGCTTATAACGAAGTCTCTTGGCAGTTCCTAATTGTTTTTTTGCAGAATTATGTGTTCAAAGGAAGGACCTTGAATCTTATTAAGGCCTGTGTCACAACCGGAAAATATTTTGTTCTAGTGAATGATACCCAAAAGGGGTTCTTCTCTTCTGGGAGAGTTCTAAGACAAGGGGAACCTCTTTCTCCTTACCTATTTATAATAGTGGTTGAAGTTATTTGTAGGAATTTTTAAAAAATGCTTGACCAAAAATTCCTAAGAGGTGTTAAAGTTGCTTATTCACTACCCCATGCTTCCCATCAACAATTTTCAGATGACAGTTATTTTTTGGTGATGCCTCGATGGGTAAAGCTACTCATTAGAAAACTACCTTGGAAAAATATGTTTGTGCCTCAAGTCAATACATTAACTATATGAAAAGTAAGCTACATTTATTCAATATGAATTAGATGGTTGAAGATAGAGTTACAAGGATTTTGGGATGTCAATTTTTTGTTCTTCCTATCTCCTACCTTGGCTTTCCTTTAATCTCTAAAATGCCTCCAAATAATTACTTGAACAATATATCAAAAGGATCTACAAAATAAATTGGTTGGGTGGAAAGGTAAACTCCTTATCCAAGCTAGAAAAGTTGAACTCCTTAAAGCATCCCTTAAAAACATACCAATGTATTTTCTTTCCCTATTTAAGATCCATGCCTTCATCACCTATAAAATTGAGTAGCTTCAAAGGAAATTCCACTAGACTGGGGTGGAAGAGAAGTCTACGATTGCTTTGTTAGTTGGGAAAAATTTTGCATGCCAAAAAAGTTTGGAGGTCTTGGCATTAGAAGGCTGAATTTTTTTAATAAGACTCTCCTTGTTAAGATAGGATGGAACTTTCTTTAGGGTGATAAATACTGGGACAAAATATTGAAAACCAAATATCTTGACAATAACGACGAAAGGAACTTCTTATATTCTGAATTGTCAAATGGCTCTATTATCTGGAACAATTTGGTTAAAATTAGGAATACCATAAAACACGAAATCAAAAGAAGAGTGGGTAATGGTTTGAAAATAGGTTTTTGAGAGGATATTTGGAGTATAGGTCCAGTAGAACCAAGATCCTAGTACCTGCAAAACACAACAAACAAACACATTAGAAGATTCAAATGCAAGTCAAGATCAAAGTTCCCCATAAAATCCATTAACAATGTTCAAAATAGGAATAAAAGAAAGAACACAATGGAAAAAGCAAGGAAATAGATCAAATCCTATTAAGAACATGCAAAATCTTGATCTTATGGGGGAGTTGGTGCCAATTTGATGTGGAAATTAGCCCTCTCCCAACTCCTATGCAAGCTTTTGATGATTTGGTGATGATTGATCCACTTGGTGATTGCTTTCAAATGAACTCCATGGAGAAAACCTGCAATAACCTAGCTATGCCTTGATGAAGTTGATGAAAGTGCTAATGCTTGAAGATAAAATTGAGTATAGTAAGTTCGCTCAAATTGTGGATGATCAAATGAGGAGAGAAACCTCTTATTTATAGAATGATAAGATGGAGAAATGCCCAAAATGAAGCAATGTGGGACTAACCTTCAACCAATGGCAAGATGCCACTTGTCAAGAGATGGATGGATGAAGGATGTGCACATTTTGATGAATGTGCCCATAAATGCATTTATTTGAAATTTGAAATTAGTGAAATGACAAGGTGGATGAAGAGTAAAATGGAGTAATGGCCACTTGGCTCAATGCAAAAGGACTTGTAAGGTGAAATAAATGTTTTGTTGGAAGGACCTATCCCACTTGGAGGGATTTTCAAATTGAAGGAATATTCCCCTATTATGCCATGTTGAGAGAAAATAGGGATTTAATAAATGAATTAAATCTATTCTCATGTGCAAGTGGCAAAAGCTAGAGGATGAGACATGGATTAGAATTAAGATTAATCGGGATTTGATTAATTTAAAGGAGATTAGCTAATTTGACCATTTGATTTAGATTTTTGGATTTAAATAAATCAAAATGAGAGGAAAATGATTTAGACTTAATTAAATAAAGATTTTGATTTATTTAATTAAAGAAGATGGTTTTAGATTAAATCAAATAAAGATTAATTTATTTAATTTAATGGAATGAATTTTGAGATTAATGAAATAAAATGAATTATTTAATTAAAAGAGGGACTATAGGATTAATGAAATAAAAAATGATTTATTTAATTAATAGGAGATGATGACTTGATCAGATAAAATTGATTTATTTAATTAAGAGATGAAATGTGATGAATTTAATTAAATAGAGATTATTTAATTAAATGATTTGCAAAGAGATGATTCAAGATGAGTTGGTGTTAGTAAAATCAGGATCAAGTGTGATTGGTATATTTTCCATGTCTACATTTTGCCCCTCTTTGAAGCAAAGTACTCGCTGTGTTGTTTTAAAGAATAAATTGTTCTGATCAAAATTAAAAAATTCTCTGATTTTTTTGGATGCCCCACTGCTGCCCCAATGGAAAGAAGAATTATGCCGATATACTGCCCCCTCGAGAGATCGAGCGAAAAGGTTCAATTTTTGGGTGATCTCGCGACAAAGAGGTTCAAGATTAGTTCAGCTCAAATGTTTGATGTAGACAGATTTAATGATGTAGACAGTCATCGGCCATGGGTAGCCTCATGCCTATTGTGATATATTACGCACCTGATACTATTTTTCTAGCATGACAGTTACATTATTGATGATATAAATATGAGATGCAATGATTCGATGATATGTCCTATTCTATTTTATGCAGTATGGATGGATTTTATTTCTAAATACATTGTCTTGATTCTATCTTGTGTATGCCGTTATGAGATGATTCTATATGGTACCTATGTGATGATGATGCTATGCAATGTATGACTTTATGATGTGATGCAATGATTGTATGGATGCATTTTTCTTTTTTTTAGTATCTTTTCTTATGCACTTTTTATGATGATGTATGAAAAATGCAAAATGTTATTGTAGACACCTAAATTTGGACACTTAATTTATCCAAATTTATCCCCTTTCGTCTAAACATCCCCTTATCCACATTAATTAAGTAATATCACTATTATTTAATTAATCCCTCTAAAGTTATTCTAATCCCTAAGGTATCTAGTTAAATAATTAAATACCTTCCCCCTTTCATCAAATGAATTAAATAAATATGACATTTATTTAATTCCCTTTATGCCACATCCTCCATCATTTTTGTCTAATCCTAATCCATCTTCTAATCTCATCATTAGGGTGTGCACATGCCTAATCCTTGATTAGGATGTGTCACATCCTCCAACTTTTGTAAGTTGGCCTCTAATCTCTCTTAGCCACATAACCCTCCTCTAATCCTTCATTAACTAGCCTAATCAACCTCTCAAGGAATTTTTAATTCCTTTTATCCTTTCAAGGAATATTAAATTTCTTTTTCTCTTCCCCATGTGATCTTTGACTTGTCACATCAAGTCACATGTGAAATCTAACCCTCTTCTAATCTGTCATTAATTAGTCTAATCAAGTACTTGCACAATCCTAATCACTTAATTGAGTCAACCCTATTAAAGGCTTTCTCCTTTTGGGCAAGGCATCTCCATTCCCCATGTGAATTTTTAATTCACATTTAATCCCCCAATGCATTTAAGGAATTTTAAATTCCTTCTCTCATCCCCATGAGAATATTTGAAGAATTTTTAATTCCCCACTTGTCCTCTCACCCACATGGGGACAAGTACCTCCTTTATGAGGAGATCTTGTCCAATCCCAAGGTACTTTGTACCCCCCTCCAAGGTCATGTCCTATCCTTCCACCTCATGTCCACTTCACCTTTTAGGGCTATATCACATGCCACATGTCAAGATGTGAGGGCTTGTGAGTTCCCAACTCACCGTAGCCCTATATCTTGATCATTGGTGGCTCAATCTTGGCCATCCATTTCTTCTAAGAATTCTCAAAATTCCTATAAATACCCCCTCTTTTCTCTCATTTAGGAGGGAGATCATTTTGCTAGCCAAACTCTTGCAATTTTATTTCTCAATCTACACTTAGTCATTTTCATGCTTTCATCCATTTCCATCCATCCTCACATCATCATCTAGTTTGCATATCTTGCCATCTAAGGAGCATACACATCAAAGATCGAAGGGCCAACCAAAGGATCGATTCGAGACGAGGTATAAAGTTCCATTTTTTGCTTTTATCTTGTGTTGATTCCAACTTAGGCTAATCTTGAGGTGTAGGTTGTTTTGGTGTTTATTTGCACTCTTTAGTTTGTTGCTCGTTTTCTAATGCATATATTCAACCTATCACAGTTATGATATGCAAATGCTTAGACTAACAAATCTATATTATGCACTGATGCAAATGTAATAAAGGTGATATGATAAATGCTTTCTATATGATATGGTATGCATTATGTAGTATGCTGACATGCTATGGATGCAAGATGGATGCACTAAAAACAATGATTTGTGATTAAATGTCATGGTACCATGTTAGCACGGAAAGAAGATAGAAGAAAGCAAGAGACTCCAACAAGTCACGAGATGATGATGATGATGATGATTTGTCGAGGAGTTGGGATTTTCAAAGGGCCAATTACCTTATGTTTGATAACACACGTAGGAATGATGCATCAAGGTATTAAGAACTAGGATGGCATTTCACCTAGTGTGATGGAATTTGACTCAACAAATAGATAGGAGTATTCTTGTTCACACCTAACATACATAAACCTTGCTAGGGTGCACTTCAAAAGTTTCAGACATCTTAGAATAAAACAAAAAAGGTATAACCTATCAATGCAATAGTCAACAAGCTGTCCAAAACACCTTCCATACACATCTAAAAAAACAAGTATTCGCCAAGTTATATTACAAGAACATCCAACAAGCACAACAAACAAAAGATAATGATCGTTGCCCCATTCCTTTCTCTCTAAATCGTTTTGAGTAGACATCACTAAGAGGTCATTGAAATGAGTGCAATAAGATAAATCAAAAAGAAAAGATCAAGTACACAAAAAATCCAATGTTCTTCATACCGCTAGCCAAAAGGACGTGTTTTGATTAGGATAAGAATCCAAAGTGATATCCAAAATTGGCCATTGTCGGAATGATATATCCTAGGACATGCATTGTATAGGATGATGATGGGTTGATAAGTTGTTTGATAGGATTTTGATATAAGGTCAATTGACATGTTTGCGAATAATCAAGAGTTTGATTTTGCATTTAAAAGTTTGTTGTTTTGATTTTGATTTTATGTTTGAAATTTGCTTTTGTTGATTGTTGTGGTTGTTTCTGTTTGTTTTTCCAAAGGGTGAGTGTGATGATTGATTTATTATGGATAAGATTATTGTGGGTGAAGTGAAATGAGACGGATGGATTTTTTAAAATATTTGGATGTTTTTGAGGTTGTTTTTGGTATTTTCAAGATTTTACAAATGTTTTGATTTTTGATTTTCCAATGTTTTGAGGTTTTCTGATATTTTATGAATGTTTTTGGATTTTGTGTTTTTTTGAATGTTTTTGTGTTTTTGTGTCTCGAGGGATGATCAAAGATTAGCCTTGCCTACGTTTAAGCTCAGAGACGACGTAGTTCAGATACCATATTTTTGACATTTTTTGACTTTTTGAGTGTTTTTGGATTTTCACATGATTTTGACAATTTGGATATGGATGTGTCTGATGATATCAATGCTCTATTTTGGATTTTTTTGAAAACCAAGCTAAGGTTGATTGATTGGATTGATGGATTGATGATGATAACATTGTTGAGGATACACAACAATGCAAGGATAGTGTTAAGCAACACAAGGATTAGGATGGATATCCCAAGATGACGAGGGATTGATTGGATTTGATTGATTAGGATTGATGATGATAACATTGTTGAGGATGCGCAACAATGCAAGGATAGTGTTAAGAAACACGAGGATTGGGAAGGATCTCCCGAGATGATGATGGATTGATTGGATTTGATTGATCAAGATTTTGAAGCTTAGTTTGGAACAAAATATGTTTTGGATGATTTGATGTGATGTTGAAGCACACGTTAGATGCGACTAATATTGATTGTTTGGATTGATGTTCGATTAAAGATAAACTTGATAAGGAACATCTGCTCGTCAAAATATGCCATGGGCTAGTGATTTGGATTTTTTTCTCATAAGTGGTTGACCAATTTGATTTCATGTTTGTCAATGTTTGGATCACCACATAAGTTGGAGGATATAGATCAAGATTTATTTCGAAGCAAGATGTAAATATCTGCCCCCAATATCTAGAAATGTATGGAATGCCATGGGTGGATTCTTGGATAGATGTATGGATGGATGGATTATCTTGCAATAAGATAAGGTGTTCGAATAGAGGATGCTCATTTGGATAATGTTTCATGGCTCAGATAATGCTACATAGGATAGGATTAATGAAAATGACTCATGTCAAGATGTTTACCATAAGCAAGTGTAAAGTGTGCACCAAACTTTTTCAACATCAAGATAACTTGGACTATGGATGCAAATGGATAAAGATGGATTAGATAAATGGTTCATGGATGAATGGATTTACTACGGATGAGATGGATGGAATGTTGGCTTTATTATGGGTGGAATGAGATGCCTCCACCTGAACTGGCACATGTAGATACTCGATTCTACACATGACGCCTGTTTACTAGGTTTTCATCATGGTACCTATCCAAAGTGCCACCATAGTGGTTTTCACTAGAGGATGATTTTTTTTCTTTACTTTTTTCAATCCCTTTTTTTTTTTTGGATTTTCATATTTCTGATTTTTTGGATTTTTCTGAAAGATTTTAAGCTCATGCTGAACCACCTGGCGGTGTCAATGTAGATGCTTTTGTCATAATGTGTCATCGATATCCTACCTGAAGAAGTTGATTTTCTAAGATATGTGCACTTGAAAGCAACTTTTGAGATTCCTGATTTGCTTTGTTGATACCAAAGCTAACTTTGTCTTTATGTGCACATCACAATAGAGTTCCTTCTAAATCATTATTATGAAGGGTGGCTACCAATACATGGTCAATGTGAGAATTGGATATCATGCATGGAGGCATGGATGGAGTGTGTTTAGGGATAAAAGATGGATTGGTTGATAGTTTGGAACGTTTGACTTTCCAAACTTGGGAAGATGAGCAATGATGGGTGGATATGAAAGTGTGCATGGAATTAGGACCAACTACTTGATATACTTTCTATGTTGCTTGAAAATCCTATTTTTTCTTTTGTTGACATCTTTGATGGATACTTTTCCCTTTTTTATTTTTCCCCATAGTTTCTTTGACTAATGGAGTTTGATAGGGATAATATTTCTTTGTATTTTTTGGTATCCATGTGTATCTGATTTTTCCATTTTGCTTCTCTGCTTCTTTTCCTTTGATGATGTTCTTCTTGCTTTGGTTTACATCCTTCTTTTGATGTTGGTCCCAATTTATGGATGGGGTGATGGGTGGATGAAGATTCATGACGTGGCTAGTTGTAGTATTGACATTGGTTTCACCATAAGGATTCTTCGTGCCCCCTATGTTGATGTTTTCTTGAGACGAAGTTGCCCCCAATATGGTGGTAGTAGTACCTTTGTTCTTTGATTCTGCTTGTTTTGAGATTTCTTGTTCAGTAAGCATTTTCTCATAAATGATCACTGTAGATAATGTTATTTCAATTTGCTACTCTGCTGACTCTGGTATATCTCACTCTGTTTGACATGTTTCCTTGAGTGGATAATGTTGGATATCTTCATACATGATGTCCCTAGTCTGATTTGGGATATATCTTATCCTGATGTTGACTACTCAGTTTGAGTATAAGAATCAATAACTTGCTCTTTTTGTGTAATAATGTCAAGAGTAAAGGAATCGTGTTTTGAATGAAGATCATCTACATGTCCATCCAAAGAAAGCATCTCATGGGTATGTGGAGGATTATGTGCTATGTGGATATGATCATTTTGTATAGATAGGAGAGTGTCCATTACATCATTGTAGTAGCTTGGAGATACAAATTCCTAATCTTGATTAATTTTGGGATTGCTTTTGACATGCTTTGGATCAAGTTCTTGACATGGGTCAATTTCAAAGGATGGATTGCTTACAAAGGGTTCTTGGATATCTTCATTAGGCATGGGATGTGGCTCAATATCCTCTTGATCTTTGAGTGGACTTGGATCAATTGTTGAGTTAAGGATCCCTTCTATAGCTATGAGGTCAAAGGATGTCAATATGTCTTCAGAATAAATATGTTGATCATGCTTTGGAATAAATTCTTGAGATATGTCCTCTAACTCATAAGGCGATGTAGAGACATTTTCAATATGATCATTGGTCGATGGATCATAGATTATGTCAATGGGATCAAATAATTCTAACACTCCTTGAAATAGATCACTAAAAAGTGTCTCCTGATGTATGGTGAGTTGATCATCGGATGGGGTAGAAACATCTTCAATGTGCTCATTATGGAGAGATCTTGAAAAAAAATTCAACAATTGTGGCGGAGAGATTGTCAATGCTATCGCTAGTGGTTGAATCCTGATTATTGTCCCCAACAGTTATTACTTTTTGATCAATTAGGTCTTGGATGAGATTTTTGAGTCGAATACAATTTGATGTTGTGTGTCCCTTGATTTTATGGAAATCACAAAGATGATTCTCATTGTACCATGGTGGTTTCACTAGGGGCTCTTGATAGTTGTCATAGATAGGTATTTTGATGAGATTTTCTTGTACCAACTATTGCATGACCGATTTGATTGGCTTCCCAAGTGGTGTTTATTCTCATTTGTTACCCTGTGAGACTTGTACTTTAAATTAACCTTGTGATGATTGATTTTGGAGATGTGGTGATTGATCTTTGAGATGTGGTGATTGATCTTCGAGATGTGGAGTTTTGGTTTGTTGTTGATGTTGTTGATCTTGATATCCAACCTCTTGAAATTGGAGATATTGTTCTTGGTGTGGTTGTAGACACAAACCAATGCTTTGATGAAATGGTTCAACCAAAGGAAGAATGTATTTATTTTGGAGTGAAGATGTCTTTTGGCTCAATAATTCAATTAGTTTGGCAAGTGAAGCAAGTTTATCTAGCGAAATTTGATCTTGATTTTGATTTTGACTCCCTTGATATAGTTGATTTGGATTTTTTCAAGCAGATTTGGAATGTACACTTGCGGTGTTTGCATGGGATCATGGAAAAATTGATTTTGGGAAATGTTCTAACTTGGGGTGATGCTTAGATTTGGCATGATAGGTTGAAATTGAACATTGTTGTGGTTGGGAACCATATTGCCTTGATTTAGGTAACTTTGATTTTGCATGGTGTTACCTTGACTTGAATCGATACATGGAGTCATTAACATCTTGTTTGGACTTTGAACAACCTCTGTATGATTTGCAAACATATCTATCTTGAAGTCTACCAAGTGTGGATTTCAAATGTTCATTTTTGGAAAACTTGTACTTGGCATGTATGGATTTGGTAGGATGATGTTGTTTTGTGGAAGACTCATGCAGTGAGCGTTTGGTTGATAGATTTGTAGGTTTGGACTTGGATTTAAATATACCATCGGGAAAGATGTTCCAAACTTTTGACTGGGCATACTCACATTTTTTGTACCATTGAGGTTTGTAGGAGATAATGATCCCATGTACGGATTGTATAAATGTGAGTGTTGAAAATCAATTGGCATTGTAAGGATTTGATAGTTTGTTTGGTTTAGACTGCTCATGATGTATGGATCAAGTTTATATTCCATGTTCTTCTTGTTTTTTGACCTTGTTGCAAAAGTGACCTCATTGATGAGATGAAGGATGAAAGGGGTGAATGATATGGGTGTTTGAACTTTTTTAGGAACTTTGGATCAATGCTAGACTTTAGGATTTGATTTTGATCAGTTTGATTTGGATAACAAACTTGTAAACCCTAAGATGTTAGATGTTACCTTAGGATGAACTTTTTCAAAAGGATGATAATTTAACTAAGTGTGTTGAGGAAGGATTCATCCATACACACCTAACTAAACAGATGATTTTGATTTGGTTTAAGGATGTACCCAAGTCTAGACAATGATGTTTCCAAAGCCCTAAAGTTGTTTGTGGGATGAGATGATAAATGTTAGAAATGGATGAAGTGTTTGATTTGATCCTAAGTGAACCTAGAAAGGACTTTACTTACAAGACCAAGATATTGAAGAACATGCTTTTTCCAAAAAGTAGTTCAAACCAAAAGACCAATGTTTGCATGAAAACCATATGACTAAAAGACGCCAAGAACATGTGTGGGGTTCAATTGTTTCTTAACTTTTCTTAATGAGTTATTTTTATCACAAACACACTCTTGATTAGCTTTTAAAACTAGATGTCTAATGTCCTAATTTTCTTTCATCCCACAAAGTGCATTATGTGGAAATCAAGGAAATCAAGGAAAAAGTTACCTAATGTTGACTTTAGTAGGAGAAAATTGAGATGAAATCCAAATGCTTAGAAACCTCTAAGGATACGAATCCCAAGGGCAAGCAATAACATGTAAATTCATTCAAGGATATTTGCTTCTCCTAAAGGGTTTGATATTTGATGCTTATGTTGAGTGTTTTTTCTCCATTGTTTTCGATCAAGCAAAGTGTTTTGATTTCAAGAACATGCACAACCCTATGGATATGAAAGACTGTATTTCTTGAATCCCTACTTGGAAAAGTCTAGGTAAGATTAATTTTAGTGAATCGTTAGATGCTTGACCCCACTGTCTCCCCTCTACGACACTCACTTATATAGGGCAGCCAAGCATCAACACCCATGAAACTCCCATGGCATACTTTCCATTTCTACTAAAAACCGTAAAAGTGTGGGTCGGCTTTAGAATGACCATTCTTTGACCAACAAATAGATCAAGGATTTTGGCCTTTTCTAAACAAGGGTTTTAATTCACAATTTTCATTCGTGGGGGATCACCCATTCGGCAAGAGACCATTGATGCCCTTCTCGTCGGGACGACCATCGTGATTATTTCCTTTCAACAAGAACCCACACTTATATATTGGTTGGTTCGTTCCCTTGGGTGATTACTTTTTTCCATAAGGTAGGACCTCTAAGATAAACAAAAGCGAGCAAACATATTCATAGTTCAATCGATCTTTTTTGAGAAACAAAGAGAGAACACATACAATATGTTCCACTCACACTTGCAAGATGTTTTGTTCAATTTTAATCCCAAAATGAAATGTGGAGGCAATTACTTTACCCAACTTAAGATCAACAAAATTCCTTTTGATTCTCAAGATCGCCGTGAGGCACGAGAGAAGTGCATACATCATTTTGATGGTATTACTTTGAGTAAGCAATTACAAGACAAAGAAGCACTTGTTCATTTTAAGTCCTCAAAGCAATAATGACTTCTTTTTAAGCACCAAAGGAAATGTGGAGATTGCCTTGTTCAATTGTTAATCCCCAAAATGAAATTTGGAGGCAATTACTTTACCCAACTTAAGATCACCAAAAGGTCTTTTGATTCTCAAGATCGTCGTGAGGTGCAAGAGAAGCGCATACGTCCTTTCGATGGTATTACTTTGAGTAAGCAATTACAAGACAAAGAAGCACTTGTTCATTTTAATTCCTCAAAGCAATAATGACTTATTTTTAAGCACCAAAGGAAATGTGGACATTTCCTTGTTCAATTTTTAATCCCAAAACCAAATCTAGTGAGTTTGTCCTAAAGTTCTTTTTAAGCCCTTTTGTAGGAAAAAATGAAATGTTCTTTTTAGAGCCCAAAATAAATTTAGTAGTTCCTAAGCACATGAAAGATAACAAATTTTTAAGAGAAATTTTGAATTCTTTAAGAGTGTTAAACAAACACTAAAATGTTTAAAAACACTTGGTATCATGAGAGAGTGATGCCATCATGCCTCTTTCAATCATGTCTTTCTCCTTCACTTTGATTTGACCAACCTACAAGAAAACAAGTTAGATCTACAAAATAAAGGTCATGAAAGCAAGTAATAGCCTAAATGATCAAAATTGAAAAAGGCACATGTCATAAAAAATTGAATTTCACTTTTTACTTTACTCCAACAGTGGAACTTACACAAGCGGTGCAGTTTGAAAAATCTAGCAGTGCTATATAGCACCACTTGTCAGTCAGCGTGGTTCTGCAGGAGGGAAAGAGAGTGTGATAGCATTGCTATTTTTCCTAGCAGTGTTTGGAATTTGAAAATTCCAGTGGTTGAAAATAGAACCAGCGGTGCAGTTTAAGATTTTGGATTCTGAGTGGGAGCACTAGAGCGTTGTTGTTTGAAGTTTGAAGCGGTGCTGGTCTGCTAGCGATGGAGTTCCCTGTAGACACAAAAATAGAGAAAAAAGCACAATTTTTTTGATAAAAACGTGATCTAAACGTGAGATTTTCCCTCTTTCTAGTGCCAAAATGTAGAACCAAGATCCTAGTACCTACAAAACACAACAAAAAAACACATTAGAAGATTCAAATGCAAGTCAAGATCAAAGTTCCCCATAAAATCCATTAACAATGTTCAAAATAGGAATAAAAAAAAGAACACAATGAAAAAAGAAAGGAAATAGATCAAATCCTATTAAGAACATGCAAACTCTTGATCTTATGGGGGAGTTGGTGCCAATTTGATGTGGAAATTGGCCCTTTCCCAACTCCTATGCAAGCTTTTGATGATTTAGTGATGATTGATCCACTTGGTGATTGCTTTCAAATGAACTCCATGGAGAAAACCTGCAATAACCTAGCTATTCCTTGATGAAATTGATGAAAGTGCTAATGCTTGAAGATGAAATTGAGTATAGTAAGTTTTCTCAAATTGTGGATGATCAAATGAGGAGAGAAACCTCTTATTTATTGGTGCAGGAGCACCTAGGGGGTCCAAGGGACCTAATATGTTTGGTGAGTTTTTGTTTCTTGGTTTTGGTGGTGGAATAAGGTCCTAAGGACCATTTCAATTTTTTTTTAATAGGTATTTTAGGTTTTGGTTGAATCTTTGGTCTTGGTGACCAACTCCTTTGTATAAACAAGGACTCCATCCTCCTTTTGTAAGTCTAGTGCACCTTGGAAAAATAAGGAAAAAGGATGCCTTGCTATATCTAGACACATGAGGGGAGTCACCTTAATTTTTGAAAAGGTTTTAAATGCCTTTGACACATTTTGGAAGGATCTTTGTGGTCGAGTTGGTAGGAGATTGCATAAATTTCCTTAACTAGGCAATTAGAGGTAAACACATGAATTAGTTGTTTTCCAACGTCCATACTTTCAAAATGTAGTTAGTGGACATTGGAGGAAGGTTGGGAGACTTTAAATATTCCTCTCTTGGTCGGGGCAAGGATGTTGATGGAGAAAATAAGAAGTTTCAATAGATTTTTCTATTTTTCTTAATTTTTTGTGCAAAGTTTGTTGTTCTCGTGCTTGCTATGGCCTGTAGACTTAGTTTTATTCTACAAGTGTGTAATGGTTGGATAGATAATTGTATAATATCTCCTTTTGTGTTGGATTTATGAGATTTCATTGAGTATTAAGGGAGATATCTTAATTTTACTCCTGGGTGGTCTGAAAACCCTTAAAATCAGGGTTTTGGGTGAAAAATGCATATTTCTTCCATTCCCACATTGTAAAATTGATAAATATCAGTGGGATGGAAGATATAAAGGTGTAATATCATGTTATGATGGTATTTAAGAATGGAAATCTCATTGGAGAAAGTGGTGTAAGATTTGTGGCTTGACATCTCTATGTGGCAAGCCTAATTGATAAGCAAAAAAGTGAGTTTTTGCTTGATTTTGAAGAATCTATTTAAGAGGTACTTAGGGATGATGTTGATAGGTGTAAATAACTTGTAGGAGTCTAAATTTTTGCTTTGGGGTGTAGGGGTGAGCCTAGGTAGTCAAGACCCAGGTGTAGGTCTTTGGATTAGGCCTGTTGGAGCAGCAATAAAATAGGCCATTGTGGATTATACTTTAACAGTCAAGAAGAGAGGGTTTGAGGTTTTGTAGGAGTCCATTTTGGGAGCCTAAATTCAATGGTTTGGTGTCATAATAGTCCTCCATTTGGATTTAAAATTGACTATCCTACCGGGTGAATTTAAAAGCCTTCAATGTAAAAGAGGCCTAAGTCATTAGAATGAAGAATATTTGTTGTTCCCTAGGTGCAAGGTGGGTTGTTGAACCTTGATTTGGTCTGTGTAAACATGTTTCAAGTGTTTCTAAACATCTTGGGTGGTCTGAGTTTATAACCCTAGGTGTGAGAGGTTTATTCCTTGAAGGAATAATGGAGTTTAGGACTCCTCATAAGAGTATTTGAGAGAAGCATTGAGTGGAGTGACTTTGCCATTTGTGATTGTGATTTTTCCTTCCCTACCACTCTGCATCATAGTGGTATCAGGTCCTGATTGCAGGTAGTTTTTGAAGGGAAGACATCATGCCTCCAAAAGCTGGACTGGTGGTTTCAAGATAATTGAAGGCCTTAAGAGAAGAGATAGAGGCCTTAAGAGAAAAAAGGAGAGTGGTGGCAGTTGAGGAAGAGAGTTCCTCTGAAGAAGATCTAGAGGGTGAAGAAAATGAAGAGAACCTTCAGGGGGAAGAGATACCCCCTCATGAGAGAAGACTCCTTAAAGCCTTGCGAGAATTGAGAGGGGAATCCTCTGAAGTAAAGATTGATTTGTCGATATATAGTGGAAAGATGGATGTGGATGAAGTGTTAGAGTGGGTGGAGGCTCTAAATAACTATTTTGAATACAAAGACATGGTAGAGAATAAGAAAGTAAAATTTTCCAAAACAAACTTGAAGGGATCCGCCTTGACATGGTGGAATTTCACCCAAGGAGAAAGGGTCAAGATGGGTAAATCCATGATTAACTCATGGGATAGGATGGTGCATAGGTTGAAGGCACAATTCCTTCCTGCTGATCATGAAGTGTAGGAGTATAGAAAGAGGTAGAATCTAAAACGAAAAGAAATGGATGTTTCATCCTACACTGTGCAATTCTACAAGGTTAGCATGAGATGTAGTTATGAAGAGAGTGAGAAGGAAAAATTGTCTAGGTATATCAATGGCCTAAGACTTAATATTCAAGATGAGATCAGTTTGGTTGTTCCCTAGGTGCAAGGTGGGTTGTTGAACCTTGATTTGGTCTGTGTAAACATGTTTCAAGTGTTTCTAAACCTCTTGGGTGGTCTGAATTTATAACCCTAGGTGTGAGAGGTTTATTCCTTGAAGGAATAGTGGAGTTTAGGACTCCTCATAAGAGTATTTGAGAGAAGCATTGAGTGGAGTGACTTTGCCATTTGTGATTGTGAGTTTTCCTTCCCTACCACTCTGCATCATTTATAGAATGATAAAATGGAGAAATGCCCAAAATGAAGCAATGTGGGACTAACTTTCAACCAATGGCAAGATGTCACTTGTCAAGAGATGGATGGATGAAGGATGTGCACATTTTGATGAATGTGCCCATAAATGCATTTATTTGAAATTTGAAATTAGTGAAATGACAAGGTGGATGAAGAGTCAAATGGAGTAATGGCCACTTGGCTCAATGCAAAAGGACTTGTAAGGTGAAATAAATGTCTTGTTGGAAGGACCTATCCCACTTGGAGGGATTTTCAAATTGAAGGAATATTCCCCTATTATGCCATGTTGAGAGAAAATAGGGATTTAATAAATGAATTAAATCTATTTTCATGTGCAAGTGACAAAAGCTAGAGGATGGGACATGGATTAGAATTAAGATTAATCAGGATTTGATTAATTTAAAGGAGATTAGCTTATTGGACCATTTGATTTAGATTTTTGGATTGAAATAAATCAAAATGAGAGGAAAATGATTTAGACTTAATTAAATAAAGATTTTGATTTATTTAATTAAAGAAGATGGTGTTAGATTAAATCAAATAAAGATTAATTTATTTAATTTAATGTAATGACTTTAGAGATTAATTAAATAAAATGAATTATTTAATTAAAAGAGGGGCTATAGGATTAATTAAATAAAAAAATGATTTATTTAATTAATAGGAGATGATGTCTTGATCAGATAAAATTGATTTATTTAATTAAGAGATAAAATGCAATGAATTTAATTAAATAGAGATTATTTAATTAAATGATTAGCAAAGGGATGATTCAGGATGAACTGGTGTTAGTAAAATCA